>SJYA01002856.1:0-101328 GCA_006410615.1 Neotragus moschatus
GTTGGATGGCATCACCGTCTCGATGGACATGAGTTTGAGTAAACTTCAGCAGTTAGTGATGGACAGGGAGGCCTGGCGTGCTGCAGTTCAAGGGGTCGCAAAGAGTCGGACACAACTGAGCAACTGAACTGAACTGAACTGAAAGTAGATCTGGCTTCTCTCTAAAATGAAGGTAATCATGGTAACAATATAAGATTGTTCAGAGGAATTACCCCTTCGTTCAACATATTTTGAGCTCTTACTATGTTCTAGAGGTTTTATCTAGCACTGACAAATTCCCACTTTCATATAACAGGTACTAGAGGAATAAATGAATCAGTTAAGGTCTGAAAGGACTGAGCCTGCTGGTGTTTGAAATATGGTTGGAATATTATTTGAAAGGAATCTAGGAGAAGTGTCCACGGTGTCCCAGGAGCCTTGAATATCCCCAGGGTCCAGGGAAGAGACTAAAGAGAAAGTTCTATTGTCCTGGTCCTCGAGGAGAAAATTTCCACCCACTCATTCACTCTTAGAGTCTACAGACTCACTGTTGCCCACAAGAGGTCTTAGATCTTACAAGATGCTTAGAAAGTCTCAAAAACAGAGACATCAAGACACACACACACACACATACACACACACACACACACACATATACACACACACACACATTAAAGCAAGCAAGCAATGCTTAACCTTATGCATAAACACCATGGTGAAGCTTCAGGTGCTGAGACATTTTGCTAAGATATTTGGTGGCAGTAAGCGTTCTAGTGCCCTTAGATCATGGCCACAAAAGAGACAATCTGTGTCTGTGTGAAAGTCACTGAATCATGTCTGACTCTTTGCAACCCCATGGGCAATAGCCCTCCAGGCTCCTCTGTCCTTGGAATTTCCCAGGCAAGAATACTAGAGTGTGTAGCCATTCCCTTCTCTAGGGGATCTCCCAGACCCAGAGATCGAACATGGGTCTCCTGCTTTGCAGGCAGACTCTTTACCATCTGAGCCACTAGAGAAGCCCCAACAACCACTCTGCTCCCACATAACAACCCACATAAAACTAAGCCTTTCTTGATGCCTTCTTATTCCAAACAGGACGCAAGGCAGCTTCCCTCCCTGGGTCTTCAGGAAACTTAACCCCCAAACAAGAAGGCTGGCGCTGTAGCTCTTCATTGCACTGGGGGCGGGGTGGGGGGGGGTATCTGCAGGCCAAACTGGGTCACAAACTACTGAAAGTGGAAAAGGACCAGAAGCAACTCTCCTGATTACTCTGTGTGGTGTGGCTTCCCCCGAAGGCTGTGGGCGCAGCGGGAGAGGGAAGGCTCGTTGCCAGCCTCCTCTGTGCCAGGGGAGTCAGGAGAATGTGAAGCAACAACATGGCCCTTGAACAGCGATGCAGGGGAAGGGTGAACTCGCTTTTGCCTGAGGCCCCATGTTCTACTGGTCAAGGATTTCCAGGAAAATCAAACCTGCCTGGCTGGCTTCCCTGGAAAAGAAGAGCCCAGAGACCTGGGCAGAGGTGTCATGGCCCCCAGTCCCTCAGCAATAATCAAGGTGAGTCCCAAGCAGAGGGTGTCAAGTTGGTGCCGTGGTTTTATGACCGTACCAGCTGGGGAAGAGCCGCGAGCAATTGGCCCTGTGGTTTATTAGTGATCAGCCGCCTTGGCCGTTGATTCTAAAGGAAACCAACATTAAAGGAAATCAACCCTGAATATTCATTAGAAGGACTGATGCTGAAGCTGGAGCTCCAATATTTTGGCCACCCGATGCGAAGAGCCGACTCATTGGAAAAGACCCTGATGCTAGGGAAGACTGAGGGCAGGAGAAGAAGGGGGCGGCAGAGAATGAGATGGTTGAATGGCATCATCAACTCAATGGACATCAGTTAGAGCAAACTGTGGGCAATACTGAAGGACAGGGCAGCCTGGCGTGCTCCAGTCCGTGGGGTCACAAAGAGTTGGACGCGACTGAGCAACTGAACAGTAACCACAGCAAGCTTCCTTGGATGGCAGAAAACAGGGTCCAGATTAAACAACAACACAACAGACCTCAGAAAGGGGACTCAAGGAGACCGCGAAGCCTCCCCTCAGAGCCTCGGGGTTCCTACAACGACCTCTCTCCTTTTTGCCTGGTTTGAACTTAAATGTTTTCTTTAATATATTAGTTTATGAGAGTTTCATTGATTATCATAAGATAAATGATGTCACTTTGAAAAACATTTTCTCTCTTTCATCATTTTAAATAAAGGGGGCGATACATCAAATGGCAAAAACTCTCCTAGGTTTGGGTTCTTTCTGGGCCCATATATTTTGCAAAATAGATTTTTCAGCTCACTGGAAAGAGACTCAGAATGGGAAAGAAAAATGTAAGGGTTCCCTCTGCTCTTCTTGCCAATTTCCTTGAAGTTGAAAATCCATCTTGCCTGGCCTGATTCAGGCTAATTGCCAAATTGGGTTGCTGTCTCCTCACTTTCCTACTTATTTAGCTTCTTGGATGGTCTCCAGGCCTGGCTCGAAAAGGGCCACAGAGGGGTTGAAATGGCCCTTTGCCTGGGTCGATTCAGTGGGGCCCTGAGGCTACCTAGCCAGCTGTATCCATGGCAACCATTTGCTCCCAGCAATAAACCCCCATCTCTGCCATCAGGCCCACTGGCCAGGGGGCTCTGTTTGGGGGTCCAATGGCCAGTTGATTGCTTGGCTGCTGCACACTGGTCACCAGTCCCATACTGAGGCTCACAGCCAAACCCCCGCCTCTTGGGGTCAGGGAGGAGCTGAAGGCAACTTTTTCTTGAATGCCTTGACTACCATCTTTTTTTGAATCACGTCCTATATGCCTGTCAGCTATTCTGAAGACAAAACTGGGGCAATGGCGTCTCTTCTGAAGACATAAGGTGGGCTTTCCTGCTGGCTCGGTGGTAAAGAATCCGCCTGCCAGTGTCAGAGATGCAGGTTCAATCCCCGGGTCGGGAAGATCCCCCGGAGAAGGAAATGGCACCCCACTCCAGTGTTCTTGCCTGGGAACCCCCATGGACAGAGGAGCCTGGCGGGCTACAGTCCATGGGGTCGCAAAGGGTCAGATATGACTTAGCAGCCGAACAACAACAAGGATGCTCTTAAAGGCAAAGGTTTCAGCTTATACCAAATTTTTGTATCCAACCAGGTGTGACTCCCAGAGCCACTGTGCAGTAGGATTCAATGCCCTGAACCTGACTCAGGAAACTTGGGTGTGAGTCCAGGAAGCCCCAAGACCTGCGACTAACTTAACCCTGCTCTACCCTCTGCAAGGAGCTGTTGCAAAGACCAGATGAAACTGTGATTCTTTCTAGCAACGAAAGAGTTGAGAAAACAGCCTGAGGAAACAGGACTTGGGACCGAGGGAGTGGCAAGCAGGTCCCGATGGTCTTGGAGGTGCAGGAAGAGCCTCCAGGTGGGGACACCCTGTTTCCTCCCAGGGCGGGTCTCACACTCACGGGGCAGGTGTGAGCACTCAGGGAAGTCTTCAGAGAAGTGTTAGAAACATCACCCACGTGGCGTTGCTCCCTGCTCAAAAGTTACCTCTAGTTCCAAATACATTCCCCAGCTCTCAGCTTCGGCCTTGAGGGCCTGCCTGCCCAGGCTTCTGGCCTCCTTGCCATTCAGACCTGTCTCCCCAGCGACCGCAGAAGACGATGTCTATGTCCCCATGGCTCCCCCAGAACACTCTCCTTGGAGCCCAGGTTCCATCACGGCCTCATCGTGGCTATCTCTCCTTGGAGCCCAGGTTCCATCACGGCCTCATCGTGGCTATCTCAGAGGCCCACTCTGCCCGGCTCCCTCCTTTGGAGCTGAGAGCTCACCGAACTGCTCACTAGGCACAAGTTATGTGCTGCCCTCGTGGGAGGAATGTTTTGAGCTGTGATTCAACTCTTGGATTAAGACTTAACTTTTTCTGAGTTTTTACCTTGTTTCTGCAAGTAGGTTGGGAACTCCTCAGGGGTGAACGGGAACTGAATCTAATTCATCTTTGTATCCCCTGGCAAGGCAGTAGGTGTGCAATCGATGTGCTGGGAGTAATCAATATGGAAACAATTCCGTCTCTGGAACTTTGTTCAGACCCGAAAAACAGAGGAGAGCAGACAGCAACCTCCCTTGGTGACCTGGCTGAGTGCTCCCGTGGGCTGTGGCTCCGGGTCTGGGAAAGACCCCTGCACCCCAGATTACACCCCCTCCCAAAGCCGGAGAAGACTCCAAGTGACGCCCCCTGAGTCAACGAGTGTGTTTCGGCCGACCAGGGAGGTGCTGCAGGCTGGGTCTTAGCTGCCTCCTCCTCCTCCTGACCTCTCCCCCTCCTTGTCTCTCTCCACCCTCCCAGCACCACCACTGCCTTCATGCCATTCATTCGCGCCTTGATGTAACTAAGGAGTATTGCCGACGTGTACGGAGCACCAACTGTATGCCTGGCACTGCTCTGTTTCACGTTTGCTGTTCCCCAGATCCTGGCCCCAGCCCTTGGATATGGGTCTATTCCCACCTAAAAGAAAACAGCGGCGAAGTCATTGCTCAGTGTTACTTACGGGGAGGAGATGGCGCGACTTGCTCCCCTCCCGATCTTGTTCCAGAAGCCCCTACTTTAAAACTACTGTCGATGCAAGGTCGAGTCTTCCTCCTGGTGGGGGGGGGGGAAGGCATGCAGACCGCACGGACCTGTCTCCATCTTTGTGGAGTCCAGGCCGCAGAATGCAACGCTCCATCGTGGTTATCCCAGAGACGATAAGGAGCCCAAAGCCACCCCCTGACACTCAGGGACAGGTCCAGCGATTCCTTTAGGGAGCACAGCACACCTACACCTGAGTCACGCCAGAAGGTGTGAGTGATACAAGCTCATAGCATTACAGAAATTCTCTACTGACCACAGAGCGTGCGTCATATCCAATCACTCATCCACACAGCAAGTGTTTACTGAGCATCTGCTAAAATCCAGGTGCTGTGCTGGGGTCGAGGGGTAAAGCATCATCAGTACTGGGCCCTAAGGACCCCACTATCTGGTGAGAAGTTGTTCAGTTCAGTCGCACAGTCGTGTCCGACTCTCTGCGACTCCATGGACTGCAGCACGCCAGGACTCCCTGTCCATCACCAAGTCCTGGAGTTGACCCAAGCTCATGTCCACCGAGTTGGTAATGCCATCCAACCATTTCATCCTCTGTCGTCCCCTTCTCCTGCCCTCAATCTTTCCCAGCATCAGGGTCTTTTCCAGTGAGTCAGTTCTTTGCATCAGGTGGCCAAAGTATTGGAGTTTCAGCTTCAGCGTCAATCCTTCCAATGAACATTCAGGACTGATTTCCTTTAGGATGGACTGGTTGGATCTCTTTGCAGTCCAAGGGACTCTCAAGGGTCTTCTCCAACACCACAGTTCAAAAGCATCAATTCTTCGGTGCTCAACTTTCTTTATAGTCCAGCTCTCATATCCATACACGACTACTGGAAAAACCATAGCTTTGACTAGACAGACCTGTGTCCACACAATTACAGAGGCAAACCTGGGAGTGAGCAATGTCCATGGAAGCCCTGGGGAGGAAGGAATCAGCTGTGCAAGAGGTCCAGGGGCCTCTCCTGCAGCGCCTAGAGTACTGCTCCCTGTCCTCAGATTTCCACACACGTTTACATCTGACCCCCCTGCCCACTTCCCCACCCTCTTTCCTGACCCTGAAAGGTTCCACCGTGCTCTCCAAAGAAGGGCAGAGTCACTGACAGCTCAGTTTAGAAGATCTGGGCGCTCCCATGGAGATGGGGTGGGTGGCAGTTCGAGTCTCCTGGGAAGAGCACAGGTGGGGAGGGAGAAGGTGAAAGGGAGGAGGGAGGAGTGGGCATGGGAGAGAAGACTTGAAGCTGGCCACATTCCTAGGTGCACCTTAAGCTCGCTCCTTCTTTTTTCCCTCTCTCTCTAGATCTCCAGATTGTGTAATCTCTGGCCATTGCTGGAAACAACCCCAAAATCCTGAAAGCATTAAATACGTGCAAATACACACACACACACGTGTGTGTATATATACACACACGTACACATTTATCAGAGCCTCCTGCTTCCCCACTAAGCTCAGTGTCCCTCATCCTGTCCTCTCTATGAACACCCCCAAATGGTCCAAACCCCGCCTGGAGGTGGTTTGGGATCTTAGCTGGCTTTAAGCCATCTGGAGCCCATCAGCAGGCTTGCCCAGCCCCTTGCCCATGAAGCCATTATGGGTGAGGTTAATTTAGCACAGCCAAGCTGGTGATGATGGAGACGGAATGAATCAATCAAAACATTCATTTATATTTGATGAACAAGAACCTTAAATGAATGAGCAAATGAACCTTTACTGAGGCCCTCCTAGATACCAGGGCCCATGCCAGGAATGTTTAAGAGTACTAGTCATTTTAATCCTCACACTCACTTTATGATGTAGGATTAGTATCTTCACTTCGATGGCAAATATTCTGAGGGTCAGAGTGAGTAAGTTTCTTTTCCAAGATAACAACAACAAAAAAATGCTCTTCAGTGGTCAAAATGGAATTTAGTGGGTTCTCCATTGTTCCACACGTGCACACGTATACTAAGTCACTTCTGTTGTGTCCCACTCTTTGTGAGCCTGTGGACTGTAGCCCGCCAGGCTCCTCTATCCATGGGATTCCCCAGGCAAGAATATACTGGAGTGGGTTGCCATGCCCTCCTCCAGGGAATCTTTCTGACCCAGGGACTGAGCCCACATTCCCTATGTCTCCTGCGCTGGTAGGTGGGTTCTTTACCACTAGCACCAACTGGGAAGCTTGTCCATTGTTCCACACCAAGTACCAAAACTGTGCTCTGTCAGATGGTAGGTGCATGGTGGCAGTGTAAAAAACGAAAGATACAGATTTATATTTGGAGAGCTCACAGATTAGTGGAATGGGATAAAATGCCCCTCAGATAGCACGGGAGTCGGAGGACAAGCACTCCCACCCGCAGCAGAACACATCATACTGCACGTGATGGGAATTCAAGAGAGCTGAGGTCCTGCCCAGGGTCCAGAAAGTGCCACATGGAAGCACAGAGCTCTGAGCTCAGAACACGGTAGCTTGTTAACAAGCCCTGGGTTGGTCTAGTCCAGGTCTAGGTGGATCAGTGGAGAAGCAGAAGAAAAAAATCCTCAAATGGGGCCATGGCTCAAAATATTGGGTTGGCCAAAATGTTCCTTCGGGCTTTTCCGTAAGATGTTTCCAAACAAATGAGTTGGTCAATCCAATCGTTCACATTATGATAAAGGCAGCATTTCAAAGTCAGTGGACATAGCATGCCTTTTAGTCAATAACTAGTTAGTTACTTAGTAACTAGCAATTTGCTGAAAAGAAAGGCTTTATTCTGGCTTCGTACAGTACATAAAAATAAATTCCCAAAGAATTAAGGATTCACATGAAAAGAAACGCTAAAAGAACTAGGAGAAAATGTAGGTGAACATCTCATCTTAGAGGAGGGATTTTTCTAATTATATTTGCAAAGGAAGTTTTACAAACAAAAGAACAGATAGATTCAACTCAATAAAAAAATTTTTAATGTCAATATATCAAATCAAATACAATTAAAGTTTAAATAATACATAACAAGCCGGGAAAAACACATGGAACAAATGTGAGAGACAGAGGTTAGTATTCTTAAGCTGGAGGATGCGCTTACAATCACTGAGAAAAGAAAGCCAATTCTAAAAAACCTTGTCAAAGGATATCAAAGTGGCGTAATTCCTAGCTGAGAAATGCAAATGGCCAGCAAGCTTATGAAAAAAATGTTCAAATGAAAATGACAAATTGTAAGAGTGAGCGGCTTTTGAAATTTTTCACTTTATTTTTTGTTAAAAAAAGGAAGCATATTTACATGGTCCCCAAATCAAAGAGCAAAGCCTGCAATCAGCAGCCTCCTTCCCACTCTGTCCCCCGTCGCCCTAGGGCTCACCACACCCTCAACAGGCAACCACTGCTGTAAATACCTGTGTCCCCTTCCAGAATGGATATACATATACACAAATATGCATGCTTATTTTCCTCTGTATTAAACGAAATGTAACATTAGATATAATATACTGATATGTACAGTTTCACACCCACCATCTCCCTTTTAGTGATTCACGCTAGACAACGTCTTATATGGGTATTGCATATATTAAGGAGTTCTTTGCACAGCATTAAGTGGTTTTTATTGTGTAGGTGTGCAATAGTTTACCTAGGTGTTTCCAGTCTTTTACTCTTGCAAGCATTGCTGTAATGAATAGCCTTGAACACACGTCACTTCCCAAATATGCCAGGGTACCTGCAGAATGAATTCCAAGAATTGAAATTACAGGGACCAAGGATATATGCATTTTTAATTCAGAAAATGTTGCCAAATGGCCTTCTGTGAGGGTTTTTATCCATTTACACACCCACGCAAAATACCCAAGTGTGCCCATTTCCCCACAACCTTGCCCGTGAAGTGTGATATCAAGCTTCTGGAACTTACTAAAGGGATGAGTGAAAAGTGGTATCTCAGGATAGTTCCCATTTGCATTTCTCCTGTTGCGAGTCTGGGCATCATTCCACATAATAAATAACCATTTTATCTCCTTTCCTATGAAAGGTATGTTTATGTTCTTCAAATCGTTTCCATTTTATTCTTTTATAGGATAATAGATATCTAGGGAGTATCAGACCAGAAAGACTCAGACACACACTATAGATGGGGGGGAAATTGGTAAGTCTTTTTTAGGGGTCATTTGGCACATATGGGACTTCCCTGATAGCTCAGTTGGTAAAGAATCCTCCTGCAATGCAGGAGACCTGGGTTTGATCCCTGGGTTGGGAAGATCCTCTGGAGGAGGGAAAGGCTACCCACTCAAGTATTCTGGCCTGGAGAATTCCGTGGACTGTATAGTCCAAGGGATCGCAAAGAGTCAGACACAACTGAGCGAATTTTACTCACTCAGTACATGTACCAAAATCTGTAAAAGGGAAATATTCTTTGACTCAGCAACTCCATTTGCAGAAATTCACCATAAAGAAATAATCGTTAAGTGTGGAAAGACGTGCATGTGAAAGGATGTCCTTCCAGGCATTGTTTGTGTTAGAAAACTAGAATCTGCCCCCTCTGGATTCTCCTGGGTGCTCACTTTTCTTCCTCTCTGTGTCTTTTTGCTTTTTCCTTTAACCTGGCTTTTCTGATACCTATTAATGTCAGTCACTGATTGTCGCTGCAGAATGGCTGCCCCAATGTGGATCTTCCCCACCCAGGGATCGAACCCGAGTCTCTGGCATTGCAGGCAGATTCTTTACCCTCTGAGCCACCAGGGAAGCCCTAATGTTTATCAAACTAAGCCACAATGCCTGTGATTTCTGTGGTTGAACCAGTAGCCACTTCTTGTGAAGAAGGAAGAAGACACTTCAGTCACCATATACATCCTTGCGTGCTCAGCCACTGTCACGCCTGACTCTGCAACCCCATGGACTGTAGGACACCAGGCTCCTCTGTCCATGGGACTCTCTAGGCGAGAATACTAGAGTGGGTTGCCATGCCCGCCTCCAGGGGATCTTCCCAACCCAGGGATCGAACCCAGGTCTCCCGCACTGCAGGCAGATTCTTTACCATCTGAGCCACCAGGGAAGCCCAGGGATACTGGAATAGCTTATCCCTTCTCCAGGGGACCTTCCCGATCCAGGAATTGAACCGGGGTCTCTTGCATTGCAGGTGAATTCTTTACCAGCTGAGCTACAAGGGAAGCCCCATCATATACAAACTTATAAAGAAAACATACTGTTTCCAGTGTGCTGAGAGCATTTTGCACCTGCGAAGCCTTCTTGCCACTTTCATTTCCTGAATGCCAGGAGGAGGTTTGCATAAATTCTTTTCTGGAGGAGAAAGGGCTTCTGGTGAATGGAGGATTTTCCATCAACTTCTCCTCAACCTAGGGGACAAATTTGAGATGTATTTCAAAGCTACAAGACTTGGTGAGTAATCTGTTAGATGAAATAAAAGAGAAAGCTACGCTCTGGGATTTCTATCTTAGGAACTTGAGTGGAACATGCTAACGTGGAATAACCCGGAATGTAGAGAGTATCACAGGCAGAAATGCAGGGATATTAACCAGGAAACAAACTTGCCTCCCCTGATACCTGGCATGGAAGCCAGTAGTTGACAGTGTTGTCTTCCACAAGGACAGAAAGCAGGGTTTAGGAAGCGCTCACAAGTGGTCTGGCAAGGGTGTTCTATTAGAGATGAATGAAAGAACTGCCGCAGAGTTTTCACAAGCAAGGTCAGAAATCACTAACTAGTCAGGGTGCCAATGAACACAGTCCATGAATGCTTGCCAAACTGAATGAGGAGCTGGCTTCTCTTCAACGAGTCAGGGCTGACTGAGGTGATGGAGGGATTAGAAGATGGTGAGACTCGAAGGTGGGGAGACCCAAAGAGGCATGACTGACCAGCAGGACGAGGAGAGGGTTACATGGAAATCCA
Source organism: Neotragus moschatus (assembly GCA_006410615.1). Classification (NCBI taxonomy): domain Eukaryota; kingdom Metazoa; phylum Chordata; class Mammalia; order Artiodactyla; family Bovidae; genus Neotragus; species Neotragus moschatus. The sequence goes on from SJYA01002856.1 coordinate 10,450, forward strand.
GCAGGTGCAGCCTAACAGGGATTTCAGCAGTCAGGATGAAACAGACTCCCACAGCCATGTCAACGCAGCTGAAGTGCATATTTCCAAAAAATCGTCTTGGCACCTTTCCCCCAAAGTTTGGGATGGAAAAAGAAAGGCAATTCCTTGGGTGTTCTGGAAACTGGAAGAGAGGACACTGACCCTAAGTGGCTGTTACCTGGCACCAGAGAGAGAACGATGGTGGCTGGGTTCTGCTTGTCTCGAACCTGACCAGCTGACCACTCCGGGCAGGTTCTCAGAAGGCTTGAAGGTAAGGGAGACCCACAGCACAGGGTGTCCGGCCTACCCTGTGCTTCTTTGAGAAGCTCTGTTTCCGACCTGAGAAGACAGGAGGGGACTCAGGAAGCCACCTGGTTTTCTGGATAGACGGTATCAAGTGTGCAGTTCTATTTACTGCTCAGATATCTGGTAAACCGAGGCCAGCATTTCACCTATGACCAGCCATGAGGATAAAACATCAACAGGCCACAGCGTTGCCTCCTGAGAGCAAAACCCTTTGCTGGCCCATCGTCCATGAGGAGCGACTCGGTAGACTCTCCAGCTCACAGGGCTCTGAGTGGTAGGGGTCACCTCTCATGTCCTGTAACAAAGAGATGGCAAGCAGGCCTGGCGGTTGAGAGCATGACAAACTGTCTCATATTTTTTAATGAAAAAATGATACTTCATCTTTCTAATGACAGAACGTGGAAGAGGTTTACAGTAATATATGCCTTTTTTAATACACGGCTCGTCATCTTGGGGCAATGACAACATGAAGGATGGAGCGGCAGACAAAAGGTTAATAGAGCACTGGGCTTTTTTTAATTGAAAAAATGACTGAGGGACCCCACCGTAGACCAAGCAGTAATAGTATTACAGACCGTAAGTACCAGTCCCAATATTACAGACGGTAAGTACCACTCCCGAGACTTACTATTCATCTGGGGGTCTGCAACGGACATCACCCACATGTCACCAAGGCTCAACATGAGCGCGAGTCCATTCCCAAGGACGTTATTAAGCAACACGGTGTTTCTCAGAAAGATATATATATTTTTTAAAAATGCATCTCTCCCTTTTTTATGTTCTTAATTCACTATTATGTCTAAGAAATAAACACACCACATGTTGGCACAATTTGCATCAATTCTTCTTTACCAACGTATCTGACTCAAATACAGTCAGATTTTCCAAGGCTAGTCTCACTCTGGGCAAAGTTCTATTTTGTCAAATATTTTAACTTTAAAGAGCGCTTTCTAAGAAGGATCCAGTGTGAAACAGATAGCGAGTCAGTCATTCGTGATGGGCTCAGGAGGTGTAGATGAGATAATGGGGAGAAAAGGCCGTGAAGACGTAAATACGCAAACAGGAATTTCTCTTTCAGCCTTATCTTCATGTCACTGCATTTGTTCACATTAAGACTTTCAAAATCTCCCAGGGTGACTGGAAATCAGTGGCCTTTTAAGTCACATGGTACATGAGTCTGAGTTCAGGAATGGGTTAACATGTGAAGGACTCAGCCCAAAATAAACAAGGGGCTTCCGCTGAACCCTGAGATTCTCAGCCAGCTATGTTGAGGAGGACGAGGGAGGTGACCAGGCAGGGGAAAGGTCAGTCACGGAGCTGCCGATGGAACACAAAGTGGCCCGTCACAAAACTCGCAGCTGAGAACGGACGGATCCCTGCGAGCCCACCATGCCTCTACACCCCTCCTGGCTGACACCCTGCTACCCTCTACCCCTGTGAAGAGGAATGAAATGATTAGATAAGCAAACATCAGGGCTCTTCCCCCACAGGAGGCCCAACCCAAGCCATCACTGTAGCTAGTGTACCGTGAGGAGACAGGTCTTCCCAACAGCTTCCAGTCCAGACACAGCATGTGTCTTGTGTCACAAGTCACAAGGTGACTCTCAAGGGTCTGCAAGCCTGAAAGAAGCAGTTCTCTGCCCTGGGTAACCAGAACATGTGCTCTCAACAATTCTCTTGATTGCAAACAGAGACGCTTCTAAAGGACAATCCTGCTTCTTAGAAGCTGAAAGAATTCATTTATACCCATGATAACTCAAAACATATCTGCTAAATACCAGTCTAGGAAGGAGACTTTGTTAAAGGTCTTTGCCATTTCTGAAAGTGCCAAGGGATGTCTAGTGACGATCACTGCCATCAAGCATAGCCTTGCACGAGGCTCCTCTGCAATGGACCAGCAGCTGTCATAGGACACATAGCCGCTCGTGGCCACTTCGACTGTTCAACAGAAAAGCAAACTAAAATCAGCTTGCCTTTCTCCTCTCAAACAATGGTGCGTTTTTAGATTCCAGTCTTCTCTGGTTCTTGCGTATCTCCAAAAGATAAAGGGGTGTGGGAGACAGGCATTTTAGTTCTCTGAGAAATTAAAACATCACATGTTGCCCCTGAAGTCCCCCACTATCTGGAGCAGACAGAAACGGGGAGCAGAAGGCTCGACAAAATCTGTATGGACATTTTGGGGCCGGTTGATGAGGGGTTAATTGGGGCTAATTCAAAATGCACAAGCCAGAAACGTTTTTTCCCTGGAGAACCCATGACAGCATCATAGCTTCCCTGGCTGAGAGATGACGGCTCCCAGCCCACTGTCAGTTGCTCCGGGGAACTCAGAGAAATGATATGTACATGGGCCCAACAGAAAACATAAAAATAATAAATGAAACTAATAATGCAAAAAGGGTTGGGGAAATAAGTAGTCCCTTCTGCCACAAGCTGCGCTGGAAGCTTTGGGGAAAGGAGGCTGGAATAGTAAATGAAAGATGTAAATTGTAGAAATTGGAGCTGTAAATTTTCCTTTGGAAGAAGAGGGAGCCAACAGTTTTGTTCAGAGTTGACTGAGCTCACAGGAGCTGGTTACCAGTGCAAGTCCACTCCAAGGAGGGCAGCCCCCATCCCCCCCTAAAGGAGGGGGTGCTCAGGAGCAGGAAGGTGGGGGGAAGCAAAGGGGGTGGGGGGCGTCTGAACAGGGTTCCACCACCCTCCACGTTAAACAGAGCGTGTTCTTTCTGTGGGGGCTGCGGGAGCAGCAGCTCCTTGCTAAACCCTTCCTTTCGCAGCAGAGACGGCCCTTTCTCCCCTGAGATGGCCAACCAAGGAAATAATGCCGCGGTGGCCAAGCGGGAGATCTTGACAAGGATGAACAGAAAAACCTAATGAGGTGAACCGGCTTGGATCTGATCGAAATGTATTTCCGAGGGGGTGTGGGGCCGCAGGACCTTCCCATGAAGACGCTAGGTCTGTTTTGCTCTAAAAAGAAGGAATGAACAGAAGGAGGGCGGAAGGGTCCACTGGTAAAAGAGAGGAGACTTTTGTTCATTTGTCTGTGTTACAACTGCCTGGTCTGAGTCACAGGGCTGACAGCTTCACTGGTGGGTCATTTGCAGCTCAGAGCTCATTGGGAATGCTCAGACATTCTCCACGCTGCAGCAACCCAGAGACGCCAAATCTTATCCCCTCCTTGCCCTTCACCACGCCACTCGCTTCTGAGCTCAGCCTGGACTCACCTCCTCCCTACACACCACCCATTCCCTTACTCGGAGTGGGTGGAAAGTGGGGGCGCCGTGGGGTCAACGACAGAGACCCTTGGACTCCTGGAGGCCTGGCCCCTCGGTCCTGCTCCACTCTGCCAACCCGAGATGCAGAGGATGAGAGCAGACCAGAGCCCACAGCCCTCTGTGCCGCATTCCTCCTTCCTGCCCCCCCAGAGTGAGCTCCGGTGCCAGCGAGGGGCAGACCTGGGTGCGCCCCACGGCTCACCAACGCAGCACAGGGTCTTCCTTTATGAGTGTCTTCCTCGTTCAGTAGGTCTCTACTGAGTCCCAGGCCCTGGGTCTACAGCAGCAAGTGGAGTAGACGTGACCGATCTCAGGCCCTTTGTGCGGTCAGTACCCAATACCCCCAGCTCCCTGAAGCAGGGGAGTGGATATGATCCCTGCCCTCCAAAGGCCTCCGTCCAGGAGGGGAGGCTATGCCAGGGCCGCACAAATGAGGGCAAAATTCCAAGACGATGCACCCCCGTCTCACAGAGGAGAGAAGCAGGGCGTGGCCGGGGTCAGTGGAGGTGCAGGGGCCAGAGCCGTCTCTGCTCCACGCCCACCGACCCGGAGTCGCAAACGGGAGAAAGATCCTGGCTTTCTCCAGGGGCTTGAGGCTGCAGTGACGTCACCTCGGCCTGCGCCTCCTTCGTGCGCCCCCTGCCGCCCTCCGGCCACAGTGCAGCCCAGTGAAGCCTCGCTGACCCACCAGTGGAGTCCGTATTACTGCCATCACAGCCTTGTCAGCTAAACCAGCGGTCTTCGTGTCCGTAGGCTGCTACAGCGAAGTATGGCAAACCAGGCGGGTCAACACACAGAAAGGTATTCTCTCATAGTTATGGAAGCTGGGCGTTCAAAACCAAAGAGTTGGCAGGGCCGGGTCGGCAGAGGACTCCTTCCTGGCCTCTTCCCGGCTCCTGGTAGTGGCTGTCAGCCCCGGGCCTTCTTTGGCTTGTAGACACAGCATTCCCACCTCTGACTCGTGGCATTTTCCCTGTGTGTCTCTGCCTCTTTGTCCAAATTTCCCTCTTCTTAGAAGGACACCAGTCCAACTGGAATGCTTAAGGGTGGATTAAGGGGCCACCCTACTCCAATGCAACCTCATCTTAACTGATTATATTTGCAATAACCATACTTCCAAATAGGCCACGTTCTGAGGTACTGGGAGGTAGGACTTCAACTTTGGGGGTGTGCGTGTGTGGTAAGTCGCTTCAGTTGTGTCCAGCGCTTTGCAACCCTATGCAGTGTAGCCCGCCAGGCTCCTCTGTCCATGGGATTCTCCAGGCAAGAATCCTGGAGTGGGTTGCCATGCCTCCTCCAGGGGATCTTCCCAGCCCAGGGATTCAACCTGCACCTCTTGTGTCTCCTGCATTGGCAGACGGGTTCTTTATCGCTAGCACCATCTGGGAAGCCCCAGCTTTGGGGGAGGGGACACAGTTCAAGCCATAGCACTGGACCATACCACTAAGCTCGCCGAAGTTCCCTCAAGGAAGCTTCTGGAACTGGTGTGCTGTAAGGGAGAAAAGAAATAACCCGCACGTCCCTTTTCTACCATGATCGCTGGGTACCAGAAGATGCCTTCAATCAATACTTATTGAATGATTTTTTTTTTTAGTCTCCTAATATCCTCACCCCAGATATCACTGTATCTGTTTTTAAAGGCGGAGAATCATGGTGACTTCAAGTCTTTCAAAAGCATGAGGTCCCTATTCACTTCCCCTCCAATATTTATTAAACACACACTCTTTGAAAGGCGCTGTGTGGGCTGCAGAAAACTGTTGAGTGTGCTTCCCCTAAGTCATGATGGTAGAGAGAAAACGCTTCGCCTTTGGCATGCCAAGGTTTTTAACTGTAGCCTGGTGGGCTACAGTCCATGGGGTTGCAAAAGAGTTGAACGTGACTGAGCGACTAAACAACAATGATCTCCTCCCTGAGAGGTCAGCAGAAATTCGGCATGTATTTGAGTCATGCAGTCTTCAAGGTCACGAGTGCAAAAGCGAGTTAGCTCCTTCGCCAGCAGTGGAGCCGGACCACCTACCCGCGTGAGTCTCTTCTTAGCAGTGTTGGGGCTCACCCTGTCCCAGATGGGAACAAGTAGTCACATGTTTAATGTGGCGATTTAAATTAAGCATTAAATTAATTTAAATGAAATAAAATTATAAATTCAGTTCTTCAGTTGCATTAGCCACGTTTCAAGCGCTCAATAACATAGGTCGCTACCCTATTGGACGGCACGGATATAGATTTCCGTCACTGCAGAAAGTTCTATTGAACAGAACCAGTCAATGCAGTCGCTGGAGTGAAGGGGTAAAAACACTGATGCTTCGTAAAAGCTAAAAGGCTCCCATAAGAAAGTAAGTGCTTGAACAGATGGGGAAAGTGAAAAGGAAGTGAGAACAGCTCTTGAATAAAACATCCAAGTTCTCTGGACGCAACGATCCCCAGTGATGAGCAGATGTCATGATCTGGGCGAAGGGTGGGCACCTCCTCTGTGAGCATCGCAGCCGGCGACATATCCCCTGGGCCTTCCACAAGAGAGGGGACCTCCTGCTGCGGTGGGCAGGCCACGCCAGGAGACACCCTCTGACTGCAGGGTCGGGGGAAATTTACAGAGAAGTGGCATCCAAGATGGACCTGGAAGGTTCAGTGGGGTTCAGACTGGCAGAGGCGGGGGCGGGGGGGAAGCATTGCAAGCAGAGGGGACTTGTGATGGGAAAGACCCTTGCTGTGCTCCCTAGACTCAGAGCAGCAAGGAGAATGAATGATGCTTCCTTCCTTGGGCTTCCAGAAACTTGAGCAGGTATGAACTGAAAAAGAAACTCATAATGCAAATGACTGATACTGATACTCATGTAAGACACAAAGTGGAAGTCATAGTCACTTGGTCAAGTCTGACTCTTTGCAACCCCATGGACTGTAGCCCACCGGGCTTCTCTGTCCATGAAATTCTCCAGCAACAATACTGGAGTGGATTGCCATGCCTTCCTCCAGGGGATCTTCCCAACCCAGGGATCAGACCCAGGTCTCCCACATTGCAGGGGGATTCTTTAACACCTGAGCCACCACAAAAAAACACACAGATGGTTAATAAGCTGGGATAAGGTGAAAGTCCGGAGTCAGAAGTGTGATTCAGTGGCCCAGCCTTTTAGCGCTCTTCCCAGCCCTCAGTTTTGCAGCTTCCGTCTCAAAGGCCATAGGAGTTAGAAAGCGAAAGTCTCTATTTCTCTGGCTTGGGTCCACCTGAAGCTCCAGCTCCTCGGGCCAACGGGAGAACACATTGACCAAAGCAACTGCTTTCTGTGCATTTTAGCAGGAACCATGCACTGCGTAAGCTTGTCTGCTGCAGGACACTGCCCCACGCATTGAAGGTGAAATATACTTGACCCCTACACCCCTCTTTCAAAGTCCAGGTCCTGAGGACTTCTGCGCGCAGCCTGCCCTCTCTCTGCCTTCTGCCTCTCACGGTCACTGCCGTCTCTGGGCCCTCGGAGACCTGGGCCCAAAGCTGCTACTCCTTCCCCAGCGCCCACCAGGGATCAGCCTCACCAACATCTCTAGCGTGTTCTCCAGGAGAAGCAGGGGAAGATGTCACTTGGAAGGATGCTCTGCACACTGTTTCCTGTTTTGTCGGCCCTTCCTTCTCCCACCCCTACCCCAGCTCCCAGTCCTCTCTCTCCCTTTACTTGTCAGGACAGTTTCTGCCTCCTCGGAAGTATGACCATGAGTGTCCAGCCAAGTGAGCTAATCAAGAGACTCCTTCCCCATCAGAGGGTTGCCCTGTACCAGCCCTGGAAAAAACAGAATGCTCTCCACCTCAATTCATATTCAGTATTTCACTTAATCTTCTCCAGGGCCACGGGGATAGGACAAAGTATGACTTCCATTTTGCAAATGAGAAACCAGACTCAGAGAAGTTAAGAGACACGGCAGAGATTATGGAGTAGAAAAGTGGTGGGACCAGTTCATAAATTCAGGTATAAAAGTGAAAGTGTTAGTCCCTCTTTCGTGTCCAGCTCTTTGCAACCCCATGGACTGTAGCCCACCAGGCTCCTCTGTCCATGGGGATTCTCCAGGCAAGAATACTGGAGCAGGTTGCCACTCCCTTCTCCAGGGGATCTTCCCAACCCAGGAATCAAACCCAGGTCTCCTGCTTTGCAGGCACATTCTTTACCAGCTGAGCCACCAGGGAAGCCCAAATTCAGCACTCCTGGTCCCAAAGCCCCAGCTGGCCTCTCTCACCCCTGTAGAACCTTACCTCTCAGCTGCCTCAAGGGGAATGGAGACGCACCAATAAAGAGACAATGGGGTTTACAAAAGTTCTTTCCAAGCCATGTAAAATGACTGGGAAGACAACTGTCTGGAAGACACATAAGACAACGATTGGCAAGAATTCTAATGAGCCTACAGGCTCCGCCGCGCATATGTGGACAGTGTCCATTGTGCACCAGGAATGAGGGATTTATTCTGTGCATGAGTCCGAGAATAACTATTGTTATTATTTAGCATTGATTAATTGTTCCTCCAGTCCTCCAGTCCTCTCCCCACGGTTCTCAGAAAATCATTAAGCTTCCCGGGTTGCCCAGGCCTTGACATTCTGGGGCAAGAGCTGCACCAGGAGCCTCTGGGATGAGGCGGGCCTCTGAGCAGCCTGCAGCGGGCCCTGGGGAAGGAAACCCGGCAGCCCGCTCGCCACCCCTCACCCCTCCGGGCAGGCGGCCTCACAGAAGCTCCGGGGGTCACGGCAGTGACTCCAGCACCAGGGCGGAAATCACAGAAAAAACCAAGTAGGCTCGGCGAGCTCTCCGCATGGAGCACTTCGGGACCCGCACGCACACTGCGTAACTGCTAATAAGGAAGGACTCGCTCTTCCGGGGAAACCCAGCAGCCAGCACTGCCGTCTCACTCGCAAGGGCCTGATTAAATGTAGTGCTGTAACAGGCTCCAAGCAGTGAATTTTCATCCTGACATCCAATAACACTGCCTGACCCTTTGGATATTGTCCTTCCCAGAGGTCAAAAATATGAATAAATAATGGCTCTGACAACCTTGACATTGAGTAGAGGTGGGATGAAAAGCTCTCTGGGAGGAAAAACAATCCGACATTACATTTGTGATCACAGAGAATAAAGGAAAATCCATAGCCTAATTTTGCTAAATGCAGGCTTGGCAGGAAGACCTGAGACTAACCTCTGACATCCTTTGTGATGTTTGTTCAGGAGGCAAGGGGCTCTCTGAGCTCCAGGCCAGGCTCCATTCTCCATCATGCAACGTGAGGTGGGAGTGACTTCTTCCCACAGACAGTTTTTATTGATGAGAAATGATCAACCCAGGGAGAACACCATCCGGAGGAGTTAACTCCAAAACAATCTTGTTAAATAGTTAGTGGTGATGCTTCCTATCAGGTCAAAGGTAAGTCCAGAGCTCAGGGCCATCCGTCACGTGTGAGGAGCCCCATTTACAGACAGACGGCGGAGACAAGGCAATCAGCCTGAGATCTGCTCAGACGGGAATTTATAACAGTTGGGCAAAGGAAGGTTGTCTCTTGTTTTAGGTTCTGTCAGTGGGCGGGGGAGGAGTGGAAAAAAAGGAACAGAGTGAATTACTCAGGTGGCCTTGGGAGACCGTCTTTGGGACGAAGGCTAGAGGTCAATGTAAAGACACCATCCACCCATCCATCCCTCCGTGCCTGGAGCCCATGTGCCATGAGTTCAAAGACCCAGCACACGGGACTTTAAACCTACCGAATCTGTCATTAAGCCCGCTGGATCTTTCATTAAACCCACAGGGAACGTGCCAGGCAGGAGCCCTGCATCCAAAGGATGGATGGATGGTGGGTGAGAGGCAAGCAGACATCCATGTCCTTGCACACCACAACCTTGACTAGACTGTGTCAGCTGTGGGGGAGCCAACGTGGACTCCCTTTTCTACTGAGTCCAGAAGGGTGCTCGTAGATGGGGGGCCCAGAGCACCATAACTCAGCTGTTCGTGGCCTCGTTGGCATCTCCATTTCACAGAACAATGAGTTGAGTTGATTTTGCAACACAACAGACTTTATGACTTTACAGCTTTCATCATTGCTTTCCCTCCATAGTCTACCTCTAGATGCTTCCAAGCAGTAGAGGGCAGTGGTTAAGCATCCAGGCCACCTAGGTCCTAAATCTGGCTTTACTTCTTCCTGGGCACAGTGGGCACTGTGGTTTGCCACCCTGACGTCCCTTTCAGGACCAAGGCACTCCCTTCTGTAGCTGCAGGGAGCAGTGCACCCCAAACCATTCTGCATTCCTCTTGTCTACATTCACGACAAGAGGAAAAAAAAAAATCCATGCTATCAATTTAAAATTTAAATTTTTGAGAGGCGTTTGTTCATCATGCATGGTTTCACTCATTGTAATTGTTTCATAATTATGTTAAAATATTGTTTATCTTAGTTGCTGACGTTTGACACCCCCTGACATTTTGCACCCTGGGTGAAGATACCTCTCTTCTCTCACCCTCTCCCTGGCTCTGGCAGGAGTGCTGGCCGCTGAGGGCTCAGAGCTGAGCACCTCTGCAGAAATAACCCTTGACTAGAGAGAACATGAGCTTCCCAGGTGGTGCTGGCGGTCAAGAATCCGCCTGCCAGCGCAGGAGATATAAGATGCGAGTTCAGTCCCTGGGTCAGGAAGATCCCCTGGAGGAGGGCATGGCAACCCACTCCAGTGCTCTTGCCTGGAGAATCCCATGGACAGAGGAGCCTGGTGGGCTGCAGTCCACGAGGTCGTAAAAGGGTCAGATATGACTTAGTGACTAAACAGTAACCAGGTCACCCCCAGTCTGGATGTGGGGGGCAGGCCATACTCAATGACTGGTTGATGAGCGGGTTCAGAGGCATGACTCCCAGAACCAGCTAGACACCCACACATGGCCACGGGGTCCACTCCAGTGGCTTCCTGGGGCTGCCCTAACAAAGCGCCACGAGCTGTGCCGCTTACTGTCTCACAGGTCTGGAGAGCAGAAGTCCAGAGTCAGGAGGTGAGAAGGACACAGAGGAGGCGCTGCTCAGGACCTTCTCCTTGCTTCTGCTCGTTCCCTGACCTGTGGCAGCGTAACTCCGATCTTCACGTGGTTTCTCCAAGGGCACCACGCACATGGTCACCCCAGGGCAGGCAGCAAGCCGCCTGTGGGGTCTCTCGAGTGTCAGAGTGCGCGAGCAGGCCTGGTGAAGGGTGCTGTTCGGATGTGAGGGCTGTTTTGTCATACAGTAAATTTGGAGGCACCACTTGGATGCTCATACCTACTAACTCCCACCTTTTGTGAACCTGAAAGAAGGAAGAGAAAACTGGAGACAGGATGAGCATTTTATGTCATTTATTCCTTAGGAGTACTCTCCATAGGGATCAGGTAAATGAACCTGCCCTGGAAACTCTTCCCGTCGGATGGGTCCCAAAGTTCCCACCCTCCTCCATTGTGGCTTAACTCCTAATGCTCGTTCTGGATTTGACCTGGGTTTTGTCGTACCTTCTCTCCCACGGCTTCTCCCTCTGCATCGACTTCAAGCTAAGTTCTTGATGAGTGGCTTTCTCTCCTTGGCACCTGCTCTGACAGCCCAAGATGACAGTCAAGGCTATGGTTTTTCTAGTGGTCATGTATGGATCTGAGAGTTGAACTATAAAGAAAGCTGAGCACAAAAGTACTGATGCTTTTGAACTGTGGTGTTGGAGAAGACTCTTAAGAGGCCCTTGGACTGCAAGGAGATCCAACCAGTCCATTCTAAAGGAGATCAGTCCTTAGTGTTCACTGGAAGGACTGATGTTGAAGCTGAAACTCCAATACTTGGCCACCTGATGCAAAGCGCTGACTCATTTGAAAAGACCCTGATGCTGGGAAAGATTGAGGGCAGGAGGAGAAGGGGACAACAGAGGATGAGATGGTTGGATGGCATCACTGACTTGATGGACATGAATTCGGGTAGACTCCAGGAGTTGGTGATGGACAGGGAGGCCTGGCTTGCTGCGGTTCATGGGGTTGCAAAGAGTTGGACACAACTGAGTGACTGAACTGAACTGAACTGAACTGGTGGCTTAGCAGTAAGGAGTCCGCTTGCAATGCAGGAGACCCAGGTTCAATCCCTGGGTCAGGAATATCCCCTTGAGAAGGAAATGGCAACCCCCTCCAGTATTGTTGCCAGAGAAATCCCACAGTTAGAGGAGCCTGGCAGGCTACAGTCCACATTGTCACAAAGAGTCGGACACAACTGAGTGATTAATCCACCATCATAGAGACTTTCACAAAGATGTCTCTGCCTGTGGGGAAGGAGGATTCTGTCTGCCTTTCCTGACTACTCTTAACCCCAAGACAGAAGGAAGGCAAGGGCCAGTCCCAGGCTGAGCTTCTAGACAACCAGTTCTCTCCAGGAACAAAGCGAGATTGAATAAAAAACAAACTTTCTTGGGCTTCCCTGGGGGCTCAGAGGTAAAGAATCCACCTGCCAATGCAAGAGACACAGGCTTGATCCCTGGTCTGGGAGGATCCCACCTGCTGCAGAGCAACTAATCCCGCGTGCCACGACCACTGAGCCTGTGCTTTACAGCCTGGGAGCTGCAACAAGAGAAGCCACCGCAATGAGAAGCCTGCACATCGCAAGTAGAGAGCAGCCCCTACTCTCTGCAACTAGAGAAAAGTCCACACGCATCAGCGAAGACCCAGCACAGCCAAAAATCAATAATAAATACATAAAATCTAAAAATATATACATATGTTATATATATGCATAGAATATATATATATATATATACACACACACATAGAATGCTTGCTCTGTATACATAGAATAAGCGTTCTCCCTTCCAGGGGAAAATGGATTCCTCCGAAGTCCACCTGAGCCTCAACCCACACACCACGGCTCAGTCCTCGAGTCTGGGGTCGGAGGGGACATGCAGTCACTTCCGTGGTCCAGCTGTTCTAACTGGATGATCTCAACCAAGGGACTTAATCGCTCTGAGTTTCTGGGATGCCGTTGTTACCATGGAGACAACGCAGGCTCGCCTGCAACTGTGTCAGAGCTGGATTCTAAAGTCAGTGCCTACAGATGGGCTCCATATTCGTCAGAGCTCCCCTTGCAAACCCCTTCAGTAGGCCGCAGCCCTTCTCCTGAGGAGGTAAAAGGCATGGCTCACTGCGTGGACCGGGCCTCTCCAGGTCATCGAGAGGCTCTAGCAGGTTTCTCTCCAGGAGCCAGGTTGTGTGAAAAATGACTCTCCTGAAATAGTATAATCACATTCTTGGCAGTGAGAGGCTCGCACTTTGAAAGGCGCTTAGGAACTGAATCTGAGGCGGGAGAGAAGGAGGTTCGCGGGGCCTGTCTCACCTCCCTCCACAGCTGTCTTCTGGTGGAAATATGCCAGAACTATGCCCNCTTCACAGTCCAACTCTCACATCCATACATGACCACAGGAAAAACCATAGCCTTGACTAGACAAATCTTAGTCAGCAAAGTAATGTCTCTGCTTTTGAATATGCTATCTTGATTGGTCATAAGTTTTCTTCCAAGAGGTAAGCGTCTTTTAATTTCATAGCTGCAGTCACCATCACCAGACTATTTTATAAATGGATTACAGATTTAGAATATCTACAATTGCAAGGGCTTCTCTGATAGCTCAGCTAGTAAAGAATCTGCCCTCAATGCGGGAGACCTGGGTTCGATCCTTGGGTTGGGAAGATCCCCTGGAGAAGGGTAAGGCTACCCACTCTAGTATTCTGGCCTGGAGAATTCCATGGACTCTATCATCTACAGGGTCGCAAAGAGTTGGACGTGACTGAGCGATTTTCACTTTCACTCACTCACAAAGAGTTAATGAAAATATGAATGGATTAACTTATAATCAAGGAATAAAGATAAGCTTTTTAGCATTCAAAATCCAGAAATGACAAAAGATAAGCTTAACATATTCAACTTTCAAAGAAAAAATAAACATTATATACTGCAGGCAAATGGTTTATACTCCTATCAGATAAAAAGGGGCTAAAAAAATCAAGAAAAAATAATTTAAAAAATCCTAAAATAAAATTGGGAAAAAGTGGTAAAAGGAGTTCCAGAAAAAGCTAAACAAATCATACTTCAGTATATGAAAAAAGTGATTGGTCTTATTCTTAGTAAGATACATATGAATTAAACTACAAAGAGATGTAACTTCTTACCTATGACACAAATCCAAAAGTTTTACAATATACTGTGTTGGCAATGCTATGAAGAAAGGGACCTAGCATAATATTGCTGGAGTGATTGCAAAATGGCATAACTCCTATAGAAGAGAATTTGGTAATATCAAACAAAATTACGTATCATTAACCCCTTGACTTGGTAATCTAAGGATTTCATCCAAGGCAGAAAGGAAATCATCTCAGGTATAAAATATCAAGGCAATAGTTATTCATAGCAGAATTATTTAAAACAGTAAAAGGTTGGAAACCATTCAGATATTTAGCATTAGAGACTGGTTCAGTGAATTATTGTATTTCTATCGAAAAATTGTATTATGCTGCAGTAAAAGAAAGAGCAATGACCAGCATTTATGCACAGCTAGTAAATGATCTCCAGGTTATAATAAATGAGATTTTGAAAAAGTGGAAAAAAGAATATACATATGGATGTACTTGATTATCATTAAAATGAACACTAGAAAAAAAAAAACAAAAAAACACTGTTTACTTATGGTGGGGAGAATTAGAATGAGAGTAAGATTTCTCTGAGAAGAAATTAAAATATTTTTTCCATTTTAGGTCACTATATGATTTTATTCATGTATTAGAAAATAAATGAATGATGGAAATGACTCTAATTTTAAAAATTAAGTCAAACACATGGATAAACTTTTATGTAAAATTTGGTTCCATTAAGTATATAGTAAGTACATTACTAGAGTAATATATCTATAATAGTATATCTTGTAGGACAAAAAGAATTATAAAAATATGTTAAACTCTGGTTTTATTTTCAGTATATTGATTATATAATTATAATAAATCAAAATGTATATAGGGTAATAATAGCAACTAAGCATTTCAACATAAGAGAAAAAAGGACTTAAATACAAAATTAAAGAAAGAAATCCTGTAATAGTAATCTTATATCAAGAATATCATATGTGGTCATAAATATATGGCTTTAAAGGTTAAACACATTCTTTAGAATTTAATAATGACCTCATTATCATTTGTATGTAATTTTATAAAATACATTATGAATTATTGAAAAATAATCATTACGGAGAGTAAACATATTGAAAATATTTCCCTCAATGAGATGGATGGTGAGGGCAGTTTGTCATTTTGAGTCTCAATAAGCAATTACAAATATGTTTTGAAATATCCTTTGTTTGTCAGCCCAGAGGTTTTTGTTTTGTTCTGTTTTTCCTTTGAATTAGAAGATTTCAAAGATTTAGGACTGGGATAGGTATAGTATCTGACTTTCTTCTGTGATTTCATAAAGGGCAACTAGTATGGAATAAGATCATAGCAAAGTTCTTGAGCAGATCAATTTTGGTAAAGATTCCATAGAAAAATTGGGATTTGACAATCAAATCCTTTTAAATTGTAGGCGTTTTGAACAACCTTTATGTAGACCCAGGACTTCATGGGCCCACAGTGAAGACTACTGCCATAAATTCAGTTAGTTCAGTTCAGTCACTCAGTCATGTCCAACACATTGTGACCCATGGACTGCAGCATGCCAGGTTTCCTTGTCCATCACCAACTCCTGGAGCTTACTCAACTCATGTCCATCGAATCAGTGATGCCATCCAACCATCTCATCCTCTGTTGTCCCCTTCTCCTCTAGCCTTCGATCTTTCCCAGCATCAGGGTCTTTTTCAGTGTATCAGTTCTTTGCATTTTGAAGTTTCAACTTTAGCATCAGGGCTTCCAATGAATATTCAGGACTGATTTCCTTTAGGATTGACTGGTTGGATCTTCTTGCAGTCCAAGGGACTCGCAAGGGTCTTCTCCAACAGCACAGTTCAAAAGCATCAGTTCTTCATGCTCAGTTTCCTTATAGTCCAACTCTCACATCCATACATGACTACTGGAAAAATCACACCTTTGACTAGATGGACCTTTGTCAGCAAAGTAATGTCTCTGCTTTTTAATATGCTGTCTAGGTTTATCATAGCTTTTCTTACAAGAATCAAGCATCTTTTAATTTCATGGCTGTAATGGCACCCCACTCTAGTACTCTTTCCTGGAGAGTCCCATGGATGGAGGAGCCTGTTAGGCTGCAGTCCATGGGGTCACTAGGAGTTGGACACGACTGAGCGACTTCACTTTCACTTTTCACTTTCACGCACTGGAGAAGGAAATGGCAACCCACTCCAGTGTTCTTGCCTGGAGAATCCAAGGGGCGGGGCAGCCTGGTGGGCTGCCATCTATGGGGTTGCACAGAGTCGGACACGACTAAAGCGACTTAGCAGCAGCAGCAGTCACCATCTGCAGTGATTTTAGAGCCCCATGAAATAAAGTTGCTTACTGTCCTTGACTTGCATACAGATTTCTCAGAAGGCAGGTCGGGTGGTCTAGTATTCCTATCTCTCTAAGAAATTTCCACAGGTTTTGTGATGCACATAGTCAAAGGCTTTGGTGTAAGCAATAAAGTAGAAATAGATGTTTTTCTGAAACTCTTGCTTCTTTGATGATCCAGTGGATGTTGGCAATCTGATCTCTGGTTCCTCTGTTTTTTCTAAATCCAGCTTGAACATTTGGAAGTTCACGGTTCACATACTGTTGAAGCCTGACTTGGAGAAGATTGAGCATTACTTTGCTAGTGTGTGAGATGAGTACAATTGTGCAGTAGTTTGAATATGCTTTGGCACTGCCTTTCTTTGGGGTTGGGTGAAAACCGTCCTTTTCCAGTCCTGTGGCCACTGCTGAGTTTTCCAACTTTGCTGGCATATTGAGTGTACAGTTTAACAGCATAATCTTTAAGGATATGAAAAAGCTCAACTGGAATTCCATCACCTCCACTAGCTTTGTTCATAGTCATGCTTCCTAAGGCCCATTTGACTTCACATTCCAGAATGTCTGGCTCTAGGTGAGTGATCACACCATCATGGCTATCTGGGTCATGAAGATCTTTTTTGTACAGTTCTGTGTATTCTTGCCACCTCTTCTTAATATCTTCTGCTTCTGTTAGGTCCCTACCATTTCTGTCCTTTATCGAGCCCCTCTTGCATGAAATGTTCCCTTGGTGTCTCTAATTTTCTTGAAGGTATCTCTAGTCTTTCCCATTCTATTGTTTTCCTCTATTTCTTTGCACTGATCACTGAGGAAGGCTTTCTTATCTCTCCTTGCTAGTCTTTGGAACTCTGCATTCAGATATGTATATGTTTCCTTTTCTCCTTTGCCTTTAGATTCTCTTCTTTTCTCAGCTATTTGTAAGGCCTCCTCAGCAACTATTTTGTCTTTCTGCATTTCTTTTTCTTGGGGATGGTCTTGATCACTACCTCCTGCACAATGTCCCAAGCCTCCATCCATAGTTCTTCAGGCACTCTGTCTATCAGATATAATCCCTTGAATCTATTTGTCATTTCCACTGTAATCATAAGAGATTTGATTTAGATCATCCTTGAATGGTCTAGTGGCTTTTCCTACTTTCTTCAATTTAAGTCTGAATTTCTCAATAAGGAGCTCATTATCTGAGCTACAGTCAGCTCCTGGTCTTATTTTTGTTGACTTTATAGAGCTTCTCCATCTTTGGCAGCAAAGAATATAATCAATCTGACTTTGGTATTGACCATCTGGTGATGTCTATGTGTTATAGTATGAAAAGTAACAGTATGAAAAGGGAAAAAGATGTAACTGCCCTAAATTACCCCAGTATAATAGGCTTACCTGGTGGTTCAGATAGTAAAGAATCCACCTGCAATGCAACCCGTTTGATCCCAGGGTTCGGAAGATCCTCTGGAGAAGAAATTGCAACCCATTCCAGCATTCTTGCCTTGAGAATCCTATGGGCAGTGTAGTCAATGGGGTTGCAAAGAGTCATACATGAGTGAGTGACTAACACACACATATAGCTGGATCATAGGCCTTCTTCTTTTCTCATATCTTTCCTTTTGCCCCATTAAGTTGTTATTCCCCTTTAGATTGTAGCCATTTACAGTGTGTGTGCGTTAGTCACTCAGTTGTGTTCAACACTTTGGGTCCCCATGAATTGTAGCTCCTCTATCCATGTGATGCTGAAGGCAAGAACACTGAAG
Source organism: Neotragus moschatus (assembly GCA_006410615.1). Lineage (NCBI taxonomy): Eukaryota > Metazoa > Chordata > Mammalia > Artiodactyla > Bovidae > Neotragus > Neotragus moschatus. Next base: position 28,253 of record SJYA01002856.1, read on the forward strand.
TGGGTTGCCATTTCTTTCTCCAGGGGATCTTCCCAATGCAGGGATTGAACCTGGGTCTCCTATAGGTGGATTCTTTACCCTCTGAGCCACCAGGGAAGCCTATTTACAATTAAACAGATATAGATCTCAATTTCAAGAAAATGAGTTTATACCTACATGTGAGCAAATTGTAGATACTTCATATAGTGACCAAACTTTCATAATTTCACTGCTTTTCACTCTAATGCTACATAATTTATTACCTGTGGCAAAAGAAATATTGCTTCTTAGATAATAGCAATGTTAACAAGAGGTATGTATTGATTGCCCACATTATGTCAGATGTTGTACTGAGATTATATTGTTCAGTCCTCATTTATTTTAATGATCTGAATTTCACAGGTGAGGGTATCAAGCTAGGTTTAACTAAATATATCCCTTGTCCAAGGTCACACAAGTAGTAAAATGGAATTAAAAATGTGTCTGCTTTTACTTTTTGTGCTTCTTATCATTGCATTGTGCCTTTATGGTTGCACGGTTTCAGGTTAAATCTTTATTCTTCCATAGTTTAAGGGCTCTAGCATTCCCTGTATTATAGTCAATACATCTGTATCTTGAATTTGAATGAATCAGTTTTATATTGTATATTTCAAATTCCTCTAAAATACATATTTTGGTAAATATATGACTTAGTCTCGAGGTTCCCTTCCAGCACTAACCCTCTAAGGTTCCACAACTTCTTTAGTCTCTAACTTATTGAAAACATTTCACACAAAGCAGTTATTAGAACAACAAACCCAATCTCTGAATTGTATCCTTTCTGGCTGATAAAAGCAGCTTCTAACTAAATCTAGTTCACATTTTATCCCTCATCTTCTTTCTCACTATTCCTTTCTCTTCCCAACTTTGCCTTTTCTAAGCTGCTTCTTTATTTGTTTTTTACCTTTCTGGCCTTTTTACTGGTCACTTATTTGCCAAGAGTCAGGAAGGTCTGCCAAGCAATTATTCCAAAAGTCAGCATTAATAATAGTTAACCTTTTCAGCAAAGAAAGGCTCACAACTATTAGAGAAGGCATCATTGCCTCACAGGGACTAGTTGCTTATGAAACGATTTTAAAAGAGTGAAAAGACCTTCAAAATACTTTTCCTATTTATCTGCATGACATCAGGAATGTATGCTATTGGAGTGATCTCTTTACTCGATGACACAGGTTCTAGTTGTTGCTCAGTCACTAAGTTACATCCGACTCTTTGCAACCCCGTGAACTGCAGCATGCCAAGCTTCCAGGTCCTTCACTCTCTCCGGGAGTTCTAGTAGGTTCATCCTAAAATGCCATTATGTGGAATGAGTGAAAGGTAAGGTAATAGGATGTGGAGGAATAGGAGAGTAAGTTAGAATCACTTATTAAGTTATTAAAATGATTTCACTTAAATAACCATTCACAGCCACAGAGCTCCTAGGCGACGAAGCAGTGACCACGTAAATTCTGAGTGTTAACACTGGAGAAAGAGCCTGATGAAGTGGTGCGGGATGGACCAGTAACTCCTGGGAGGCAGGCAACTGCCTGAGGGCATTCTGGTGAAATGACAACTGGAACTGGGAACTTTGCCTACTTAACAATTTTGCCCAAGGCCAGCCTATCTATGAAGGTCATCTTCTTCAACCTCAGGTGTGCAGACCTGATGGCATCGAAACCATACAGGACAGTTGTGTTCCTATCCAATACCTAAAATCTCCAGTAAAGGAGTTCCAATAACCTTGGCCCAGAGAGAATTTATCACAAACTGTTTACTGTACATTTTTTTGGAAAGCATAAACACCCAAAGCGGGGCAACAATGACAACTCTTTATCAACTACCGCATGCCACTCTTTGAGATGACCTGGAGCTGCGCAAGCAATAAAAACACAATAACACTAGCTCTCTTGCAAAGTAAGGTGTGAAGATCGGCCTCAAATCTTCTACAGAGATTTCTCAATTGAAAGGAAAAGCGTCTGCATATTTAGGCCCATTGTACACCCACAGCACCAACATTTCTAATTACAAACTTGACTAAAATAACCCTCAGGCACACCTCTGCAGCAGAAACCCCCACTGATAACTGGATTTAGGCTCTTTTCTAAGGGTGAGACCTTGGGAAAGGCCTTGGGTGACAGATAAGGGACTGGAGAAACATGGAGCAGGTGTATATATCTCCGCATTTCTGAATTTTTTGAATGGCTGCTCTGTCAGAATATCTAAATATTCAGCCAAAAATAGTGCATCAGAAACAGAAATGGCGGAGGGTTATGCTGCATTAGGGCCACCATCTCATCTAAGATGTATAAACCGTCCCTAAAAGGCAGAATACAGTACAAAAATATATCATCAAGAAATGTGTCTTCCTGTCCTGACAATGCTTGCTTGTAGGGGCTTACCTAACAGCAGACTTGTTTATTAGAAGCCATTTTATTCCTGCATGACGGGCAATAACGTTAACATGGGTGGTAAGATATTAAACTTAAAATATGCACCAGCATGCAGAATTAAAGCAGAGATCCAAGTCCTCATTGCTCTCTTCACCTACAGTGGAAAATATTAGCACTAAGCTTTAATTGGCCTTTTCTATGATCAGTTTTTATTTTTTTAAGTAAATCATGCAACTCTACAATATCACCATAGGAAGTCAAGTTATAGGCACGTAGCTTCGGAAATCCTTTAATGTTCTTTCACGGTTAAAGAGGGATATAGATGACTTGATTTTCATTTGTCTGATTTTTTTTTTCCTTTTAAAAAGACACGGGATTCAATCATTCTAAGGTGATTCCCTTTTTAAACCTAATCCCACATTCATGCAGCAAGCCTAATGAGTCCACTAGGAGTAAACAAATTAGTCTCCAGGATGTATTATGCATTAATTAATCAAGCTAATAGTATTGTATAATGTGCAATAGATGAAAATTAGTTCTAAGTACAATACTCACATGCAAGGAAAGGATTGGAGACAAAATATGGAGTGATAAAAGAAAAATCCGTTTCTATAAGTTAAACAGCTCTGCTTCCCCTCCACACATTTCTGGCCATTCAATAATGAAGAGAATATGCCAAAAATGGCCTTTATAGCTGAAAGAGTGTGTCTCAGAGAAGCTGTGATGAGGAAGAAAGCAGGTTTGAGCAACAATACCTGCAGGGTTAGGGGAGGGGTTAGCAAAGTGTGGACTGCATACCAAATCTTGTCCAACTGAGGAACAAATCATCGTTCTTTCACTTTTAAATGGTTGACAGAAACCAAAAGAAGAATAATATTTTGTGACATGAAAATTACATGAAATTCAAATTTCAAGTCCATAAATAAGGTTGGCACAGAGTTACACATGTTCGTTATATATTGCCTGTGGTAACTTTCATCCTTTAACAGCAGGTTGAGTAGTTGTGACAGAGACTTGGCCCACAAAGTCAAAAATATTTACTCTCTGGCTCTTTGCAGAAAAAAAAATTGCCAGTTCCAGTCTCAAGGGAACAAAAGTCCTCTGCTATAATAGGGACAGTGCAAATATAGTATAAGAATGTATCTTAAAAACAAGAAAAGAAAGCAGATACCATCTCTTGTGATGCACTAGAAAGAACACAGAATCACTTTTTGCTCTTCCTGCCAAAGTCCTCAGTCAATTTTGAGAGGAAAAAAAAAAAATCAGCTCAAATGGAGGGACAATGCTATACTATAAATAAATGACAAGGTCTTGAAAGATAAAGACCAAAGGACTGGTCCAGGATAAAGGAGACTTAGACGTGACAACTAAATTCAACCTATGACTCTGAATTGGAATGTGGACAAGACATTTTTATCATTAAAATTTGGGGCCATAAAGGGCATTATTGTAATAATAAGGTAAAACTTCAATAAACTTTGGAGATTAGATAATAGTACTGAGTCATTGCTAGTTCTCTATTTTTGATAATTATAATATGGTCATGTATTTGCTCTCAGGAAATACACACACAAATGGTATAGATGGGCACAAGGTATACCATTTAGTCTCAAACGTTTCAGGAAAAAATGTGTATGTATGGGTGTCTATTGGCTTGACCAAAAAGTTCATTCAGGTTTCTTTGTTAAAAAAAACAAGAACTGTTTTCCATTGTAAAACCTGAACTAACTTTCTAACCAACTAACCAACTAACTTCTTCCCCAATATTTACTATCTATCTACCTACCTACCTATCTACCTACCTAACCTACCTACCTACCTATCTATATATCTACCTATCCAAAGAGAGAGAGAAAGAGGTGGGGATATATAAATTTGGCAAAATGGGAAAATCTGAAAAGGGTCTAATGGAGTTGTTTATATAGCACAACTTTTTGGTACGTTTGAAATCATTTAAAAATTTAAAAAGTAGGATGAAAGTACTTCAAATTGCACCACCCCCTCAATGTGAACCACACATGGTCACGTCTTCACCTCTTCCTAATCAGTGGTATTTGGGTTCTGAGTTGTTACTCCATGCAACGGCTTTGTACTATACCATCGTTACACATCTGGAACTACCTTTCCCTTCCTGCATGGCTTAGAGTCAGTGTTGGACACAAGGAGATTCACACAAGATTTGGAAGGTAGAGGGGAAACAGTGGCTATTATTCCCCCCCACTCCCGAAAGTTAGCGCAGTCTCCAGGCTTTCATACAGTTCACACATTCTGCTGCGGATCTGGTAGTTGCCTTTGCTGGTATGCGACATCCACCAGACCCACAGGGCCTTCAGTGCTCACCAGATCTCCTCCCTTCAGCACTTTCTTGTCCTTGATCAGATGTGTTACAACTTGGTGGTGAAGATTAGAGTACAGTTCCTCCAGTGGAAACCCACTGCAGTATTCTTGCCTGGGAAATCCCATGGACAGAGGAGCCTGGTGGGTTACAGTCCATGGGTCACAAAAGAGTCAGACTCAACTGAACAACAGCCTCCTGTAGATGGCCCTGGTGACATGTGTGGGCGGTGAAAGAATGATGAGGACTCCAGTATGTCCTTTCTCTCCTCCACACCCAGATCTCCTCTGTGACCATCTTTACCAGCTCCCAGAGTTGCGTAAGGTCTAATCCCTATTTTAATTTACTTTTATTTTTATTCTTTTGGCTGCATGGGATCTTAGTTTCCCAACCAGGGATTAAACCTGGGCCTATGGCAGTGAGAACTCAAAGTCCTAACCTTTGGGCCACCAGGAAATTGCCATAATCCCCTGTTCCATGGTACTGACAGTGGCTCTGCTCCTCCAGTCAAACTCTGACTCATACCCTTGGCTTCCGAAAATACAGCAAAGGTCATTTAGCAAGCACATGACCTGTTCATCTCAACTCAAGTCCCACTTCATTACTTTATCCTTGAAACCACTTCATTATCTAGAACTGCTAGGAGAGTGTACTTAGGACTGCATAATAATAAAAGTGATTAAAATCATCATCTGAATGCCTACTATGTGAAAAACCCTGTGACACACATGACTTTTAAAAGTCACTAATGCCCCACAAGCCAGTTATCATCCTTATTTTTATAAATGAGAAACTGAGAGGCAGAGAGGTTGAGTCACGGGTCCACCATCTCATATCCAAGTAATGGTAAACCAGAAGCAGAAACTCAAATGCAGTTCTGTTCCACTCTTAAGGTCATATTTATTTTAAGTTTATTATTTATTTTATTGCATCAATCTGGCACCTTAGGAAAAAGAAGCAACCTTTTCAACCTTCAGAGGATATTTACTTTGTTACTGCCTAGGAATTTACTGAATCTCAATACTTCATTCTTGATTATTCATAACGTATAGCTATTGTAAATTTGAAGAATTAAAAAAAAAAACTCAGTCAAAACATGAGAAGAAGACCTAAATAATTTCTTCCAAGAAGTCGGGTAGATGGCCAACAGGCACATGAAAAGATGCTCAACATTGCTAATTATTAGAGCAAAGCAAATTAAAAGTACAGTGAGGTATCACGTCACACTGGGCAAAATCAAAATAGCCTATGAATCATAAATGCTGTAGAAGGTGTGGGGAAAAGGGAATCCTCCTACACTGTTGGGAGGATGTAAANCCAACAGGCACATGAAAAGATGCTCAACATTGCTAATTATTAGAGCAAAGCAAATTAAAAGTACAGTGAGGTATCACGTCACACTGGGCAAAATCAAAATAGCCTATGAATCATAAATGCTGTAGAAGGTGTGGGGAAAAGGGAATCCTCCTACACTGTTGGGAGGATGTAAATTGGTACAGCCACTATGGAGAACAGTACGCAGTTTCCTTAACCATCTGAAAATAGAGTTCCCATGGAATCCAGCAGTCTCCCTCTTGGGTATATATCCAGAAAAGACAAAAACTCTAATTAAAAAAGATACAAGCCCCTCAGTGTTTATACCAGCACTCTTTACAACAGCCAAAACATGGAAGTACCCTAAATGTCCATTGACCAATGGACAAAGAAGTGGAAGATATAGTGGAATACTACTTAGCCATACAAAAGGATAAAGTAATGCCGTTTATAGTGACATGGATGGAGCTAGGGATTATTATACTAAGTGAAGCAAGTCAGACAGAGAAATATAAATATCATATATCACTTATACATGGAATCTAAGAAAAATGATACAAATGGACTTAAAAATGGAACAGACTCATAGACACAAAAAGTAAACTTATAGTTACTGAAGGGGAAGGGGAGAAGGAAGAAATTAGGAGTTTAGAACCAACAGATACACACTGCTATAAACAAAACCTACTGAATAGAACAGGGAAAAATAGTCAGTATTCTGTAAAAACCTATAATAGAATCTGAAAAAGAATATACATAAATAAATAGATTTGCTGTATACTCGAAACTAACATAACATTGCAAATCAACTATATTTTAACAATAAAAATAACTGCAACAACTAGATACATATTAACCTCTTTATGAAGTCCTTATGTCCTAGAAAAGAAAATACCAACAACTGTGATGCACCCAGTGAGAAATATCACACAGCCTTCTACTAAAGAGCAGTAGCTTGTCTCGATATATAAACACTTTTTAGGATCTTCAGACATTTTCAACATACTAAATTCAGGTTTTTAACTCAGTACTTCTTTTGAAGTACTTCTATATCTATATCATTTAAGCTTTACAATAATGAACCTAGAAAATATGTATAATTTGTGCTATGAATGCTTATTTTACAGATGAAAAGATTAAATCCTAAGAAATTACATAAATCATCTTAAGTAGCATCTGTTGTTTTTAATTCACTTAGTTTCGTTTCTCCCTTTATTTAATAAGGGCAGACTTTGCTTGAAGACTCTCCTTGCCATACAATTTTCAGTTCTTACTATTTTCCTGGGGCTGGCTCCCCATCATAATTAGCAGAGGGCACCTTATGCCAACTTGGGAAATCATTATGCTTCCTGTACCCAGTCACAATTATGTGTTCAAAATGGACATGCAACCCACATCAGTTCGTTCAGAGCCAAGTTCAGAAGGAAGACCATGAATAGATTCTCCTCTTTCCCTGAACTTGGAGCTAAAAGATTGTAACTTTCCAGTTGCATAGGTCAAGTCAGAGTGAAGAATAAGCTTGAAGTCAACATAGAAGTAAGAAAAGATGGTATGGAGAGTGACAGTTTCATGTTACTTTTGTGTACCTGGCTCCAGCTATACTTGAAGGTAACATAGAATTTTTAAATTATGTTTAAAATGGATTAAAGTGACCTCCACCCCTCCTACTTTCTTCCCTTTCACTTCCCTCCTTTCCTTACCTCTAACTAAGCTTTGTAGTCAAAGAATCACTTTCTAACACCATACACAAAAATCAACTCAAAATGGATTAAAGATCTAAATGTAAGACCAGAAACTATAAAACTCCTAGAGGAGAACATAGGCAAAACACTCTTCGACATAAGTCACAGCAGGATCCTCTATGATCTACCTCCCAGAATATTGGAAATAAAAGCAANAGCAGTAAGGAGTCCGCTTGCAATGCAGGAGACCCAGGTTCAATCCCTGGGTCAGGAATATCCCCTTGAGAAGGAAATGGCAACCCCCTCCAGTATTGTTGCCAGAGAAATCCCACAGTTAGAGGAGCCTGGCAGGCTACAGTCCACATTGTCACAAAGAGTCGGACACAACTGAGTGATTAATCCACCATCATAGAGACTTTCACAAAGATGTCTCTGCCTGTGGGGAAGGAGGATTCTGTCTGCCTTTCCTGACTACTCTTAACCCCAAGACAGAAGGAAGGCAAGGGCCAGTCCCAGGCTGAGCTTCTAGACAACCAGTTCTCTCCAGGAACAAAGCGAGATTGAATAAAAAACAAACTTTCTTGGGCTTCCCTGGGGGCTCAGAGGTAAAGAATCCACCTGCCAATGCAAGAGACACAGGCTTGATCCCTGGTCTGGGAGGATCCCACCTGCTGCAGAGCAACTAATCCCGCGTGCCACGACCACTGAGCCTGTGCTTTACAGCCTGGGAGCTGCAACAAGAGAAGCCACCGCAATGAGAAGCCTGCACATCGCAAGTAGAGAGCAGCCCCTACTCTCTGCAACTAGAGAAAAGTCCACACGCATCAGCGAAGACCCAGCACAGCCAAAAATCAATAATAAATACATAAAATCTAAAAATATATACATATGTTATATATATGCATAGAATATATATATATATATATACACACACACATAGAATGCTTGCTCTGTATACATAGAATAAGCGTTCTCCCTTCCAGGGGAAAATGGATTCCTCCGAAGTCCACCTGAGCCTCAACCCACACACCACGGCTCAGTCCTCGAGTCTGGGGTCGGAGGGGACATGCAGTCACTTCCGTGGTCCAGCTGTTCTAACTGGATGATCTCAACCAAGGGACTTAATCGCTCTGAGTTTCTGGGATGCCGTTGTTACCATGGAGACAACGCAGGCTCGCCTGCAACTGTGTCAGAGCTGGATTCTAAAGTCAGTGCCTACAGATGGGCTCCATATTCGTCAGAGCTCCCCTTGCAAACCCCTTCAGTAGGCCGCAGCCCTTCTCCTGAGGAGGTAAAAGGCATGGCTCACTGCGTGGACCGGGCCTCTCCAGGTCATCGAGAGGCTCTAGCAGGTTTCTCTCCAGGAGCCAGGTTGTGTGAAAAATGACTCTCCTGAAATAGTATAATCACATTCTTGGCAGTGAGAGGCTCGCACTTTGAAAGGCGCTTAGGAACTGAATCTGAGGCGGGAGAGAAGGAGGTTCGCGGGGCCTGTCTCACCTCCCTCCACAGCTGTCTTCTGGTGGAAATATGCCAGAACTATGCCCCACTGCCGCAACCTGCCTCCTTTCTGCTCTCTCTCTAATTTGTTATGGGCTAAATCCGATCTCTCCAAAAAGGTACACTGAGGCCCTAAACCTTCAGCACCTCACAGTGTGGCCTGACTTTCTCCCAGAATCTCTACGAGGCAATCCACGACAGCAGGTCATGAGATGGGCCCTGACTCAGTATGACTGCTGCCCTTATCAAAAGGGGAACTCTGAGTGCAGTGTCACACACACAGGGCAGGGGACGTGAGGACACCTGGAGAAGAGGGCCATCTGCAAGCCCAGGGATGGCTGGGGCTACCAGAGGCCAGGAGAGAGGCCAGTCAGAGCTCTCACGGGAAGCCAGTCTCGCCAACACCTTGACTTCAGACTGGTAGCCTCCAGACTGCGAGACAACGAATGCCTGCTGTTTGAGTTACCCGCTTCGTGGTGCTTTGCTATGGAAACTGCCACGAAACTAACACACAGTTGGACTGCCCGAGTTCCATTTGCCTTTGGTGAGACTTGCCTGAAATACCTACATCAGAGGGTTTTGTGAGAATCAGTGAGCCAAGTTCTGAGTCCAGGGATTAGCTCTCTGCCTGGGGCGTATTAAATAGGCAGTGCTAGCGCTCGCTGGGGTGTGTGTGCTTACACAGTCATGTCCAGCTCTTTGCGACCACATGGACTGTCGCCCACCAGACTCCTCTCTCCATGGGACTTCCCAGGCCAGGATACTGGAGTGGGCTGCCATTCCTTTCTCCAGGGGATCTTCCCAACCCAGGGATCAAACCTGGGTCTCCCACCACTGCAGGCAGATTCTTTGCCATCTGAGCCACCAGGGAAGCCTTCTAGTTATCACCCCTTTAACTCAGGTAAAGATATTGGATGAGGAGCCACGATATCTCTGGTCTTAGTCCTAAGTAAGTGAGGAAGAAAGGCACGTCTCCCTGGGATTTACTTCTTGGCAAAGTGAGGATTTGAATATATGTGTTTCCTTCCTGACACTCTAGAGTTCTGTGATGCCACAAGACACTAGTCAAGGAACCACATTAGGACTTCAGGGTCTGCCTCGACCCTGAATGGGACAGCAGGCAAGCAGGCCTGTAAATATTTCAAGGTCATTCCATGCTGGCCCAGAGGCTGACAGACGTTGACCTCCTTGGGTTTATTGTGCAGAAACCAAAACATCAAAAGGACACAATTTTGTGTCTTGAAATGGCAACCTAATACATCTCTCTTTCCCATCTGCTAACTGCAATTGCTTTTCCTCTCGGGTCTGTGATGTTTGTAGGGAAACTGTTGCTTTTTCTACTGACTTATGTCTTTTTCTAAATAGAAAATGGAGAGCCTATTATATTCCCAATAGTGTTCAGCTGGGTGGGGCCAAGGTACTGGAACACTTGCTCCCAGGAGGTCCTCACCCTACAGCCTCAAATCACTGTCATGTTCTCTTTCTAATGCTGCTGTGTCCATGCACCTCAGGACCTCAGCCACCAGGCTCCCCCATCCATGGGATTCTCCAGGCAAGAACACGCGAATGGGTTGCCTGGCCGTCCTCCAGGGGATCTTGCTGACTCAGGGATTGAACTCGGGTCTCCTGTATTGCAGGCAGATTCTTTACCATCTGAGCCACCAGGGAAGCTCAAGGTGAGAGGAAAATGCAGCGCCCCGGCCAGGGCCAAGGCAGGCCGCCTCCCCACCCCAGAGGCAGAGGGCCGCCCGGACAGCTCTGACAGAAGCCGCGGTACTTCTGTTACCAAGTCCAAGTTAGCTCTGCTTCCCGCACAAGCGGCTGAGACGAGGAGCCCGAGAATCCTGCAGAGTCAAGTCTCAAAGTGACCCCCTTATCCGGGTCTGGATGCCAGTTTCTCTTATAGAACAGAAATGGGGGAGAGGTGAAGAAGCAAAGCAAAAGCCTATTAATCTTGCAAATATCTCCTAGGGAATGTGTTCACCTCTTCCTTCCTGTGGCCACCCACAGGTGGACAGGGCCCCCAAACAAAAGTACTTTGGTTCACTATTCAGACAGAGGGGCAGGGTTCCCCGAGGCAGACCCTAATGGATAAAGAATATCCACTTAGTGAACAAAGGCAACTGGCAAGCAAAAGAAGCGGAACATGGAGTCAGAGTTAGTTCTTCTGGGCAACAGCTCCGCACTAGAACGTGCTCAGGACAGAAGGACCCGGGCTAGGGGTGAGTGAGAGGCCCTGGCAGCCCAGCCCAGTGTGGGGCGGCCACCACCAACGCCAAGGCGGAAGGGCACACACCCTCCCCGAGTCCGCACTCAGGCCCTGCCCGAGGGCAGCAGGAAGACCCGAGCCTCCCCTGTCAACACCCAGGCTGAAGGTGGCAATGGTGGAGAGGAAGAGAGGGGAAGGGGCGCAGGACCTGGGGTGCCAGGGTACCAGGAAACAGGAAATTGAGAACCTTTCTGGGGGTGCAGGGAGACCCCAGAAGTGGCGCTGTGCTTCACCGAGGCTGCATGACCCCAGTACAAGTGCCAGTGTCCCATCGGACTTCCCTTACACAGCACAAATTCAAAGAAAGAAGTAGTAAGAATTTTCAGACTCATATCCACAGATCATCAAGCCCCAAGCACAAGGCCTTTGTGGGCATGGAGCCCTGGGTGGGAATATGGCTGCATGCCTATAAAGTCAGCCTGTTGTTCAAAAAAAAAAAAAAAAAAAAAGCCGTTCAAGCTCATCCCTTGGGAGCTTTGGAGCAGCAACAGCAGCAGCAGAGAGAGGGGCAGGCTTTCGAGGTGGGCCAACTCCGATCCTCCCACTGGTCCTCTCGGGCCTAGGGGATCTGTAGATGGAGATCTAATGCACTGCACGATGGCTGGTCCTCAGTGCTGGCTGAATAAGTAGTAGCCGATGGCTCACCTGGTAAAGAACCCACCTGCCGATGTAGGAGACACAAGAGATAAGAATTCCATCCCTGGGTTGGGAAGATCACCTAGAGAAGGAAACGACAACCCACTCCAGTACTCTTGCCTGGGAAATCCCATGGACAGAGCTTGGAGGGGTACAGTCCATTTGAATTTAAAGAATAAGACATGACTGAGGGGCCACGCAGGACGTGGTCACATCCCTCCATGACGGAGTGATGAGTTTCCAACAATAATGCCTTAAAGGAGGTGAGATTCTATCTAATAAGGTGCCCCTGAGAACCCAGTAGCAATCCAAGAAAAGGAGAGGGGAGGAATCTAGACAGACCCAAAGGAGAGACTGCCTGAGGTCAGCTTATAAGGGATGGGGGTGGAACGAGGGAATGCCGCGTTTCTATTTGGGGAGTTGTTGCTTAGTCACTATGCTTGTGTTGGACTCTTTAGCAACCCATGGATTGAGCCCTCCAGGATCCTCTGTCCATGGGGTTTCCCTGGCAAGAATACTGGAGTGGGTTGCCTTTTCCTTCTCCAGGGGATCTTCCTGACCCAGGGACGGAACCCTAGTATCCTGCACTGGCAGGTGGATTTTTTAGCAGTGAGCCACCAGAGAAGCCTGAAGCCTTAAAGCTGGGCTTATCACATGGCTCTGTTCTCTAAAAATGAAAAGAGCAGACATCCTGATGGGGGTGGAGGTGTGCCTCATGGGGGGACTGGGACAATGACCAAAATCCATCAGCCACTGGGGGAGAATTAAGCTTGCTGTCTGTGAGTTTAAATATCTATTTGAATACAGCCAAAATGCTTTGGAATCTAGTGCTTGGAAGTAATTATGGTGGTGGATTTTGCATTTTGCCCTACAGTGCAATTAAGGGGTAGGGTTTTGCCAACATCTTAAGCCTATTAAGAACTCCATGTGGAAGCTGGCCACGACCTCCAGGACTCTGATGAGCCTCCAGCCGTGACTTGCCTGCAGCCAGCACACCAACTCTGGCCACGCCCTGCAGGACGCAGGTCAGGGCCGAGGGGCCAGAGGACCTGGCCTCCCCGCTCCCCCAAGACCCGGCAGCACGTCTGCACGTCACCACTGTGGCCCCTGTCACTTCTGACAGCAGATATGATTTTAGCTGTCAGGCAGCTGGCGGGAAAGAAAACGTAATTTACAGCCAAATGCAGCCTGCAGAAGCGCACATCTGGCTGCTGGGGGCTGGAGCTCAGCACACACACCCGGGGCAGGTTTTCTCAGGACTGGCTGTGCGGGTGAGACCCCCTCTCGGGCCAGTCAGGGTTATTGTGAGAGGAAGCAGGATATGGAAATGCAGTTACTATTTCTGACAACTCCACGTCCTAAAACACATTGAGAATTATATTACTAATAACCATTCGGCCATAATCATACTGTGAGCTGTAAACTCACTATTGAAAGCAGACTCACTCTTCTTTGGTTTTTGTTGTTGTTTTGCTAATTCCAAAGGGAAATGATACTTTACTGCTTTACCGCCAGTTCTGCAGAATGAGTCCTCTAAAATGACCCTGGGGAATGAGTCGTGCCCTTGAAGGAAGACAGTTTCAAAGCCCAAATTCTCAGGCTGGCTGCTTGGGGTTGGAGGGATGGAGACAAGATTTGGGAGAGGAAAGAAACTAGGAAATGTTGAGCTCTCGGCTTCCCCGGCTTTCAGCGGTTAGGGCTCAGCGCTCTCAATAGAAGGGGTATAGGTTCGATCCCTGGGTGGGGAATGAAGACCCCCGCAGGCCGCACAGCATGGCCTTAAAAAAAAGAAAAGAAAAAGAAATGTCGAGGTCTGTTTTCAGGCTTGGCAATGAGCTCTCAGAGTTGAACAGAGTCACGTGTGTGCGTAGGAGCATGTATGTGTCCTGAAGGAGGCTCATTTAATCAGAAATATGCAGAATGAGCCAAACCGAGATTAGACAACGGGAAATTTAAGCTGCCTGTGAAGATGGAAAATGTCGCCCTGTGGACCATTTGGAAGGATGCTCACCAGCTGCACTGGGGCTCTGGGTACCTACTCCTCAAGAAAGGAGACCCAGATTCTAGCCTGGAAGGTTCTTAACCCCTTGTGTACCATGCAGTGCAAAGCAGAGGTAAAACCCAGCAGCTGGACCCGTCAGGCGCACCCAAGTTCACATCCCGATTCTGCCACGTACTAGCTCCATGACCTCGGCCAGATCGTCTAAGCTTGCTAACCTCAGCCTTCCCTTCTGTTCAATGGGTATGAAAAGGATACTTGCTGCAGAATGAAATGACACAGAGTATGTGGAGGTGCAAAGCCCAGTGGCCAGGACACAGCAGCTGTTCAGGAGGTGGTTGGAGGAGGCCATGGCAGCCCACTCCAGTGCTCTTGCCTGGAGAGTCCCAGGGACGGGGGAGCCTGGTGGGCTGCCGTCCATGGGGTCGCTAGGAGTCGGACACAACTGAAGCGACCTGGCAGTAGCAGCAAGAGTCGGTACTATGGATGCGCCGTCACAAGTACTGATTGAGCACCAACTGTGTGCGGGCGCACGGACTCACGCAGGGGTTAAATGTTTGAGCCCTACTTTCAGGAAGCTTGACGGGGGAGCAGGAAATACAAGGTGAGAAGAGGTTAAGATCCGTGGGAGTGACATCCGGACAAGTCACCCTGGAGCTGGGCAGGAAGGAAAACTGCAAGTCAGGGAAGTTGTGCGTATCACGCACCTGATCTGTCCATTCCTCTCCCCGTTGAGAAAAGGGAAGCGTGATCCTTTCCTCTCTTACCTCTCAGAGTTGGTATGAGGCCCCAGACGAATTAGACTCACACCAGTGTTGGAAAGTACGACACACTCCAAACACTAAGGGAGCCTGAGAAGCAAGGACTTGGTAAGAGTGAGCGGGATTCTTGGAGATGCTGTGGCTTTGTGCTTTATGTTTTATGAAAACTCTGATCAGGGGCTCCATAGGCACAGAAGACCGCCTGGGGCATGAGGCCTGCACCAGGATTTCAAATCCCCAACTCCAATCCAGCAGACGCACATGCCACTGCTTACACACTTACACAAAGGGAGAGTTGAAAAGTCATGCCAACAAAAGTGGTGCAAACCCGAAACTTGGCTTTCTGTGAAATCTTCTGCTACAGGACCTCCCAGCAATGCAAGAATGTAGGAAGACAAAAAGCCTTAAAACTGTCTGTAGCCACCAGACCTTGTGATAGTTCAGGTCTGATCACAAGCGTCTGATCATCATTTTTAATTTTATTAAAAAAAAAAAAAAGAATCTATCCTCCTGTTTATTGATCGCCCAATAAAACTTCCATGCTTATTTACGTGTGTCTGGAAGAGGTAAGGAGGAGACTGTCCATTTGTAAAGAGAGCTTAGCACAGACTACCATCTTCCTAGTTCATTCATTTGCCCCCTGGCTCTTATTGAAGGTGTTACGGGCTTGTATCCCCCAGAATTCATATATTCAAGTCTTAATTCTGAGTACTGCATTTGGAGTCTGGATGTTGGATGTTTAAAGAGCTGATTAAGTTGAATGAGGCCCTAATAATAAGAAGGGGAACTGTTAATTCCTAGAACTGCATTTGGAGTAAGGGTATTTATCTGCAAGTCAAGGCCATCTGCAAGACAAGGAAGGGCCTTGGGAGAAATCAAACCTGGATCCCAGACTTTAGGTCTTCAGAACTGAGAGAGAGTAAATGACTGTTAAGTCACCCAACCGGGGCTCCCTTTGTAGCCACAGCAAATACAAAGGGCTACTCTGGGCCAGGAACACCTCTGGGCCTTGGGAACCCAAGGAAGAAGACCGTGCCCACCTCGGTAGAGCTCACCACCTCGACAGGGAAGCGCAGGCTCACAAACACAGCACTACGGAGGCTGGGCTGCAAAAGAAGACGGCTGCTCAGTCCTGGGGGCGGGCGTGCACAGGGGCGGACTCACGCAGGCCCTGCTGAGCTGACGCAGACTGGAAACGGCAGTGGGACCTGGCTCACCCCTCAGTCCGCGTCCTGTGTTGTCGGCCAGCCTTTAGTTAATGAATCACGTCTCTTGGTGCACAGGTAGGTTATTAACTTGCAGGACTTGTCCTTTGGGGAAGTAAAGAGGCATAAATTTTGGGGGCTGCAAAGTCTCTGGAAGTTTTCTAATTCCACCAGACACCCTGGTGAGAGGTCAGGTCAGCTGCTGCCGTTGCAGACAGCCTGTCAAGGAGATGCGGAGTGTCCATATGGGGGCAAGGCAGATGGAAGAAGGGGGGGGGAGGGAGAGATGGCAAGAGAGGAAAGGGGAGGAAGGAGAGAGGAAAGAGAATCTGTCCAAATTTCACACTGCTCTGGAAATAAAGGCTCCATCCGCAGCTGCCTCGTGTGGGTAAAGGTGACTGTCAGACCATCTTGATCTACAAGGAGCAGACAAAACACGGAGAGGGTCGCCCACCGTCTCTGCACTTCACCTAGACAGCAGCCTCGCCCAGACTCACCCAGCAGGAGAAGGTGGTGTGTCTCAGGGAAGTGCAAGTGGGCACAACCGGAACTTCAGATCCCCTCTCCAACCACAGGCCAGAGGACTGTCCCCTCTCTCCTGAAACTAATGCTTTGTCAAGCTGTCCACCAAGGTCGGTCCCAGCCACCATATAGACACCTATGTGAGCCGCCCATACCCATCCCTGCCAGTAGCGTGGGCTGCAAGCTCGCGAGGAGCCCCAGTGCCCGGCTAGCCAGTGGTCCTCAGCTTGAGGGCGTGAGCAGCACCCGTGGGCGGGTTAAGCACGCAGACTCTCAGGCCCACCCCAGCCATCAGCGGGTCGAGGCACGGTCCAGAAGCCGCGCGTTCAGTGAGCACTGGGTGATGCTCACGGACCACACCTGGGGCAAGACTCACCCAGCAGAGCCCACAGAGACACAGAGGAGAAAACTAAGGCTCCAAGAAGTGCCAGGGCTCACCCAGGACTGCAGAGCTCGCCGGCGGCAGAGCCCATCAGAACCCTCATTCTGGCCCTAATATAGGAGCATCAAGTCAGCACGGTCAGTTCAGTGGTCCCAGGGGCCCTTCCCCACATTCATTGCCTCTCCTCACCTCCCACCCCCTCCCTTCCCAAAGTCCTCCCCCCTCATCTCCCAAAGTCCTCCCCTCCTCGCCTCCCAAAGTCCTCCCCTCCTCACCTCCCAAAGTCCTCCCCTCCTCACTTCCCTTCCCCTCCCTTCCCAAAGTCCTCCCCTCCTCGCCTCCCGAAGTCCTTCCCCTCACCTCCCATCCCCTCCCCTCCCAAAGTCCTCCTCCCCTCCCAAAGTCCTCCTCCCCTCGCCTCCCAAAGTCCTCCCCTCCTCACCTCCCAAAGTCCTCCTCCCCCNCCCAGGGGCCCTTCCCCACATTCATTGCCTCTCCTCACCTCCCACCCCCTCCCTTCCCAAAGTCCTCCCCCCTCATCTCCCAAAGTCCTCCCCTCCTCGCCTCCCAAAGTCCTCCCCTCCTCACCTCCCAAAGTCCTCCTCCCCTCGCCTCCCAAAGTCCTCCTCCCCTCTCCTCCCTAAGTCCTCCCCTCCTCGCCTCCCAAAGTCCTCCCCTCCTCGCCTCCCAAAGTCCTCCCCCCTCGCCTCCCAAAGTCCTCCCCTCCTCACCTCCCAAAGTCCTCCTCCCCCTCCTCCCAAAGTCCTCTTTACAGAGACGGAACAAAACCAGAGGGAGATCAGAACTCAGGGCAAGAATCCTCTGGGTGAATGTTGGGAGCCCTCTAAACCCTTAAAATATCTGTGTCCATTTCTATTCTCTGGCCCTGTCACTATTTCCTCTCTGAGACAGTGAAATACACTGTGCAAGTGATTGTCCAAATGATTAAAAAACTCGCTCAAGACAAATAGTTAAATAAACTTCAAAATCCAAATGGATACTTTGAGCTCAAATTAACCCACCGTGTAATTAATATTTGTGCTTCTATCAACCTCTATTTATGAGCAGATAGTGGAGAAGGAAATGGAGCTATTGTTCTTGCCTGGAGAATCCCAGGGACGGGGGAGCCTGGT
This sequence comes from Neotragus moschatus, assembly GCA_006410615.1. NCBI lineage: Eukaryota > Metazoa > Chordata > Mammalia > Artiodactyla > Bovidae > Neotragus > Neotragus moschatus. Next base: position 46,378 of record SJYA01002856.1, read on the forward strand.
GGGCTGCCGTCTACGGGGTCGCACAGAGTCGGACACAACTGAAGCGACTTAGCAGCAGCGGCAGCAGCAGTGCCATTAAGATTTATTCACAAAAAAGCCACTTTATACACATCCGTTCAGGGCTGAAAAAAAAAATCTTTCAAAATTATCAGAGGAATCCAAGGTGGAGGTGATTTTTCCCCCGGTGTGCTTGAACTTGGGAAGACTTTCGACATAATGGTTGACATATAAAAGACATTTATAATAATTACTTAGGCACTAATGACAGTTTGGACAATAAGAAGCCTGGTTCCAAAGTTCCCTGACCAGCAGTGTTTGCTGTGACTAAGGGCCATGTAGACAGCAGGCGTCAACTTTGCCTAACCTTTGCACTTGTAATAAAAATGCAATAAAGTAATTGGTTAAAATCGAGACACCCCTGATAAAGAATATTTGCTTTTTAAAATAACTGGCTAAAATAGGAACATATCTGATAAATGAGTTTATGGGGGTGGGGGGCGGAAGGCCAGGCCTTGCTAATTAGCTGAGATTCTGTTTCCTACGTGGATTCCTTCTTTACCTCTTTAGAGAGAAATGGAGCCATGAAACAATGAAAATGGTCTGCAGTACTGACCAAAAGCATGTGTACTCCTCAGTTAATAGAGAGGTGTTTACACGCTGTTAACACTTGTTTAACATTCCCAAGCTTCACAGCAGGCTTTGACGGCATATTTAATCACAAAACTGTGGTTCTCATCAGATCACCAATATACTTTGACCTTCTTTTCCATAAAGCAGAAGACATGGAGACACAGGAAGGAGACGTTCTGTATCCTCTGGTCTCTTAATTCGTTGCCATCTGTACTTGAATTGAAAATCCATGAATGTCTTGATGTTATTTCCCTTGAGAGTTTGCTCTATATTAGGTCCCTATTTAAAATCTCAAATTTTTCATTAAAATCTTATTTTTTAACAATTAAATATATAAAGGATGACACTTGGTATAATTATGAGCAGACCGGAATACATTACACATGGCAATAGTAATAGGAATGACAAGAACAAGGGTACCATGAAAAAGCATGCATTGATTTCACACCTTTACATGGCCCCCTAACAGCAAGTAATGAGCCTGAGAGGCAGTCATATTGCCTCTGGACACTGGACACTGTGGAGGTCCCCATCCCTAGGAACTGATGCTCCCTGAGCTGCCCTTGAGGGCTTCCCAGGTGGCACACCTGCCAGTGCAGGAGACATAAGAGACCCGGGTTCAGTCCCTGGGTCGGGAAGACCCCCTGGAGGAGGGCACAGCAGCCCACTCCAGGACTCTTGCCTGGAGAGTCCAACGGACAGAGGAGCCTGGCGGGCTGCAGTCCATAAAGTCGCACAGAGTCGGACACGACTTAAGCAACTTAGCTCGCCTGCACTCGTGTATGGCCTGTACAGCCAGGCGCTGTACTAAGCACTTTACATTTAAACCATTTGAGGCAGGTCCTAGTACAATCCCAGTTTTACAGACGACAATTCTGGGACTCAAAGAAGTCACCACAGCTAAGTCTGCAAGACCACCGAGTAAGCAGTGACTCCAGACAGAACGCCTTAAACCCAACATGATCCAGTGGGTAAAGACTTGACTTTGGTACTGCCAGACTGGACTTTTCAAAGTCTAGAGAAGACTTCAAGGCTTGGGAAGGTTTTGAAAATCAAGTGTTAAAGCAAGGTGAATTGAACGATGAAACTTCAGTTGTCTCAGAAATTAAATGAATTTGTGTCCTCTGTGAATTCCCCAGTTCTTCCCATTCCCTCTATGCCGCCCTCCCTGGCCCTGGGATTCAGCGCTCTGGGGACTAAAGTGTCTGCCACCTCCAAGGTGACTTCTAGCAGAAACACTCGCATTTCCCGGGGTTGGAGAATTCAGGAGGCAGGTGTCAGAGCAGAAAACCAAAGATCTCCACTCCAGCCGCCGGGGTGATTTCACCACCACAGTGATGCCAGGCTCGGAGAAGGCAATGGCACCCCACTCCAGTACTCTTGCCTGGAAAATCCCATGGACGAAGGAGCCTGGTAGGCTGCACTCCGTGGGGTTGCTAAGAGTCGGGCATGACTGAGCGACTTCACTTGACTTTTCACTTTCATGCATTGGAGAAGGAAATGGCAACCCAATCCAGTGTTCTTGCCTGGGAGAATCCCAGGGACGGCGGAGCCTGATGGGCTGCTGTCTACGGGGTCGCACAGAGTCGGACACGACTGAAGTGACTTAGCAGCAGCAGCAGCAGCAGCAGCAGCAGTGATGCCAGGCTGGCCTGAACAGGGTCCCAGTGATTCCTTTAATTGACTCCCAAATGACTGGCTTCTATTGTCTCCACCGCTAGGCATTACAAGAAGTGGTCTGAGCGCTTGGGGTGGGGGGGGGAACCTTTCAAGGCATCACTGGGCCTTGAAAGAGTCAATGGAACTATTCTACAAACGGAATAACTCAGGCTGTGAGAAGGGTTGGTGGAGTCATGTTCAAAGCAACACGTCATTCCCTATTCCTTCTCCAGGGAACACAGAGATACAGTGAAAGTGCCACCCATCTGGGGTCAGGCCAGATGTTTGCTGCTGTTTAGTCCCTAAGTCATGCCTAACTCTTACAACCCCATGGCCGGTAGCCCACCGGGCACCTCTGTCCATGAGACGTCCCAGGCAAGAATACTGGAATGGGTTGCCGTTTCCTTCTCCAGGGTATCTTGCCAGCCCAGGGATCGAAGCCACATCTCCTGCACTGGCAGGCAGATCCTTTACTACTGAACCTTATGCTGTAGGTAGCTTACTGCACAAGGGACGCAGGGAAGAAGACTTATGCAATATTAAGGCATATATTAAGGCACATTTACTGAGCATTTACCGTGTTCCAGGCTCTATTCTAAATCCTCCACCTGTATTATATCATTTGAGACAAAAACCATATGAGGCAAATTCTACTATTGCCCATTTTACAGACAGAGAAACTGAGGCACAAAGAGGTTTAGTAAACTCACCTATAGATAGTAGTTGGTGGAAGACTCAGCCTCAGGCAGGCTGACCCCAGAGCTTAGGATGAAATTAGGGGCTTCATATGGGAATATCAGTGTGATTAACTGAGAGACAATTGTGCTGCTGGTAGTCATGTATATACTATTAATAAATGTTAAGTCCACCAAAAACAAACATTCAGCCAGCTCTCTGATAAGACTGGAATGTCCTGTTGCAAATACTTGAGGCCAACCTCTTCCAGGGAAACAAAGGGACATGAGAGGAAGGAGTTGCTGGCAGCTGGAGGGTAGAACACAGACTGTGATGATCTGATCCAAGTCTTCTCAAGTGTTGCCCACCTTGGGTTCCCACGGCCCCCGTGAAATGTCTCTCTGTCCTCCAGCATGAGGTGTGTCAGCTCCCGAAGTTTGTGGCTCTATGGAACTAATCTATGGCAACCCACTCCAGTGTTCCTGCCTGGAGAATTCCGTGGACAGAGGAGCCTGGTGGGCTGCTGTCCACGGGGTCGCACAGAGTTGGACATGACTGAAGCGACTTAGCATGCATGCACGCATTGGAGAGGAAATGGCAACCCACTCCAGTATTCATGCCTGGACAATCCCAAGGACAGAGGAGCCTGGTGGGCTGCCGTCTATGNAGGAGCCTGGTGGGCTGCTGTCCACGGGGTCGCACAGAGTTGGACATGACTGAAGCGACTTAGCATGCATGCACGCATTGGAGAGGAAATGGCAACCCACTCCAGTATTCATGCCTGGACGATCCCAAGGACAGAGGAGCCTGGTGGGCTGCCGTCTATGGGGTCTCACGGAGTCGGACATGACGGAAGCGACGTAGCACGCATGCATGCACTGGAGAAGGAAATGGCAACCCACTCCAGTATTCTTGCCTGGACGATCCCAGGGACAGAGGAGCCTGGTGGGCTGCCGTCTATTGGGTCTCACAGAGTCGGACATGACTGAAGTGACTTAGCAGCAGCAGCTACTGATCTTATATTAACCATAATTTTCTTGCCCACGAATCTGCCAGTGGAGGGAAGGGCTGCCCCAGGGTACTGGCTCAGACTCAGGCCCTTGTGTCAGCTTCCAAATTCTCCCCTCAATTCCAGGGCTTTGTGGAAGATTCTGTGACGCAGCCACGGTCACTTGCTCATGCTGCTACCCCCCTCTTTCACTTTTATTGATTTGAATTATGATCAATTAAGCTAAGTTGTTCAAGCTGGTTTTAGAAAAAGCAAAGGAAACAGAGATCAAATTGCCAACATCCGCTGGATCATGGAAAAAGCAAGATAGTTCCAGAAAAACATCTATTTCTGCTTTATTGACTATGCCAAAGCCTTTGACTGTGTGGATCAAAATAAACTGTGGAAAATTCTGAGAGAGATGGGAATACCAGACCATCTGACCTGCCTCNATGCTTCATCTTAGGAACTGGATCTAGAACCAAGAACTAGGCTTCCAAAGCCAACCTGTGAGCAAAAGAATCAAGGTGAATTGACAGGCAGCAACGTCTTTTAGAGGAATTAGAAGCAATTATCATGTAACTTCTGATTCATCAGGGACCCAGCCCACCAGCACTAAGACTTTTAACAGGAATTTTAGACTTTTTCTGTTTCACATGAAATGGAAGAGAGAAATTGGTATCGTGGTCTTCGTCCCTCTCCCACAAATTAGCAGGTACCCTTCGCTCAAAATATCCAAGGCTTTTGTTGTGGAGCCAAAATTGATCAAAGGTTACTGCAATCTAAAAACAAAAGAAAGAAAGGGAGAGAGAATTCTCCAGTTGCCTGGTTGCTAAGCAACCATAGACTGTTCTGGTAACTGGGTTCGAGGGGTCTTTGCTTTCATTTGCTGCTGACTTTCACTCCATATATAATATATACCAGCATGTTTATTCTCCTGTAAATGCCCAGCAAATAAAAAGCGATGAAGCCCTTTCACTAAAATTATTCATGTGCTAAAAGCTGTTATCCACATCACTGGTGTGATTGACAATATCATACCAGCAAGCTTCCCAAATTAGTTCTTGTTCTACTATTGTACTCCTGGGCTTTCTGCCTTTAATAAAAGGAAAAGAGCTACAGTTTTATGTAAGCTTTCTACAGCCTGGCATTACAGCTCCTTAGTACCAATGATGAAGATGTCATGTCTATTCCAGGCACGTCTTCCTTCCAGCTGCCGTCAACTTTCTAGAGAAACTACCTTTCAAGTGATTTTTCTCCCCCTTGAAAACTTTGCTTTGCCTTGAGAGTTAATTCGCAGGAGAGAATTTGAATGTGCTATATGTCCACATAAATGGGTTGCCTTTAAGGAAATCCACGTGATATACGATACTCCTAAGACTGTTTCTCAAAATGGGTACTAAAGATCACTTCCATCAAAATCAAAAGCCAGGGCCAGGCCTCAGCATCTGCATTTTATCAAACAACAGGCCCCTCTCTGCAACAAGTAAGTTGGATGCATCCTGAAGTTTGAGCACCACGGCCTGAAAGGTCTTGACTGTTTTCATTTGAACAAATCAATCAGTCCTGGGCAAACCTGCATTTTGAAATGAGAGCTGGGAAATCTCTTATTTGGGCAAAGGTTTATGGGTCACTCAGAAATACCCAGGTCCTGTAACTAGTGGCTGCGGACTCTGACAAGCAGACCGGTCACTCCCTCGCCAGCAAAAGATGCCAATTCAGTAGACAGAAGCCTGAACAGCAAAGCCGGCCATGCACGTGGGACTGACCGTGGTCCACAAGCACAGAGGCGTATCGCCTGTTGGTGAGTTGTGCCTCTGATCAGCCCCACATCCCCTTTAACTAAAGATATTACCTTTACCAAGTCTTTGCTTAATCTTTACTAAAGACTAGTATCCAAATGTGTACGTAACAGGTACAAATTTCCTAAGCCTTAAACTGAGGCCATTGTGTGACACACATAAAATTAAACTACATTCCTGAGGGTCTCTGGTTAAATGAAGGTGAATATCATCATCAGATATCCTACTAGTAAGTATCTGGATAAGGAAATGGCAACCCACTCCAGTATTCTTGCCTGGAGAATTCCACTAGAATGCAGTAAGACTTCCCACCTGGAATCAAGATAGCTCTACTTCGAGTTCCCTCAGCCCTGGTTGTGCTGTGATTACAGGAGACACCCTCGTCAGCAGGTCTAAAACCTCTCCCAGTAGGCTACTCCATTGGGTCACAATGTTCCCTGCTGGAAACCACAGTTCAAGTAAAATCCAGTCTACCTAGGGTAATATAATACAGACAACTAGCGGCGAGAAGGCCTTGAAAAGCTGGGACATTGCACAGATGCCCTGTGAGGCAGGAGGCAGGCTGATGGGAGGTGTGAAGGTTCATGCAGGCACACTAAGATTCCACAGTGGGGCCAAGATCCCAGGATTAAAGAGAGAGATCTGGAGACAGAACACAGTATGGGGGCTGAGAAGGAACAGATGCAGGAAGCTTCTGCTGCTTCCGGCTTGCCTTCAGCCAGCCTTCTTTCCCAGCATCAACCTGCGACAATCTCGGGTCTATGGCTACAACACTGCTTCTCTCACTCCTAACAGGCTCTAAGAGCCACTAGCTCAGGAGTAAAAGGACTCCTCTTCTTGAGCGGGGCCATGACCAGCACCCCTGAAGAAAGCTTTGGATGCTCTGCAAGCAGCTAGTGATTTAAACAGTCATTGCGTTTGCGCCTAAACCTCTTCCATTTTCATTTTTATGCAGTGTTATTTTTCCTTTTTATTTTTCATTGAAAAAGCTTTCAACCAGAGAGAATCCTAATTAATTTGAAACAAGAATAATTTTTCCTGCATTTTGTTGCTTCCAGTTCGTGGTTAAAAGGAGCAATTTCAAAGTGGGCATCTTTAAACCTCGCATGTAGTATTGAGTGGTTCTGCTAAATAGCTCTTAGATGTGCTGTTTATGTGTTATTTTGATGCGAGCTGGTGATGGTGTTAATTTCTGATAAAACACTGTAGAATACTGGCTTCTCTTTCTAATAGATGTTTCTGTGCAAAGGGAAAGCCGCCAGCATATTTAGTCAGATTTCGTTATATTTGCCTTAACATTGCTCATGTCTTCTCCTCTTCTGCAAATCCCTTCACAGCTTGCCTCGGGATGTATTGTTTCATGTACACATATTTGATATTTCCAGCTGAATTTCAGCCTTGTTCAGAGTGGGGCCCAGCCTGTCCCTAACATGATAGGTTGCATTACCTTGATGAAAAGTACCACCTCAACTCTGCTAGCTTGAATGGAAAAGAGAGCTGATTTGATTTTATACAGAATCATGTATGTTTCATGGCCTTTGTGGGGCCCTGGCAGCAGATATGGAAAAACCATTCAGACTCTGAGATGGACATATAGGATCACGCCATGATTCCAATGTGGGTATCAGTTCTCACTTAGAGTTATGAAAGCCAAGGGTATAAATGAAATTGCCTGGGCAGGGAGCATAAAATGAGACAAGAATAAGAACCTGGGATAGTTCTTGAACAATACCCTTTAGAGACTCAATGAGCTTCCGAAGGGACAAGGAGAATGACAAAGAGAAAGAACACCATATTGCATTGGGGAAAATGTGATCCAATACAGCTCAACTCTGCTCAATGCTGCCGAGGGGACAAGGGAAGGAAAGATGTCTGTTAAACTTAGCTGAGCAGAGACCTTAGCAAGAAACATTTCTGTGGAATGATGGGGGTGGAAGCCAGGAGTGGGTGATGTGTAAATGCCAGGTAAAGAACCAAAGATAGCAAGGTGTGATCAAGGCTTTCAGAAGTTTGTCTGTGAAGGGGAGTAAAGAACAAGGGTGATCGATGAAGGGGAGACAGGATCTGGGGACGTGTCCCTCCCAGTTGTAAAATGATTCCATCATAGAAATAAAAAGTTCAAGATAAATGATTACCGAGAGCATCCTTTCTCTTCAAATATGTACGTTCCCCTTCCCATCCCAAATCAGTTCACTTCAGTTCAGTTGCTCATTTGTGTCCGACTCTTCATGACCCCATGGACTACAGAACGCCAGGCCTCCCTGTCCATCACCAACTCCCAGAGCTTGCTCAAACTCATGTCCATCGAGTCAGTAATGCCATCCAACCATCTCATCCTCTGTCATCCCCTTCTCCTCCTGCCTTCAATCTTTCCCAGCAGCAGAGTCTTTTCAAATAAGTCAGCTCTTCGTATCAGGTGGCCAAAGTATTGGAGTTTCAGCTTCAACATCAGTCCTTCCAATGAATATTCAGGGTTGATTTCCTTTAGGATGGACTGGTTGGATCTCCTTGCAGTCCAAGGGACTCTCAAGGGTCTTATCCAACACCGTAGTTCAAAAGCATCAATTCTTCTGTCCTCAGCTTTCTGTATAGTCCAACTCTCAGATCCATACATGACTACTGGAAAAACCATAGCTTTGACTAGATGGACCTTTGTTGGCAAAGTGGTGTCTCTGCTTTTTAATATGCTGTCTAGGTTGGTCATAACTTTCCTTTTAAGAAGTAAGCATCTTTTAGTTTCATGGCTCCAATCACCATCTGCAGTAACTTTGGAGCCCAAAAAGAGTAAAGTCAGCCACTGTTTCCACTCTTTTCCCATCTATTTGCCATGAAGTGATCTCCACCACTCACACATATACACAAGCCATTATGCAGCCATCCTTGTATCGTTTTTCTGGCAGGAAAATTCTGCAGATAAAAAAGTAAAATTCAGAGCTATTCCCTTGACATTGATATACCACCTAGCTACCATGGTTGGCCAACCAATCACAAAATGATGTTCGAATCCCCTCTCCCTGTGAAGCCCAGGGGTCTCCTCCCATAGACCCCAACCCCTTGATGCAAGGATTCTCAGTGTTTGTATGGCCTTTGTCCTGTGAAATCTCAGAGAGCTAAGCTCCACCAGGCTGCTAAGCCATGTGCTTTTTGTCTCTTACAAAAGGACTGACAGTGTTCCTGTGCATTTTTACACAACAGTTCGCATCATCTATTCTAATTCAGACAGGCCTGGTGGAGGAGAATTGTGACTTGCCGTTGAGGATGGCAGAATTGGGGCTGATCCCCACATCCCCCAAGCAGGCCAGGCCCTTTCCACAAAACAGAAGAGCTGCTGCATTCTCCCTCTACCCGGGTGACATCAGCTTCTTTCTGGACTCAGAGCAATAGCTTGCGAAAAACCTCAATAGGTTACTTTTCCCTGCTGCTGCCACACCCACCGAGGCCAGGAAACCGAGGCCCAGAGAGGGTCAATGACTCAGCCAAGGACACCCAGCCATCTCTAAAGCCAAGTCCCAGGCCCACATGCTTACGTCTGCAACATGCATGCAGGTGTGTAAGGACAGACCTGGGTGCCGCCCAGCAATGCAGCAGGAGAAGCAAAGACCCCCTTTTCTTTTCTTTGTCTCTTAAAAAGATTTCTTTTCTCTTCTCAGGGACTTCCCTAGTGGCTCAGTGGTGAAGAATCCACCTGCCAGTGCAGAAGACACGGATTCAATCCCTGATCCAAGAAGATCCCACATGCCGGGGAACAAATAAGCCCGAGCACCACAGCTACTGCTGAGGCTGTGCTCTCAGTCCCAACTGCTGAGGCCCGGAGCCGCACCTGCTGAAGCCTCCGCGGCCTCCAGACCATGCTCTGCCACAGGAGAGAAGCCCACTCGCCTCAGCAAAGAGTAACCCCTGCTCGCTGCAGCTGGAGAAAAGCCCGCGCAGCAATGAAGACCCAGCACGGCCAAAAGAAAAAGAAAAGATTTATTTTCTCTTCTTGCCTGAATGTACAAAGGCAAAAAGAGTACAGTTTGTTTATATAAATATATATCTTTGTGTGTGTGTGTGTGTGTGTGTGCATGCACGCACGCTCAACCATGTTCAGCTCTTTGCGACCCCATGGACTGCAGCATGGCAGGCTTCCCTGTCCTTCACCATCTCCCTGAGTTTGCTCACACTCATGTCCATTGAGTTGGTGATGCCATCCAACCATCTCATCCTCTGTCGTCCCCTTCATCTCCCGCCTTCAATCTTTCCCAGCATCAGGGTGTTTTCCAAGGAGTCAGTTCTTCACATCAGGTGGTCAAAGTATTGGAGCTTCAGCTTCAGCATCCATCCTTCCAATAAATATTCAGGGTTGATTTCCTTTAAGATGGACTGTTTGATCTCCTTGCTGTCCAAGGGACTCTCAAGGGTCTTCTCCAGTACCACAGTTTGAAGGCATCAATTCTTCAGCACTCAGCCTTCTCATGGTCCAACTCTCAGAAAACAGTTTTAACTTTCAGGTCCAAAACAGGGCAGGACTTTTTCTTGCCCCCGTCTTTAGGAGCCAGCAGGGCCTTTCAAGACAGCAGTCTATAAGAGGAAGCAGTTGAGGCGTGAGTGGTGACTTCTGGTCACCATGAAAACCCCCGAAACCTCCACACCTCTTGCTGCCACAATGGGACCCACCTTCCCACCCCATTTCTCCAAAGATGAGGTGGTCCCTGAGTCCACCTGCTTCTATAGTCTGCCCAAGCAGACAGAGAATCCCATGGACAGAGGAGCCTGGTGGGCTACAGTCCATAGTGTTGCAAAGAGCGGGACATGACTGAAGCGACTTAGTACACATACACACACACAGACACACACAATATTTGATGCACAATTCCTGAGTCATTTTATAGATTTTTAAAAACCTCCCCTTCCCCAACCAAGGAAAGATAGTATCTATTAATCTGAGCACATAGCCCCAGGCCTCCTGGAGCCCAAGGATTGATCATGTTAAACCTTGTGACACCAACCACTTACCTCATCATCAGCCAGGCAGAGAACTGGACATAAGCCGATCACAGACCCTGCCACCCACAACCCCCACTGGCTTTTAAAAGCACTTTTTTGAAATCCTTTGGGGAGCTCTTTGTGGCTCAGATGGTAAAGAATCTGCTTGCAATGCAGGAGACCCGGGTTCGATCCCTGGGTCAGCAAGATCGCCTAGAGAGGGGAATGGCAACCCACTCCAGTATTCTTGCCTGGAGAATCCCACAGACAGAGGAGCCTGGTGGGCCACAGTGCATGGGTCACAAAGAGTCAGACACGACTGAGCGACTAACACACTCTGGGCAGCTGAGAACTTTTTCGGGCATGAGCAGCCTTGTCTCCTTACATGGCCTGGCAAGAAACCTTCCTCTGCTCCAGTCTCCAATGCTTCGGTGTATTTGGCCTCACTGCACGTTGGGCACACGAACGGGTACTTCTTTCCACCTTGGAAACACCCTCCCTTCCCCTCTGCTTGGCCTCAGGCTAATCATCCCACGGGGCCTGTTCTAACCTCACTTCCTCCTTCCTGAACTCAGTGACTCCCGGTCACCCTGAACTCTAGTTCTCCGTGTTCTCCCTGCTGAGACTTCTTCTATTAGGATATAATGCTAATTATTTTATGATGGGTGTAACTATTCAGTTCAGCATTATGTTAAAGATATATTCTGACCAAGTCCCCCAGCTACGGAACAAAATAGGTGGGGAGGGGCTATAAGGACAATTAAGTCTGTATCCCTGGCAGGCTTGAGGGCAGGGAAAACGACTTAGTCTCACCACAGTCTCTCTCAGTTGCCCCCTTCCATTCTTTAGCTTGGATGATATGTGCTTTCTCAATTTTAGGTAAAAATCTATGGAGCCTAAGGAGGAATAGCTTTCCCTGCCATCCAGATGGAAATTCTAGAACCTCCCTTTTCTGTTAAAGACCCGAAAGGAAAAATTACCATCACGTAGAGTATCTTCGCTGACCACAGTGCAATACAGCTAGGAATTAACAAGACATTAACTACAAAAACTATCTATACTTGTGTTAAAATAAGATAGAGACTAGTCTTAAAATCCTCCAAGCAAACAAAGCCATGGAGTGAAACTAAATTTAGCTTATTTTTTATTAACGTAAGTGAAACTTAACTTACATTATTTCCTGCAAATATCTGTGTAACTATAATAGAAATTTAAGTCATCCTCCAAAAGATGGTATAAGATGATCACTTTTAATCAGTCCTCTGCCATCTAGAAATCCCCGCTACAACAACCAGTCCTTGTAAAAGTTAAATTGCTTCCTCTTTCACACTTTATAAGCCATCCTGGGATGAGCCCCTGCATTTTCTGTCAGTGTTGAATTTGGAAATTCCAGTTCAAGAACTATTTTTATATGTACAATAGACTCTTACTAAATGCTATTTTACTGATCTAGTGGTTTTAATGTTTATATTTCTGGATTTCTGACACTTGAAAACATTAAAACATATTTTTAAGTACCTTCCAAGCTAGAGAGGAAATATAAGCAAATTACAAACTATAAGTCAACAATGAAAGCAGTACCTGGCAAAATTTATAGAGTGCAGCCAAAATGGTACACTGAAATCAGTGAATAGTAAGAAAGGCATCTATAAATACAAAATATAGATTGAAGATAAATGAACTCAACTTCCAAATCAGGAAGAAATAACAACAAAACAACAACACTGTCTCAGGGAAATATAAGGAAGGAAGTATTAAAGAAAAAAGAAATTATAAAATCAATAAAACTAAACTGACACATTGATTAGACCAATCTTTGGCAAGTTTGACAAAGAAAGAGAAAGTACACGAACACCTGATACCTGAGGAAGGCGTCAGGCTAAACTTCAGCCTGCATTTCAACACAAAACAAGGATTGTTCAGTCCTATGCAAGTTCCTTAACTTCTCTCAGTACAGGCCTACCATCCATGAAGTGCAAATAACAAAAAATCCTGCTCCAGTGGTTGCTGTCAGAAATAGATGAGATAGTGTTTGCCAAAAACTGAGTACATTGCTTGGCTCAGAGAAATCAACAATAAATACTAGCCATTATGATATCATTTTAATGTCATGGAGTTATATGGAGCTGTAACTCTCAGTCCTGACTTTCCATCAGGATAACTTGTGATAATTTTTAAAAGTCTTGCTGAGTGACTATTTCTATTATTAGGGCACTCTGATTTTTTCATTGAAGAAATAATTTTTGTAATTCTCCAAATTATTTTGTTAGCATAACTGTGCTTCATAAGTGTCCCTAAACTTGAGGATGTCTGATTCTGTATTCTTCTCTTCTTTTTTCCATGAATAGTTCTTTGGTTTCTTTACATAAAAAGTTTCAAGATTGGAAAAGTCTGCAATTGGAAAATTTTTCCACTTTTCTTTTGCTTCTGTATGTCCAAGAATCCATATTAAATGGTTAGTTTGAGCAACAAAATAAATATTCAAAAGGAGAAGCTATCTTAGTTTGAATTCCCCTGGAAGCACACTCTGAGACAAGGGTCCGAGTACAAACAGAAAGCTGAGTGGAGGAAGTGAAGGAAGCCAGCAAGATAACGCTGCCACTGTGGCGTGTGTTTGGATGCCAAAACTCTTTCACTATTTGCAAGTCAGAGTCTGCAATGCTCCCACCCATCTTTTCTTTTTTTAAGCTATTCTTTTCTGTTTATGAAAATGAACTAACCAAGAAGAGAGAGGCAATCAATCATAAAATGAGCAAGATATAAACTTCTAATGAACACCTTGGGGTTCAGAGATTATTCTTGGATTTGGATGGGTTATCTATCAGATACAGGTTATCTATTTTTCCTGAAATACAGTAAGAAATGAAAGTGACAGTAATACTGTGATTTGTAGGATCCCTTTAACTTCCCAAAGGGTGTCAGATTCACTTGGGCGCTCGTTCAACACGCCTTTACAGTGAAGTTACATTTCATAAGAAGCTGTAAGCTCTAAAAGAGTGTGTAAGATAAACATGAACCTTAAAAATTCTGTAAAAAAAAACCCACAAAGTACCATATACACGGTTCATGCATTCACCAAGTAGTGGGTTTGCATTTGGACACTATGTTGTATTAAAGACATGTATCTTTAGATGCTGGGCTGATAATCACGTTTGGTACAATAAGATCTCCCTCTCAGGGTGCTCAAGGGAACGAAAACTAACAAAAGAACCACAAGTTCAAGTCTATCATCTCAACTCTTTCTCTAGAGCAGGAGTTGGCAAACTTTCTCTGAAGAGGGCCAGATGGTAAATATGCAGGCTTTGCAATCGCTCTCACAAGTACTCAGCAAGTTTCCCACCATAGCAGGTAGCACAACAATAGGTAGATGAATGAAACCAAGCGTATGTTTCCACAAAACTGCACCTAGAAGAACAGGCAGCAAGCAGGGGATGGCCCACCACCCACAGTTGGCAGGCCCCTCTTCTAGCTGTCTGCCCATTGCCTGGGATTGGTAAACAAAATCAGATTCTGTTCTCATGCTTCTCTCCTTCTCTTTCTCTGTGTGGCAAAGTTTTCAAAAATCAAATACACAGACAAGGCAAGACTACTGGCCTGAACATCTGTGTCAGGAATGATGCTGGATGCTGGACCTAGGGAGGACAGCCTCCTGCCCTCACAGAGGTCCCAGATGTGGAAGAGACAGTTGACTGTCCAGCAAAGTTTAAGACTCACCCTTGCATTGAAGAGAGTTGTCTCCCATGCAGGTGCTCAGCCAAGGACCGTAGTTCTCAGCTTCCTTTGCGTCTAGTTGGAACCATGTGATGGTTCTCACCAATGAGATGTAAGCAGAAGTCTCTCATAAGCCAAGAAAGTTAAGAACCAAGTGTACATTCTCCATACAAACATCACATGTTTTCTGGCTGGATGTGTAGGACTCCAAGGATCTAGATGATAACAGAGTCACAAGATAGAAGCAACCCAAGTCCCTGAATTTCTTCATGAAGGTGTTCGTCGATCAAGTAACTGATAAATGTACATCGATTGGACTAAGGCTCTCAAACTTAAGGGTTTTATTCATCATGGCCACGAGCATTATCTTAACTGACACAACAGTCCAGCATTTACAAACTATGAAAGTGTCAGCAGTCAGTGTGGTAAGAGGTATATTAACCGTGTGCCACGTCCATGCGTGCAGAGTCAACCCCGTGCACTGCAGCCCACCAGGCTCCTCTGTCCAAGGGATTCTCCAAGCAAGAATACTGGAGTGGGCTGCCATGCTCTCCTCCAGGGGATCTTCCTGATCCAGCAGTTGAACCCACATCTCTTATACCTCCTGCATCGGCAGGTGGGTTCTTTACCACTAGCACCACCTGGGAAGCCCAACAGTGTGCTGTAAGAGTACCAGGTAGGGAATGATGGGAGAGACAACTTCCACTGGAAATTCAAGGGATGTTTTTATCAGAATCAGTGGGCCCAGAAAGATTAGCCCATTTGATCTTCACCAGCAACCCTGTCATCACCATTTGATGTACTAAGATTCTGAGATTCAGAGTGATTGACTCGGGCAAAGTCATCACCCCAGACTCCTGGATCAATTCCAGTCCTCTTTCCTTTGCGTGACAAAGTCTCAACCCTCTTTTTGGAGAAGCACAAACCCATAGTTTGGACAAGGGACTGGATCTCCCAGGATCACGTTTAGCCTGAAGCTCAGCTCCTCTCCACACCAGTTTTAGCCCCACTTCCAAAAGTGACCCTGCTCAGGGATTCCCTAATAAGCCAACTCCTTTCCTTCCTCAGGGGCCGAGCTAATCAGGACAGGTGACCTTGGGCAAGGTGGAGGGTCTTGTCCGCGGGTAGAAGTACTCTCTGCTGAGCAGCATCTGTGCCCACCACAGATCTGAACGACCCTCTCCCCATCCGACAGCAGGCTGGCAGCGTGGGAGTCAAGAGGCAGACAAGAGAAGGCAGCGTGGCAGGGAGGAAGGGGGGCGATATTAACTGTTTCTATTTTTGACTTTGAAAAGAGATTTTTTTGACACATTAAGTAGAATTTTCTTACATCTGCAGACACTAAAAAGCCAGTTCCCGAGTGCAGCTTTTCCCGGCTCCATTTTCTTCCTGGCAAGAGAAAACAACCCACATGTCACCTGGCTTTTACTTTTCCTTGAGCATCTCAAAAGCAGACTTCTTCTTCTTTTTTTTTTTTTTGTTTCCTTAGTGAAACAATGAGCCCTTGACTCGGGGGGCTGTGAACAACAAAAGGAACTTGCTCACCTCCCCACCCACACACCTCGACACCCCTGCCGCCCCAGATCTCCCGGCTGGTGCCCATTTGAATTACGCTGAAAACAAACCCATCTCCTTTATCCTCCTGCAGATGGACGGCTTCAGATGTTTGGCAACCCTGCATCAGACAAAAACTGGATCTAAACCCACAAGTCTGTTCTAAAGAGCAGCAGAATTCAACCAGAGCAGATTGGATTAAGATAAACAGCTTTAAAAATACATTAACTGTTTACATTCTTTCTCCTCGTCCTCCTTCTCCCCTGTTTGTATCCTGGTACACAAACCTATCTGACTGAATAAACTTAAAACTAGCTAGAATGCTGGTGGGAGGGTACACTGTGTGACCTTTCTGTCTCCAGGTATCAAACATCTTTAAAATCTACATTCCCTTTGACCTAGTAATTCCACTTCTATGAATTTATCCTAAGAAAATTTATCCTAAGCTTGCAAGCTTACAAGAATGTCCATCAAGGAATTTATAATAGCAAAATAAACAGAAAAAGACCTAAATATTCAACAACAGATAACAATAACTTTCTGAACTATGGTGCATTTCTATAAAATGGAATCATATGAAGCCATTTAAAATGGTAGATTTTTTATAATTAAGATAGAAAAACCTGTTAAGTAAAAACCTACTTATAAAACAGTATGTATGGTGATGGTGATAGTGTTAGCCACTCATTCATACCCAACTCTGTGGCATCATGAAATGTAGCCTTCCAGGCTCCTATGTCCATGGAATTCTCTAGGCAAGAATACTGGAGTGGGTTGCCATTCCCTTCTTCAGGGGGTCTTTCCAACCCAGGGATCAAACTTGGGTTTCCCACATTGCAGGCAGAGTCTTTACCATCTAAGCACCAGGGAATATAGCATATATGTTAAAAATGTATATTTTGGCATTGGAAAGCCTGGAAAAAATGTACACCAAAATATTCAGAGTAAGTTATTTGATTCACCGAAATTCACATGACATGAAAAAAAAATTTTTTATTTGCTTTAGCCATATTCTCTCATTTTTCATTAAACAAATATTAGTTCTTCTATCAAAAGAAAAAAAACTGAAAAAAGAAATACATGAATGAAACTACACGTAGTGACTCTAAATATTTTTGGTCATCACAATTCCAGCTACCTGGGATGGCTGAATTCTCACTGCAGCATTAGACCAAAAACTCCCCGTTCAAACTACATAGTTAACCAATGTTCAAGTCCTCCGTTCTGGGTCAGATTTCCAAGGGCCTTCGTCATAACACTTTCAAAAGACTTTATAACATGAATATATATTTTAGAATACAGGTACAGTAACTGGAAGTTACTTCCAGTCCAGTCTTCCCAGATACATAGAGAAAGAGAAAAAACAACCTTAGAGGCAGGGGTCTACCGTAGGTTGTTTTTTTTTCTTTTTTCTTTTTAGCAGAAGGATCATAGAGATCAAAGAATAACGTTCAGTTGACAGGTCATTGATGGATGCCCTGGCCATCTGAGAAAGGCCCCGGAGCACCTCGGTCCTGGGAAGTCAGCCAGGAGCCGGCTGACAAGGAGGGCTCTGCAGCCTGGAGGCTCTGACATGGGGCTCCCTGCAGCAAAGGCTGGGTCGCTGGAGTTAAAGAAAGGCTGCAAGATTCATCTGTTTAATCAGCAAGCTCCCAGATGATGCTTGGAGTTTGATATGGATCTTTCCAGCCTCTCTGAGATCGATCAGCAGGTATTGATTGAGTGCCTACTGTTTGCCGAGCTTGAGGCAAGGCATTTCGGGAGATGCGCGGTGAGTACAGAACAAGGTCTCTGTCCTCTTCAATTAGCGCGACCAGCCCGGGCGTAACAAGGTGGGAACCACCTGAGTGTGACGATTCGAGGTACAGGAATGCAGAGCTCGGGGCACGCTGAGACTGGGGGCCCAGGAAGACGTGAAACAGAGGTGGACTTGAGCTACAGCGGACTTGAATACAGATGGGTAACATCACTGGTTGAAGGGATACAAATATGTATTGGGGAGCCCTGGCTACATTAGCAGAACAGCCTGAAATATCAGGGCCTTAACACAATAGGAGTTCATTTCTTGCTCACACAAAGGCCGCTGGGCGATAGGGATGGAGGCGGACTCTTCTCCACACAGTCATTCAGGGTCCCAGGTTGTCAGGGGGTTTCATGATCCCCAGTACATACCTTTCAAGGCCACTCAGGGCTTCAGTATCCACCCAGCATATGGGGAAAATGTGGACAGGGGTCACGTGGGAGGTTTCTATAGCCTAGGCCCACAAGGGGGCTCGCATCACTTCTCCCACACCCCATCGGCCTCAAGTCAGTTTACTGCCCCACCTGGATAGAAAGGGAAGGAGAACTATGGTGTCCAGTGGGTCAGTCAATTTCCAGCAACAAAGGTCTGAAAGGGGAACACAAAACGCTAGTGGAAAGTTAGCCACAGAGGACAAAGCCAGAGGTTCACCCAGCACAGCAGGGTGTGAAACTCAGGAGGCAGTCACAGTGGAGGAGCTAGAGTCTGACATGGACGATTGAGACCCAAGTCAGGAGGAACGTAAGAGCCAGGTGCTTGAGGACTGTTTACACAGTAATGGCAAACAATTAGCCTGGAAATCTCCATCTGGGCAGAGGTCAGTCTTGGTGACTGTGGGGTCTGGGGACAGGAATGCTTTCAGAGAGCGCTTGCACTCCCCCAATGCCACAGTAACAACCTCTTAAAGTTTCTCAAACAGGCCCACCACCCATCTTAGTTATATTCTTGGCCAGGAAGCATATGACCCCTTCCTTAAACATTATTCGGATCTTAGACAAGGTTGGTATCCATGAAGGAAATCAAAGAGAGACCAGGAGGAACTCAGTTGGAAGAGGAGGTGCTAGGAAGTTCTTGAACCTCATGAATAGGTTTTCAGGAGAACCCAGAGCACCTACCCTGAGGCTGTGGGGATCTGCTCTAAAAGCTCATAGGGACTGAAGCCCCTCCCCATCCCAGGGCAAGAGAGGGATGAGATGCTCTCCTATAACTCTGGATTCATTTGGTTACATTGTTTTTTCAGTGACAGCACCATGGACAGTGGCCTTAGCCAAGACAGGAACCTCTCCAGGTCTCAGCTCTCTGAGGAACAAGCGAGTCTGACACCATGATCTCTACCCTCGGCCTTTCCAGCTATAATTAGCTCTTAGGAAGTTTAGAATTCAAAATTAGGAGTCGAAATAGGGGAAAAGGAAAAGAAGAGGGAACTTAGACATTGACAGACTAATACTTCCCAAAATGTGTTTCAGGAGTATTCTTTCTTCAGACGCACAGTAGGATGTGCCTATACACGTATGTTTGTGTGTATCTATCTACCTATGTCTATGTGCTAAGTCACTTCAGTCATGTCCAACTCTGGGTGATTTCCATGGACTGCAACCTGCCAGGCTCCCCTGTCCATGGGATTCTCTAGGCGAGAAAACTGGAGTGGGTTGCCGTGCCCTCCTCCAGGATCTGTATCTATATAGTCTATATAGATATTTATTAACTTTTTATAACATTTACATATAAACCATATTTTAAATTATATATAAAATTTATGTATAAATATATAATTTTATATGATATACAGATACAGGCATACCTAAAGGTAAATGCATGTGTGCTTATGTCTACATACATGACATATAGATATATTTACAGGGAAAGTGAAAGTCGCTTAGTCATGTCCAGCTCTTTGTGACCCCATGGTCTATAGCCCACCAGGCTCCTCTGTCTATGGAATTCTCCAGGCAAAATAGTGGAGTGAGTTGCCATCCCCTTCTCCAAGGAATCTTCCCGACCCAGGGACTGAACCAGAATCTCCTGCATTGCAGGCAGAGTCTTTACCCTGAGCCACCAGGGAAGCCCTTTTATCTCCATCTATCTAACTCTCTACCTGCACCGTAAGCCAAGTGCTCTGTAAAGCGTGTTTTATGCGTTGACTCTTTAATCCTCTCAGCAAATCTATTATCATCATCATCCCCATGTTATAGATTTTATGACGTTTTCAGAGGTCACTCACTTTCCGAGGTCATAACAGTTGTAGGTGGAATTTTCCGCTGCAAAGCCAGCCAGGTCTGCCTCTTGAGTCTGCGTTTCCAGCCACCACACTCTGATGCTTCCCGAAGGTTCTCTGGTCAAATCAGTTTGGGAATTGCTGGGATAAACAAAATTAAACTGGTTTATTGCTGCAAAACTTCCCAGATCCCTGCCTCCCTATTGCAATGGAGGGGCACAGATTGGAGAGAAGCACGGATTCAGAGGCAAGAGCCCAGATTTGCCCTCTACTAGCTGTGTGACCTCAGGCACATCACCTAACCTCTCTGTACCTCATCTGCAAAACAAGAATAACAACAGCGCCTGCTTCACAAGGATTGGATGAATATTTTTATATCACATATATATATATGATATCAAACTTTATGCCAAAGAATTAAAAAGAATATTTCTCATATCAAAACCCAGTGCTACTTAAGGTAAAGTTGGCTATTACTAGAATGGGCTGTGCGGTCAACCACATTATCCTGGGGACTCCTTTTCACAGAGCCTCTCCCCTGACAGCGGCATGATCTGGACCATCCTTCTCACTTAACGACGAGGAAGCTGAGGCGATAGGCCTGGCTTAAGGTGTGAGAGCCGAGGGGGCCGGCAGTTCAGTCCGCAGACTCAAAGTCCAGTTTAAGCTCTACAGGCCTACGCAGCCTCTCCCTGGCAGATTCAGACATTCTCTGTAATTCTAGTTACAGAATTGTGACCAAAGAGAAAATAACATAACTCCAGCTTTTTTTTTTCTCCCCCTGTGGTGTCCATTCCTTGCAATGCCCAGGGCAGGGACCTATTCTCACTCAGAACGAAAGAGGCCTTGAACTGAACTTTCTGCAATGGCAACCCCTACCTCCCAGGGGACCGTGTCTCTTGCAGCGGCCCCCCGCCCGGCCTCTGAGTGGCCTGAGGCAGGATGACACTGGCTGCTGGGAGCCCTGGGCACTTGCAGCTGGCAGCGCTGACCTCCCATTGGTGGCAAGGGCAGCCGGGGTGGCCAGCCTCTCTCCCGGTGCTGCCTAGAACACACCTGGGAGCTGGGAAAGGCGAGTGCAGAGAAGTAAACCATCTCTGGCTCTCACAGGGAAGCGTTTTAGAAAACAGAAAGGATTAAATGAGACAATGCCCATCAATCCCAAGTAAAATCAGACAGGGCTTAGGATGGAAATCATCCTGTTAGGATGATGCTTCTTCTATTCGTGTGGTTCCTCTCTGAATCTCTCCATGGGTATCTCCCTGCTCTGGCAAGTCTTCGGAGTGGCTGGGTGTGTGTGTGTGTAAGTGAAGTGAAAGTTGCTCAAGTCCGACTCTTTGAGACCCCGTGGACTATGCAGTCCATGGGATTCTCCATACCGGAATACTGGAGTGGGTAGCCTTTACCTTCTCCAGGGGATCTTCCCAACTCAGGGATCGAACCCAGGTCTCCCACATTGCAGATGGAGTCTTTACCAGCCGAGCCACAAGGCAAGCCCACAAGGGAAGTGTGTGTGTAAAGAGAGAGACAAAGAAAGAGAGAGATTCAGAAGAACAAGGAAGCAGGAAAGAGGGTGGGAGGGAGAGCCAGGAGACACTGTGAGCTTCAGGGCTCCATCCTGTGGTCCTTTCTCAGTCCAACCTGTTCCACGTGCTGCCCGCTGGTGAGCTGCGCCTGCCTGGTTCCAAGGTCTGAGCCGAGCGCCCAACCTGCTATTTTGCTGTCCTGACTGTAGGAGAGAGCTCGCCACTCCAGGCCCAGGCTCTCCTTTGCACTCTGGATTCCATGCACCTTCAGTCCCAGGTTATTAACGACTATTTATTACTCACCAGATGCTGAGAACACGGAGCGATTTCCTGGACCAAATGCTCCAGTGTGCCCCATTTCCACTGAAAGAGGAGGCTTCCAGGGGTTCACCTGTATGGAATGGCCTGGCCAGGGTCTGCAGCCATTGGCTTGGTCGGGGGATGAGAGTTAATGGGCTTCACAAGTGAAGTCTGTGGGCCCTCTCAGCCTCTCTCGCCCACCTGCAGGGGCACCCGCGTTAAGAGGGGTGGACGAGCCGCTGAGAAGGAAATCTCTCTCTCAGGCTTGCCAACCGAACAACCCCAATCATGACAATTCAGCCTGTAAATGAGATGCTCCATATATACAAACGGACATGGTTCAGGTTCAGGCTCCTTCTCTCAAACCCAAATCAAGTAATATTTTTTATATAGTAAATGAGAAAGTAAATTAAATAGGTATAGCCTATTCATTGTTTTCAATATACTGAGGATATTTTCTTCCTTTGTTTTGATCATTTTTGAGCCACTTTCCTGTTCTGTTTTTTGCTTTGTCTTTATTTTTTTGGTCACACTGCATGGCTTGTGGGGCCTTAGTTCCCTGACCAAGGACGGAGCCCGGCAATGGAAGCGTGGTGCCCTAACAACTGGCACGTGTTTGCCCAGTCGCTTTGGTCATGTACGACTCTGTGACCCTGTGGACCATAGTCAGCCGGGTCCTCAGCCCACAGGATTCTTCAGGCAAGAATACTGGAGTGAGCTGCCATGCCCTTCTCCAGGGGATCTTCCCGACCCAGTGATTAAACTCACATCTCCTGCACTTCAAGCAGATTCTTTACTGACTGAGCCACCAGTGGTTAGTGGTTTAGTCACTAAGTCGTGTCCGACACTTGCGACCCCATGGACAGTAGCCTGCCAGGCTCCTCTGTCCATGGGATTCTCCAGGCAAGAATCCTGGAGCGGGCTGCCATTTCCTTCTCCAGGGCACTGAGCCACCAGGGAAGCCCCCGAGCCACTGGGCTGCTAGGGAATCCCCCACTTGCTAGGTTTTGACTGAACCAACTAGCTTTACTGTTATCCTTCCTTATGTGTAGATTCAGGCAGAGTATGAACATGGGGTAGGAACAAGAAACATGAAAAATGGTAAGAACCGCTGCTGCTGCTGCTGCTGCTAAGTCACTTCAGTCGTGTCCGACTCTGTGCGACCCCAGAGACGACAGCCCACCAGGCTCCCCCGTCCCTGGGATTCTCCAGGCAAGAGCACTGGAGTGGGTTGCCATTTCCTTCTCCAATGCAGGAAAGTGAAAAGTGAAAGTGAAGTCGCTCAGTCATGTCCGACTCTTAGGGATCTCATGGATGGCAGCCCACCAGGCTCCTCCGTCCATGGGATTTTCCAGACAAGAGCACTGGAGAGGGTTGACATCGCCTACTCAGTAAGAACCACTACAGTTGCTCTAAGCAGCTCATATTATCTGTTAAGTCCCCTTATTACCCATCTCTCCCCAGAAATGTTTACGGATCAGCAGCGTCTATTGATGGTCACAGCTGAAACTGCCGAGGTTCGTCTACTCATCAAGCGTGTATGGAGAACTTACTATATGCCAGCTACTGTATGAGGGTCAGGGACCCAGCTACAAACAAGCAGGGTGCAGTCTCGTCCTCTGGAGTTGCCACCAAGGGGCTCAGGGTACCAGAGAGGAAAGGGGAGTTGCCCAAAGCTGTCTTGCCCCTGAATGCAGGAGCTGGAAAGGAAATCCAGGTCTGCCAGCCCGAGGTTGGGCTCCCCCAAGCCTGCACCCTCCCCCCTAATGGAAGAAAGTGTCCCCAGTCAGCTCCTCTGTGCCTGTGACACACGCTGCTTGTAGGACCATGACAACAGAGAGCCGGAGGAAAGTCACATCTGAAATCATATTGTTATGGGGCTTCTGCCCTGTTTTCTATCTGCACGTGCAAAGCAGGTCACCAGCTGCCAAACGGTTGCTGCCCCAGCTTGCTAATTACAGAAAGATACTTGAAAAAAAAAAAAGAGCCCTCAAAATATTCATAGAAAGAATTGCTGAAGAAGAAAAATCTCTTTCTAGACCAAGACACTGGCTTTCTTTAGAGCCCAAGGAGTTTAGAGGTAGAGGGAGAAGCGAACTGACCCGAGACGGAGGTCAGAGTGGACCTCAGCCAGGAGTCGATCCTTTCTGATCCCTGGTCCCTGGTGCCCTGGGCCATCAGTCTCTCCCCCTCCTCCAGAGTCAGGGCAGGAAAATAGAGAGGGCGCCAGAGGTGAGCCATAAGAATAGAACAAATAATGACAGTACCTGTTACTTACTGGCGCCTTCTGTATGTCTACAGTTCCATTACGCTCGGCATGTCATTAAGTCTCCACTGCAGCCGGCGAGACGGGTGCTACTTCTCCCCACTGAGGAAACCAGCTGGGACTTTCCTCCCACTTCCTCAGCCAGGAAGCAGCAGGACTTGGACCCCAACCTGAGTCCATTTGACCGGAACGAGCATCCTTCGTCCATCACAGTGCAGTATACGGAGAAAGGTTTCCCGGGAAGATGCGAGGGGAAGGAGCGTGACGAAAGCGAGGGGAAAGGGGAAGGCTCAGGTGGTGAACCAACAAACGTTTAATGAGCATGTGCTACACACAGGCGTGCCGCCAGGCGTCTGCTGCGAGGACGCCAAGGAAGCCGGGCCCTCCTGCCACCCCCACCCGGGCGCCGGGCCAGCGCTCACCTGCCAGGCAAGCCAGGAACGGGGGCAACACCAGGGACTGCCCTCTGTGCCTCACCCCCCACTTCCGTTAACTTCCGCCACCTTGATCCTTCTGTGTGCCATCTGTTTACCCTGCTCATTTGTAACATGGGGACAGTCGGGGGCCCGCTTCATTAATGCAGAAGTAGATAAAGGAATTAGTGCAGCCCAAGGCACCCAAGGACTTCTCTGGTGGCTCAGACAGTAAAGCATCTGTCTACAATGCGGGAGACCTGGGTTCGATCCCTGGGTCAGGAAGATCCTCTGGAGAAGGAAATGGCAATCCACTGCAGTACTATTGCCTGGAAAATTCCATGGGCAGAGGAGACTGGTAGGCTATAGTCCATGGGGTTGCAAAGAGTCCAACATGACTGAGCGACTTCACTTTCATTTAAGGCACCCAGCAAGTTCTTGGTGATGGAACAGAGCCGGAATAGCCATAGCGGATTCTCAGCTCGACCATGCTGGCTGTCACTACTGTGCTTTCTTGCCTGCATGTTGAAATGACAGGGAAACTGACACTCCAGGCCTCAGAAAATAAGATCAAACACAAGGAAAACTAGGGGTGGGTTTGTGGTCAACTGGTCCACTCTCCTCACTAAATACAGCTGGTGGTGTCAGGTACCCGCATTTCCCCCACGATACAGGCTCCTATGTTCCTCTCTGTCTATTCAGAGTTTATAATCTCTTCAAGACCCAAACGAAACATAAGCTCTCTAGGAATGGGCTCTCTGACAAAGTGTCTTTTAAAGCAGCAAAGTACAGTAGAAATATAACGTGAGCGCGTTTAGAAATTTTTAGCTTTGTGCAGCCACATTTTAAAAGATAATGGCTATTATAATTTAACATGCTTGTGCAGGATATCCCAAATGTTGCCATTTCATTGTCCACTTGATATAAAAATGACTAACAAGGGAGGTTGCATCCTTTTGTCTGTATCAAGCCTTAAATGCCTAGTGGCT
The DNA here is from genome assembly GCA_006410615.1 of Neotragus moschatus. Lineage (NCBI taxonomy): Eukaryota > Metazoa > Chordata > Mammalia > Artiodactyla > Bovidae > Neotragus > Neotragus moschatus. The sequence continues at coordinate 71,872 of SJYA01002856.1, forward strand.
ATTTTATCCTCACAGCACCTCCATTTGGACCAGCCGAATTTCCAACACTACGTGTGGCTGAAAGCTACCATTCTGCACATTGCACCGTTAGAGCAGGCCGCGACTGTTTCTTTAAAGACCAAAACATCTCTCATTAATTGGGGCTGTGTGTATGGGTCATTAGAGTAGCAGGTGGTCTGGCTGGTCTCTCTGCCCCCAGGGATTGTGGGGGAGCCTGTTTCTAGCCAAACCAAATCATACAACCCATCTTAAGGCCCTGCTGATAATACATTCATAGAGTTTCACACCCCAGCACACAAACAGGCTCTGGCTAAATAGGCTTTTAAAAATGCCTTCAGATGTGTGACCACCCCTACCCCAAACCCGCTCCACAGAGACAAGACTTCTGCATCCCAATACTCCCTTTTAAATGAGCTCTCAAATCTCCCACTCTCTTTAGCTCCCTGGCAAAGACACAGCTGTGAATAATTTTTTTTCATTTGATACAGGTTTCCTGAGCACCCACTGTTTGCTGGGCATCATGCTAGATGAATAAGCTATGGCTCCTAGCCTCAAAACTCTCAATGAAGGACACAGGAAATATCATGATCCGCCTTTATTTTTCTGATCTTTTTGAGATTCTAATCAGAATTATCATGAGAAGATCCCAGACTGGGAACTGCTTGGCCTGGGAGCTGGATTCTGCTCTTAGTTTGGATTTCATTTGTTCATGTGCTAAACACCCTATTCCCTCTGGGGCACCTAAATTAGCTGCCCTGAACTATCTCCATTACAGAGTTCAAGGTCACAGCACATGCTGGTTCCCCAGGTCCATCCAGGTAACCTGGAGAAGGGATGCTTATTCAACTGTGTCTCTGACCCAGGCTGGTCTGGACCCCAGGGAGATGCAGTTGCCATGGGGAAGCTGAGATGGGGAAGGCTACGAGAAGAGCACGTTTGGAGGCGGAGATCAGGAGTTCAGTTTTAAAAATGACAAGTGAAGGTGTTGAGGTGCCTATTGAACATATGAGTCTAAATTTCAGGAATGGGAACCCAGCTAGAAATAGAAATCTATCAGACATCAGCACACAGATGACATTTAAAACCAGAAACCTAGATAAGATGATGGAAGGAGAAAAAAGACAGGAAAAACAAGGGGTCCAAGGGCTGGGTCGTGTGAACATCTGGGGGCTGGAGGAGTGATGAGAGCAGAAAGGGTTCTGAGGAAGTGTAGCCCACAGAGTAAGAAGGAGGCCGGGATAGTGAAGCACCAACGACCCAAGGGAGGAAAACGTGCCACAGAGAGGGGCGTACACAGCAAAGGGCATACACTTCAGTCCCGTGGCAAACTAAACGAGAACTGAGAATTGCTCATTGATTTTAGCAACATGGAACTCATCGGCAAACTTGATGAGGAGAGTACCTTTGGATTGCTGGAGGCAAAAGTCCTATCGTAGTGGATTCAAGACAAAATGGAGGGTAGCTATTGAATACAGCAAGTATAGACAACCTTTCAGAGTTTTTGCCACGGTTGGGAGCAAAAAGATGGGCTATGGCTAGAGAGGAACAAGAGTTTTGTGTTTTCGTAAGAATGTGAGAAAGTGCAGCCTGATTGCGTGATGATGGAAAGACCGAGTAAGAAGGGAGTTTTAATAATGGAGGAGAAAGAAGGGTACTTTCAGGAAATATGTCTGAAGAGAAGAAAGATAATGGGACCCAGTGCAAAGGTTGAGATTCTGGACCAAAAGGAGCATAGACTACTCCTCCATAGCGAAGGGAGGGAGAGCAGGACTTCCTGGTATCAAAAATCCAGAAAGACAAAACTAAAAGCACCAGATGAATAAAATAGTATTGAGTAAAAGTTTATTGTGCATATAAGAACAGAGAATTTCACAACTCCCATTGCCATCTGGGAGATTTCAAATTCAAAACTGATAAGAAACTCAGTGGCTCAGTGTTACAGTCTGGCTTATAAAGTGGTTACCCACTCCAGTGTTTTGGGGCTTCCCTGGCGGCTCAGCTGGTAAAGAATCCACCTGGATTGCAGGAGACCTGGGTTTGATCCCTGGGTTGGGAAGATCCCCTAGAGAAGGGAATGGCTACCTACTCCACTATTCTGTCCTGGAGAATTCTGACCTCCTGTAGTCTACAGGGTCGCAAAGAGACGGACATGACTGAACAACTTTCACTTTCACTTTATAAGGTGAGGAAGTGGCTTAAGCTTTGCAATAATCATCACAATGGGAGTTGCAAGATGGCAGGAAGCTGGTTAAAAGAGATTATTTTACTTCCGGTTAGGAAGGTGACTGAAGTTTCTCTTAGGATCATCAGAGACATTTGCTAAAAATAACCTAAGTTATGTTTCACTTTTGTTCATTAAATAAGCTTGATTTAGTTTTGCTTAACTGGCTGAAATAGTTGTGCATGCTCAGGAAATTTTCAAGTCTAGTCTCTGTTTTGTATTTAATTTTAATATTTCCCTATGTGTGCAGGCACGCTAAGTCGCTTCAGTCGTGTCTGACTCTCTGTGACCCCAAGGACTGTAGCCCACCAGGCTCCTCTGTCCATGGGATTCTCTAGGCAAGAATATTAGAGTGGGTTGCCATGCCCTTCTCCCTACTTTTGGCCATTCTCTTAGCAGGCTCAGAGTATGACCAACTAGCAGAGCATTACTCTTGGTTACCACTTTTAATATAGTCAGGCCAAAGAAAAGCACAGTCACTGTTTCCACCAGTTGAGTCATCTAGACAGAGTGTCACATCATCACTGTTATTATTGGTACCTTTATTGTTGAATTTTCCAGTTGTCTGATCCTGGTGTGTGATTGCTGCTGAAAGGCATTTAAAACCCTTGAGAAAACACAAGGCATTAGAGAGGTTAATATGACGACTATATGGAGAATAACAGCCAAGGATTGGAAAGTTCCTTGGAGCAGAGAGTCCCAAGAGCCAATATTTAGCCAATGAATAAAACAAATGGGTAGGCTTTACCTGTCTAAGTCAACCTACACTTTTGTGGATAACGTGTAATTGGGTTTCTTTTATTTGTGTTATTTACATAGAAACACATGAAGCTTGAGCTGTCACGTGTCCTCAGGATTACTTGCGACAGGATGAACAGGAGGGTGTTTTATTCCAGGAGGCATGTACAGGTGAAAGAGTGAACATGTCAGTCGTTCAGTCATGTCCGACTCTTTGGGACCCCATGGAATATAAATGTAGCCTGCCAGCTCCTCTGTCCATGGGATTCTCCAGGCAAGAACACTGGAGTGGGTTGCCATTTCCTTCTTTAGAGGATCTTCCTGAACCAGGGATCGAACCCAGGTGTCCTGCACTGCAGGCAGGTTCTTTATAGTCTGAGCCACCGGGGAAGCCCAGTGTGAAGGTGAGCCTCCACCTAAATTAGGTCACTGTATAGAGTGATCAGTCAGGTAATTTAATAAAGACTCCTCTATGGAAACAAAAGGAAAACAAAGCTTAATAGTTAGAACAAATTATGAACTCAATTTCTGAGTTTGGGGAGCAGCCAGTTGAGAAAATTTCTAGATTGAGCTCAAAGCTTCTTTAGATCGTGGAATGAGGAAAGCAGTTTCAAGCCGGTGGATTCTCCCGCTATGCAGTTTGACTTTGATGACGTCATCTTTGATGACATCACCATGAGTTCTGGTGAACTCTCTCAAGTGACCCACACAAAAATAGAGATGACATTTGTCTATCTATGATCCATTGTGGTGATTTCTTTGAGGTTTACGGGTAAATGACAAAGCCTCTAAAACAATGAACAGACTAGAATCTGATAACAGGTACACTATACTTTTTTTATTAAAATAAATTTTTTCTATAGTCATTCCATTTTTATCAAAGATAATTACAGCAGAACTAATTTTTCTGTAACATAAGTCTAGTTCTAATAAATGTGGCCTGACTATTTACATAAATAAGCAAGAAAACTTACTCTATTCATATTCTCAAATGTGAAACTCCAGTCAAAGTTTTGGTACTGTCCAAGACACTTTATTTCCATAAAGTCAACCTCAGTTCCTTAAAATTGTCTAGTAATAGGGAATCTCAGATTAGATCTTTAAAAGTCTCTTTAGGCTAAGAAGCCAAGCTAGTGATTTGTCTAATTATGTCTTGTTACAACAAGAACAGATTATTACTGAATTTATGTAAACAGATATATTACTCTTCTATAAGAAGAGAGCAAACTTTTTGAAATCTCCTGAAATCTTTTGAAAACCTAAGTCAGTCTGAGATCAAAAAGACAATTCAGAATTTTATTTCGGGAATTTTGTCCAAAATGCCAAAATAGCCGGTGCCCCACTCCACAACAAAACAGTAGCCCCTGCTGGCTACTAATAGACACAAGAGCAGTCAAGTGCGAATGATGGATTTCTCCAAAGAGAAGGGGCCCCCTGGGGATGCGGCCTAACCTGGGATCCCCTCCTGTGACCCCCACCCCTCCACAGGGTCCCCCTTGCCTTGCTGAGCAGCCTCAGTGGGCAGATGTAGAGACCCCGGAGGGAGGGATGGCAGTGGCCCGTAATAATCCCGGAAGGTCAAGAAAAGGGGCTCGGCCACTGGAACAGAGGCCCAGCGCTGTCACAGGCAGTCGCGTGGACCCAGAGACACAGAGCCACTAGCCTGAGGTCACACAGCTGCTTGCTGGCAAGACAAGGGCTGGAGCTTCAGTGGGCTGGTGTCTTTCCACGGTCCCACCCTCAGGCATGGACCTAGGAACCGACAGCCAGGTCAGTGAGTGGGAAGTCCTGGCGATGAGCCCTGCCTCTCACTCTGCTGCACTGAGAGTAATTTGTCATTGCACCATTTGCTGCAAGGACCAAGTATAGATTCTGGTGACAAAATTAGCCTGGCTATTAAAGACCGTAAAGGAAATCATCAAAGAGCCGGAGTTAGAGGCAGGACAGCTAAACTTCCCTCCTCTGCTCTGCGGCTCGTCCAGACCACCCTTCCAAGTGGGGAGGGGGCGATGGCACCGCTTTCCCACACCAGGCTCCTGGGCGGATGTGGCTGGGGCAGAGAGCATGGGGACATCTCGGGGATGGGCAGGGACGACCGCAAGCGCACGTCATATGCTTCTACATGCCGGGCACACGCTGCTGTCCGCGGCCCTTGGAAGCAGCTGTTACTGTTATCCCCATTCCACAGACTTGGAAACTGAGGCACAGAGAGGTAACAAGATGGAAAACAGACCGCGATCTGGGAAGAACACGGGAGCTTTGTCCATCACATTCACCTTTCCCCCTCCTTGCTGGTGCTGACTTCAGCACATAAACGTGATCACTTACCCCATTTTCATAGAAAAAAAATCCTTCACGTCGACCACCATGAGCAGGACCCATTGCTTCTGCCACCAACTTCCTTGAAAGAAAGAAACCCTCCCCACTGCTGTCTTCTCAGCTGCCGATCCCTCGTCACATCAGGCATCGCGTCCTTGTGACGACTCCGCTGGAGCTCCTAAGGGCTGGACCCAGCGCTCCCTCCTGCCCAGTCTCCCTGCCTCTCTCGTTCCTCCCCGATACATCACTGACCACCCCCGACCGCAGCCAGCCCTCGCCCGTTAGTCACACCTAACGTCCTTCTCCCTCTCGGAGACTCTGCCTCCGTCACCTTCACTAGCTCTCCTCCCTACGCCCACCTCCTGGATGAACTCTTCCCCAAAATCCCCCAAAAAAGGCTTTGGGGCACTGACATTTGGGTAGTGGTTCTCAGCCCAGGTGAGACCTTACAGTCACCCACCTCAAAGCCAAAGGCTCTGAATTAATTGGTCTAAGATGCCACCCAGCGTATATGTGCGTGTGTGTGGTGTGCGTGTGTGTGCTCGGTCACTCAGTCTGGTTGCCACTCCATGGACGGTAGCCCGCCAGGCTCCCGTGTCCATGGGACTCTCCAGGCAAGAACGCTGGAGCGGGTGGCCGTGTCCTCCTGCAGGGGACCTTCCCCACCCAGGGATTGAAGCTGCGTCTCCTTCATCTCCTGCTCTGGCGGGTTCTTTAACACCCTGCCACCTGGGAAACTCCTCTATGCATATGGCTTCCCAGGTGGCGCCAGCGGTAGAGAACCCGCCTGCCAATGCAGGAGACATAAGAGACTGGGGCTCAGTCCCTGGGTCGGGAAGGTCCCCTGGAGGAGGGCATGGCAACCCACTCCAGTACTCTTGCCTGGAGAATCCCATGGACGCAAGAGCCTGGCAGGCTACCGTCCATGGGGTCACAAAGAGTCATACGCGACTGAAGCGACTTGGCATGCATGCATGTGTTAGACCTTGCGGTCTTCTCCTAAGACCTGTCGCTCCAAAGATCACCGAGACTTGGATTCGATGCAAACAGCAAGAGGATTTATTGAGCCGGCACGCCGGGGTTCAGTCACCTCCAGGGAGGAACGAACCCCGAACAGTCGTTACAGAGCATTTTTAAGCACAAAAACCACAAACGGGTGTAGCTAGGGTGGGGACAATTTGATTGGTTCACATGTCTCGACCTTTACAGGGATAGGCTCGTTTGCTATCAGGCCTATAAGGCTAGTCAGGGCCACATTCCGACGGCCTGAAAAATAATTTTTCTAGAAAGTCCCTGAGAGAGCCTAAAGGCCACATTGCATGAGATAAGAACCTGCCATGTTACATGAGATAAAAACCTGCTCTCAAGGGTTTAGCAAAAAACTTAATTTTTCTCTCACATGTGTATATATATATAGAATATTTATGTCCCCTACACAGGTCTAACGTGTGGCTAGGGTGACAAGTGACTGATGTAAGGGAGTCTCCCCATTTTGGAGGAAGAGGGATTGGGGACACACTCAGGTTACCGGAAAGAGCAGAGTAAGTCCCAAGAGGAAGGCAGAAGAGGCTGGAGAAACCTGCCCCCAGCTCAGAGAGGATGCCTGATACCTCTCCTGCTTCTGGTTCCTTAAGCCACTTCTAAATCTTCTCTAGTGAATCCCGTCCCCTGTCCCCGGCCACCCAAGCTTCAAGCAGCCTGCCAGAAAGAAACAGGAGTAGACTAGACCGCTTTCTCCTCCTCAAGACAGCTCCATAAGAATTGCTTCATTGCTTTATTTGGAGCTTGATATTTTTAAAAATAAGATCAGGTAAAACTGGGCATTAGTATTCCACACAACCACAGAGGTGACCCTTGATATTCAAGGAAAAATAACAAAAAGCAACAGACCGTTCACATTACATGCTCAGTTGTGTTTTTTTTTTTTTCTCACAGCCTTTTCATGATTCANAGAATTGCTTCATTGCTTTATTTGGAGCTTGATATTTTTAAAAATAAGATCAGGTAAAACTGGGCATTAGTATTCCACACAACCACAGAGGTGACCCTTGATATTCAAGGAAAAATAACAAAAAGCAACAGACCGTTCACATTACATGCTCAGTTGTGTTTTTTTTTTTTTCTCACAGCCTTTTCATGATTCAAATCATTAAACCGGGGGGCATGAGAAGGTCCCTTCAAGGCCATTTGGCTTGGCTCCTCAGCCCACAAGGAATTAGTGAAGTTTCACTCAAAGAGCATGGACTTACCAGGAGGCTGACCTGAGCTTTCGTCTCAGCCTTGACTGATTCCTGGCTGAGCCACTTTGGACGTGCAACTTATATCAAGGTCTGTGTGTTCACTTGTTTGGAAGATGGGGCTCACAGTACCCGCCTCCGCCACACCACAGAGCCGTCGTGAAGAATGAGGGAGTCAACAATAAACCTTAGTCCTCTCGGTAGAATCTTGAATCTTGAAGGTGATACGTGACCTCAAACCCCAACCACACACAAAACATCCCAGGAGAGCAGTCTGACACCATCAGCTTCCACCTTTAGCACCTGGGATGCTCTGTGCCTCATTTGTAGGCAAACTACGGGACCACTGCTGAGAACTCAGTTGGTAAAGAATCCACCTCCAGTGCAGGAGACCCAGGTTCCATCCCTGGGTCGGGAAGATCCCCTGGAGAAGGGTATGGCTACCCACTCCAGTATTCTGGCCTGGAGAAAGCCACAGCCTGGATAGTCCATGGGATGGCAAAGAGTGGGACACGACTGAGCGACCTTCACTACAGGGCCACCAGAGCAGAGGCCTCCATATGCCAAGATACCTTCCCCCAGCGGCTTGCCATGGCGCCAGGAAGCTCATCATTGCAAGTTGGGACCGGAGAGTGGCGTGGTGGAAGGAGAGGCGCCCACTCTGGAGCCTGAAGGACTAAACAGACCCCAGTTCTGGTGCAGGTTTCTAGCTGGGAGGCCTCAGGCAGGCGGCTTCACCTCTCTGAGCCTGCTTTCCCACCTAAAGGTGAGGATGGCACCCCGCTCGCCGGCACACGCTGGGGGTCGGATGCAGCTGTATAGGGCAGGAGCCCTCCATCAGTGGCAGGAAGAGCTATAGAGAACATGGGGACGGTGACCTGACGCCTCCATTTAGACTGTTTTCAAAGGCCACATGATAATACCAAACCCGCGCCCATCCCAAATCTGCTCCTTCTCCGTGGGGCTCTGTATCTTACAACTGCACCGCCATCCATCCGTCCACAGGGTCGCTGGGGCCAGAGACGCAGGAGACACGAGCTCTTTTCTCTCGCTCAACTTTCTCAGCCAGCACATCACTGAGCGCGGCCAACTTTCCCTTCAAAGTATCTCCGGACTCCATCCAGGTCTCCGCCATCACCCTAGCTCCAACCAATGCCATCCACGGCTCCTGATACCTCCGTGCCTGACTCTGCCTCTCTGTCTCTCTCTCTCTCTCTCTCTCTCTCACACACACACATATTAAAACTGTTAACAAGCGCTCCAGTGCTTTTGTAGCCTGGGCCTTGGCCTGACTCTCCGACTCCATTTCTTACCATTTCCCACCCTCTCACTGATCATCTAGTTGGGGCTCCTGTTCGTTCCCGGAAGCCACGACGCCCCAGGACCTTCCCACGTGCCTCTCTCCTTCCCTGGACACTCACCTCTCCCACTCCCTTCCCCAGTGAGCGCTGCTCCTCCTGCGGATTCCAGCTTCACTTGCTCAGGGAGCTGTTCCCTCACCAAGTCAGCCCCCCGCCCCTGTTATTCCTCCCGGGCGCGCCCCACTCCTCCTCCACCGCACCCAGTACACTGGCAGCTTTACATTTGCCTCTAAAAGAGGACACGCCATCTGACTTCTAGCTGACAGTTATATTCACAACATAAAACACAGGGCCTGGCACTTAGCAGGAACTTCATATTCGTGGCAGGAGTGAACATGGTTCACAAAGGCAAATTTGAAGATTATTCTTCAAAACACCAACCAACCCTCAGGTTTATTTCACTTCTTGTTAAATAATTTTTGAACCTCTTCTGGACCATGACTAGTTTGGGACCTGATGGAATACCTTTATGCGAGGATGTCTGAAATGCCCTCCGTAGACAAGCCTGTCTGGGACAGAGAGAAGTTACCATGCCCTGCCTCCCTGGCACCACATCGTGCCTCCCCAGCACTTCCCAGGGGCTACTGGGAAACCTGCTGATCGCTCTCTCCTCTGGCTTAGGAGCCAGACCTCCCTACAAAGAGCCTCGTTTCAGGAAGCTCTCCTGGAAACCAGCTGGCTGACCTCTGCTGTTCCCCTTTATAAAATCCATAACCAGCAACACTGCTGAGAACCAGGCTCCGCCCACTGTGGCCTGGGTTTTGGGGGAAGGGGGGCCAGCGAGTGCTCCATCAGGTGAGGAAGTGGCCCTTCTGTCTCCTGTGGGGTGGACCCCCAGGAGCCCCTGGAGGGAGCCTGGGTCTTCTCTCTGGAGCCCACCCCAGAGGGCTGTGCTCAGAATGGCCATTGTTCTAAAGCTATATTTCCCACACACCACGCCCCCCACACACAAAGAATATTGAGCTTCTGACCCAATGAGATTTCAGCAAACAAAAGATGGAATGTGCTATTTTTTTTTTTCTCCTAAGGTTTTCGATGTCCTATGGAGCAAAAACAGGTTCCTGGTACTGCGGTATCTATTGTCTAAACACTTATTTGCACAAAATAAAATGCAGGGTGGGGGTGGGGAGAGGCAAACTGGTGAGGAGGGAGTGAGACGGGCAGAAGAAATGAAGGCAGAAAGAAGGAAAGAGAAGACAGAAGACACAGAGAGAAATGATGGAAGGAACGAAGCTCGTTCAAGGGATTTTTTTTTTTATTAAATTCCAACCCAGGGAAGCTGTGTACACAGGCTCCCCGTTTTCTCCTTCTGAAGCCCGAAGGCAAACCAAGATGCTGTGTCAATTACAGAAAAAATCAATGAAGATACTGTTCAGGAGTCCTTTTCACCATTCAGCGCGGATGGTATCCTTCACTTTCTAGCACTGATTCATTTACTTTCAGCCTCTCTGGGGGCTGCTGACATATTGCTATCTCTGAAGAATCGGAAGCAAAATCACCTTTGTTTCTTACTGCAACTTGTTCCTCTGTGCGGTTAGAAGAGTCACGTGACCTTGCTAGGCCTGTAGGGCTGAAAGGGCAAAGCCGAGAACTCGGGTGACTCCTTCCACCCACCGACCATCTCCTCTGAGGTGTCCAGGGCCCCTCATATTACACGGCCCCTTCCCTTCACTCTGTCTGGACGCGATAAAGTAAAACCCGCCCCTTCCGGCTCAACAGCATTCAGGAGGGAACTTGCTTAGAGAAGTCAAACAGAAGTGAAGTTGTTTAGTCGTGTCTGATTCTTTGAGACCCATGGACTACAGCCCACTAGACTTCTCTGTCCATGGGATTTTCCAGGCCAGAGTACTGGAGTGGGTTAGCCATTTCCTTCTCCAGGGGATTTTCCCAACCCAGGAATCGAACCCAGGTCTCCCGCATTGCAGGCAAATGCTTTACCCTCTGAGCCACCAGGGAAGCCCAGCCATATCCAAAGCAAAGGCACTGAGGAAGGACGTGTAGGCAATACAAGGCGTGAAGAACATCCCAGAAGCAGGCCTTGTACGTGAGACACATGGTCACACGTGTGGCTGAAACCTGCCGTCAGAAACTCATCCATTTGAGTGAAGTCATGAGCTTCTCCTTTGGGTCTTTTAGGTTTCAAGCGTTTCCAGGGAGGTCAAGCCTTCTGCCCCTTGACTGCTTTCCTCCTGCTGCTGTAACAAACAACTGAAAACTTACGGCTTAAAACCACACAAACTTCTCCTAGCAGTTCTAGAGGTCAGAAGTCTAAATGGGTCGGCAGGGCTGCCTGCTTTCTGGGGCTCCAGGAAAGGAGTTATTCCTTACTTTGTCCCGCTTCTTAGAGGCTGCCTGACTTCCTTGAGTCCCAGCCAACTTCACCCATTCTGAAAGCTTCAGCGTAGCATCTTCCAGCCTGTCTCTGCCTCTCGAGGTCTCCTGTCCCTGTCTCACAGCTTCCGTCATCACATGGCCTTTTCTGACCCCTCATCCTTTGTCACTTCTCTTTCTCTGCCTCTGACCATCTAACTTCCCTCTCCTGAGGATCTTTGTGAGTCCCACCCCATAATCTAGGAGAAGCTTCCCAAGTCATAATCCTTAAGTGAATTGTATCTGCAAAGTTATATATCTGCCATGTAAGGTAACGGATTCACAGGTTCTGAAAATGAGGGTATGGACATGGAAGGGGAGGCATGATTCTGTCTGGGCTTCCCAGTGCTGCTAGTGGTAAAGAATCCACTTGCCAGTGCAGGAGATGCAGAGTTCGATCCCTGGGTTGGGAAGATCCCCTGGAGGAGAGCATAGCAACCTACTCCAGTATTCTTGCCTGGAGAATCCCACGGACAGAGGGGCCTGGCGGGCTACAGCCCATGGGGTTGCAAAGAGTTGGACCCGACTAAAGCAACGTAGCACACACACACGTTATTCTGTCTACCACATTCCCCAGTGTTTCACATCAGTGAACAATACAGTCAATCATATTTCTTCTCAGTTAGTTGACAGGGGAGATTGGTGGAAACGCTCAAGAGCTGCGTAAGAGAAGAACATTAAGTACTAACAGGGGGTAAAGAGTGAGGAAGCAAGAGGCAGAAGCAATACAGTGTTGATTTCAACAGCTTTTTTCCTGATTCTATATGACTAATATTCAAGGGGAAAAGTAATCAATAGAATTGACCCCATCCCTCCCTAGATGATGCAGGAAAACGGATTTTTTAAATTCTGGTATTTTTCTACAATGAAATATTACTCTGGCTAAAACAAATAAGTAAATAATAATGAGATACCGGTACAAACGACATGACTGAGTCTCAAAAACATTTTGAGTGAAAGAGACCACACACAAACACTGTATTCTGCTTGATTCCAGTTATAAGAAGTTCAAGAACAGGAAAGCTAGTCATGGTGGAAAAAGTAAGAATGACCATCTATAAAGGTGGGAGTTTCTTGATGGAGGCATAAGGGAACATTCTTGGTGATGGAAATGTTCTGAATTCTGATGGGGGTTGTGGTTATAAGGGTGCAGACATTCATCAAATTGTACACTTAACATCTATGCATTTCTCTCTATATAAATTTTACCTCAATTAAAAATTTTTTAATAGTTAAGAAACATAGAGAATAAACTAAAAGACTCAAACATACATGTGCTCAGACTTCTAGAAGAAGAGAACCTAGAAACTGATGGCAGGGAAATATCCAAAGAGGAAACGCCTAAGAATTGCAGAGAGACGAATTCTCAGATGGAGAATGTATACTAAGCGCCAAGCGGAATGAATGAAGAGAAATCTCCATTGAGACACAGCCTAGTGAAATGATCGGATATTAAAGATAAAAGGCATGAAAGTTATCAGGGAGAGGTGGAAGGAGAGAGGGAGAGAGAGACTACCAACAAAAATACGCTCACTGAACCAGCTTCAATCTTTTCTGCAGCAACAGATGCCCTGAGACTGCAGGACACTCTCTTTCATAATGCTGAAGGAAACCAGAAACCTATGCGCTCTGCTAAACACTCACTGAAGAGTGAGGGCAGAATAAACACCTTCCTATTCAAAAGCGAGTGGTTTTCTTTTTTCTTTTTTTTTTTTTTTTTTTTTTACCACCCACACTCCCTCTCTGCATAAACCACTTATGTGTGTTCTTCAGCAAAAAGAAAAATCAAGCTGAAGGTAAGACGTGGGCTACCCAGTGAGCTCAGAAATTACAGAACACACTGGAAACTTCCATTAACTAGTAATTATAATCTGTTAAAGAGCCACTTCACTTTTATTTTAAAAGGTAAAATAATATGAAAGTAATATAATGAGTGGTCATAGCAGAAAATTTGGGGGAAAAAAAAAACAGAAAATTATAAAGAAAGTAGAAACCCCTCACAGTCCAGCATCCACAGGATCATAGAGCTGTTTCCACTGACCTTGTGTCCAGCACTGAGGCCCTAAGCCAGTGCATGTTCTTCCCAGAATACCTTTTTTAACCTGGAAAGTGACAAGTGTATTTTACTTTTTATTGGAATATAACTGTTTCACAATGTTGTGTTAATTTCTGCTGTAGAACAAGGTGAATCAGCCATGGATCTCTCTCTCTCTCTCTGGTCGCTAAAGTTGTGTCCAGCTCTTGCAACTGCATGAATCATAGCCCGCCAGGCTCATCTGTCCATGGGATTGTCCAGGCAAGACGACTGGAGTGGGTTGCCATGCCCTCCTTCGGGGGTCTTCCTGACCCAGGTCTCCCGCGTTGCAGGCAGACGCTCTACCATCTGAGCCACCAGGGAAGCTTGCCTTCTGCTGTTGCTTGTCCAACTCTTGCGACTCCATGGACTGTAGCCCGCCAGGCTCCTCTGTCCTTGGCATTCTCCAGGCAAGAAGGCTGGAGTGGGCTGCCATTTCCTTTTCTTCAGCCATGTATACATATACATATATCCCCTCTTGAGGCTTCCTCACCCCCACCCGCCCCCTAGGTCGTCACAGAGCACTGGGCTGAGCTCCCAGGCTATACAGTACTTTCCATCAGCTAGCTATTTTCCATGTGGTTGGTGTAGAGACCGCAGTGCCACCCTCTGAATTCGTCTCTACTTCTCTTTCCTTCTTTGTGTTCACAAGTCCGTTCTATACTTACCTGTCAGGGGAGATACAATCATCACCAAGAATATTTTAAATTATATATATATATATATATATATCCGTACCTTTGAAGGTTGTTACATAATGAATAAGACCAATCTGCCTTTTGATCTGTTTCTGTATTTTACTTTTTTCATAACATTGCCATGAAGATCTTTGTGGATATATTTTTCTTTTAAAACAATTTTAATATAATTTTGTTTATTTGTCTTTTACTGTGCTGGGTCTTTGCTGCGCAGGCTTTTCTCCAGCTGGGCGGAGCGAGGGCTGCTCTCTCATTGCGGTGCGTGGGCTTCTCGTCGCACAGGATCAGCCCAGGCTCTAGGGCGCCGGCTTCAGTAGCTGTGGCTCCCGGGCTCTAGAACACGGGCTCGGGAGCTGTGGCACGTGGGCGGGGGCGCTCGGCAGTCCACGGGAGCTTCCCGGATCAGAGATCGAGCCTGTCTCCTGCGCTGGCAGGCGGGTTCTTTAGCGCTGAGCCCCCAGGGAAGCGCCACATGTATTTTTCTATGTGTCACTTTGTTGTTAGGATAAATCTCTAGCAAAGGCTGTTCTAGGAAATTCTGACCCTCGTGGCAAGGCCTGGCCTTGACGGAGCAGACGCACCTTTTAGTTACTCTCAGATGAAAGGCCCTGGAGGAGGGCAAACAGCCCCGGTATGACAATGCCAAGAACACACAATGTGAAAAGACAGTCTCCTTAACAGACGTGTTGGGATATCTGAATATTTGCATGGAAAATTATGCATGGACCCTTATCTAATACCATACACAAAAGTCAATTCAAAATAAATTAAAGACTTAAATGTAAGACATGAAACTATAAAACTCCTATAAGAAGATATAGGGGGAAATCCTCATGACATTAACCTGAACAATAAATGCATGGATATGACACAAGGGTACAAGCAACAAAAGCAAAATTAGACAAGCAGGATTACATCTAACTGAAAAGCTTCTGTACACAAAGGAAATAAGAGAGTGGAAAAGTGACCTGCAGAAAGGGAGAAAATACTTGTAAACCATATTATCTGATAAACAGTTAATTTCCAAAATATATAAAGAACACCGATGACTCCACAGCAAAAAACTGACATCTTGATTAAAGGGCCTGCCAGGCTCCTCTGTTCACGGGATTCTCCAGGCCACAGTGCTGGAATGCGTAGCCTTTCCCTTCTCCAGGGGATCCTTCCAACCCAGGGATCAAATCCATGTCTCCTGCATTGCAGGCAGATTCTTTACCATCTGAGCTACCAGAGTAGCCCAAAAAGTGGGTTAAAGACCAGAAGAGATATTTCTCCAAGGAAGACATACAAATGACCAGCACGTATATGAAAAGAGGTTCCGTGTCCCTAGTTATCACAAAAACATAAGTCAAAATCACAATAAGATATCACTCACATCTGTTAGGATGGCTGTTATTTTTAAAATGGCGAAAAGCGCTGTTGAGGATCCAGAGAAATTAGAGCGCTGCACGGTGTGGGTGGGAATGCAAAACTGTGGAGCCAGTGTGGAGAGCAGCGTGGAGGGTCCCCGAAACGAAAACTAAAACCACGATATCGTCCAGCAATCCCACTTCTGGGAATGCATCCAAAAAAATTGACACCAGGATCTCAGAGACACATTAGCAGGCTCATGTCCACAGCAGCACTATTTACAGTAACCAAGATGTAGCAACAACCCAAATGTCCCTCAACAAATGAACAGAGAGACAGTGGCATGTATATCCAGTGAAATATTGCTCAGCCTTTAAAAAGGAAATCCTGCGGTGAGTGATAACATGGATGGACCTGGAGGACATTATGCTAAGTGAAATAAGCCAGTTACCCAAGGACAGAAATCACTGTATGATTTCACTTAAAGGAGGTAAGAAAGTGAAAGTGTTCATCACTCAAGTCATGTCCAACTCTTTGTGACCCCATGGACTGTAGTCTGCCAGGCTCCTTTGTCCAAGGGATTCTCCAGGCAAGAATACTGAAGTGGGTGGAAATTTCCTTCTCCAGGGGATATTCCCTACCCAGGGATTGAACCCAGGTCTCCTGTACTGCAGGCAGATTCTTAATCAAATTCATGGGAACAAAAAAAAAAAAAGAGGAATGCTGGTTGTCAGAGACTGGATAGAGTGAGAAATGAGGAGTTGCTACCCCATGAGCATAAAATTTCAGTCATGCCAGAGGAACAAGTTCTAGAGATCTGCAGTACAATATTATGCCTAGAGATAGTAATACTGTATTTGTACACTTACAACTTTGTTAAGAGGATAAATCTCACATTGAGTGTTCTTATTAGAATACAATTTAAAGTTTTTTAATTTAAAAAGAAAAGATGCCGGACTTCCCTGATGATACGGCAGGTGGGAATCCACCTGCCAATGCCGGGAGCACGGGTTTGATCCCTAGTCCGGGAAGATTCCACATGGGATGGGGCAGCCAAGCTCGCGTGCGGCAACTACTGAGCTGTGCTCTGGAGCCCACATGCCTCTCCCCACGACTAGAGAGCAGCCCCTGCTTGCCGCAACTGGAGCAAGTCTGCAAGCAGCAACCGTCACGTAAAGGAGGTATGGGTGGGAAAAGTCCCGGGGTGGAGGAGCCTGGCAGGCTTCAGCCCTGGGGTCGCAAAGAGCCAGACGTGACTTGAGAGATGAACACTGTCAGTTTCACCTTCGTACGTCCTTTAAGCGAAATCACACCTTAAAGACCCAGCACAGCCAAAAATAAATACAGACAATTTTTTTATAAAAACAGATGTTCACTGTGAATCTGCCTCTGCCAACTGCCATCTCATCAGCCTAACTGCCTCTCCCAGCTCCAGGAGGGTCTGCTGGAGGTGATGATGGCCCTAGGCAGAGGGTGTACCAGATCTTCACCGCTCCGACCTGCGGTGACTCTGCAGCCCAGTGAGCAGCCCTGACTCATCTAGAACGATCTCTGCCCTCCCCGCTAGAAAAGGCCCTGGCTCTGACTCAGTGGAAACTTCTCCCTAGTTCCAAGTCCCCTCGGGCAAGTGACACCGAGAAGGGAGAGCTACCCGCAGAGAGGAGAGGCTGAAACCGCAGGCCTGCCTGGGATCGGGTTTTACCCAGCGAAGACCAGCCCCTCAGCCAAGACCAACCCCGACGCCCGGCTCTGCCTCTCAAGCTCCGCCCCTGGGGTAGGAGGTGGGGGTCTCTGGCCCTCCACAGGGATCAGACCCCCACCCCACCCCAGGTGGATGCTCTGGTGCACAGCTTCCCACAGGCAGATGCTAGGGCGGCAAAGCCTCAGGCCTGGGAAGAGGCAGAAAAAAGATCTGCAGGAAAAATCTGTTTTCACCTTTGAAGTGCAAGTGCTTTCTGTATTTTATTCCACGCTCTTTCCGTATTTATTTCGGTATAAGATCTTTCCCGCATTCTTCTGGTAAAATTGGTACCCAAGGTACCTTTATCTTGTGCTTTAAGTCCAGCCAGCACCTATGACACCCCTCATGGATGGTACATACACTCAGTTAGCAAAGCGGGGGTGGGGTCCCTCAGGAGGACTCCTCACCCACCCTCTGAGCTGGCTCTCAGCCCCTGCTTCTGGTCCCCTGCCATCACCCCTGCATTGACTCTTGGCATGTCTCAGGGTCGTAGACTTGGCAGTTTCTTCAACCCAGACACCCGCCCCTAAATTTTAGAGGACAGCCTGCTGGGGGCCTTAGACGCACAGAACCCCACTTCCCAGCACCAGTGAGGAGAGGGTGCGTGTCTGACACCACCTCCCCAGAATTCAGTGTCTAGGGGACAGTGTTGGATCAGGGCACCCTGGCCAGACCCCCCCCCCACAACATCTGTATCTACATAAATCTAGGCAAAGAGAACAGCGAGGGCAGCTGGAGAGATGAAAAGTGGGGTAAGGGTAGGGAGAGGATTACGCAGAGCAACAGAAGAACCACTTACAAACCGGGATGTTGCTGGGAAAGACCCTGTGGGCAGGCGGTCAGCCCCAAGGCCTGTGCCGGCTGTCTTCCCAGCGGCACCAGGGTGTTCAGTCCCAGGGGGAGGTGCTGGGACCTTCCGCTAACATTGGTCCAGGCAGGAGCAGGCCCACCTCTCCAGAGAGAATTAAACCCAGCTCCCTGGCCCTTGGGAGAAACCAGCTATTGGCAGGTTTTGCAAAAAACATGTGCTCAAATCATTGATGCCTTAGAACTATTGTTTCCTTTCCCCTCTACTCCAGGAGAGGCATTCTCGACTTTTCCTGGTGGTTTCAGCCAGGAATTTCTAAAAATTCACTGGTCTCCAAAGTTTTTGTATCATTCATCTCCATTTGCAAAAATTTTAGAGGCACTCAACATACTTGTATCTAAAAACTTATAAATTATATATAACTCTGCTTATATATTTGCGCATCATAAGGCATATACCAAAAAAACAGGCATTTTCCAAAGGAGGAGTTGAAAGTTAAATCTAAATAAAAGATTTAATGTTTCTTTCTCTGTGCTGTGCTTAGTCACTCCGTCGGGTCCAGCTCTCTGGGCCCACGAACTGTAGTCCACCAGGCTCCACTGTCCGTGGAATTTTCCAGGCAAGAATACTGGAGTGGGTTGCCATTTCCTACTCCAGGGGATCTTCCCCACCCAGAGATCTCGAACCCATGCCTATTGCGTCTCCTGCATCGGAGTGGGTTTAAAGAAGAAATTAACATCCAGCGGCTCCAGGCTAATGGTGAAGGGAACGCCATGGAATTTGACAAGAGAGTTGCCACCGGTCAGTTCCTAGCAAGGGTTTTTCATCCTCAGTGTGCGTCAGAATCACCCAAGGCACTTTGAAACGCGCAGACGGCTGGGAGCTACTGCCAAGATCCTAGTGCAGTTGGTTTGGGATGGGGCTTGGGCATCGGTATTAAGTTGCTCAGGTGACTTAAATGTGCAGGTCAAGTTGAGAAACACTGCTTTAAATAAAGCGACTTCCACAGTAGAGGCGAGGTTTTTTTCAGTAGAGAGACTAGCAGTCTTAACATCAGATGACGATGTTTAGCCTCGGTCTCCTCTGCGTCGCTGGGGATTTAACCTCCTTGCTTCTTATCTATGAAATCAAGATAGAAATACTTGCTGCGCCCAGCTCACAGTTTCCTTGGGAGGTGAAGCTGGGATAATAGATGTGAGAGTACTTTGAAAAAAGATTGAGGAGCTATAAAAACGTAAGATTTATACGGTTGTCAGTTTTTTCCCCAAAGATGGCCCTAAAGATAGTGATTATCAACTGTGGAGACCTACGAGGAACCAGCATCCTTATCCACACTGAGCTCACAAAGGGAGCGTCCTTTGATAAGTGCTTGCAGCCACTGTCTAAAGGTCTGATGCTGTCTGCATCCCTCACTTTTTCACAGCTAGCCTTCCACCAGATCTATAATAGATGCAGTTTCCGCCGTCTTACAAGTTCTACCTAACATTGCTAACTCCACAGCCATCCCGCATAAAACTAAAGAGTTGAAGGACGTTGCTGTGAAGATTGAAGAGTAAGCTTAACGTTACAAGGTCCCCATTCAGTCGTCAATCCTAACTGTCACAGAGAATGAGGAAGACGCCTGAGAGCACAGACGATGCTGCAGGCTGAGAAAAGTGTCATTTGCCACGCGGATGGGGAAAGTTGTCCAAAATCCAAGCCCAAACCAGGAGAACTCAGGAACCGCCTTTGAGTCAACTTCATACCCGGATATGCCTACAAACACGTCATGCCAGGCCTCCAAGGAATGGAGCAGTACTCTCAGCCTCCCGCACTCATTCCCTGGGGGAGCGCCTGCCCCCTCGTGAGCAGTGGTACCTGTTTATGGTGACTGAGTTCCAATGAGGAGGCTTTCTGTAACCCTAGATGATCACAGATGCAAAAAAGCAGCATCACAACACGTGCTTTACTCACTTGTGTTGGAGATTTCCTTTGGGAAAATACAAGAAATAAAATTCTTTGTCAGGGACATAGCATACACAGTGGTTAAGTTTCTTTCTTTCTTTTTCTTTTTTTTTTTACTACTGAGTGGTTGAACTCAGAGCAAGAATAAAAGCCTTACACAGGAGTGAAGCCAGGTGTCAGATAACCAGCGTAAGCATCAGAGATATCCCGGGGAAGATCAGTTACCTACCTCTCACCTCTGAGCCCACGCTGGCTCCTTCTACTCGGGTTGCTGTTAGGGGGAGGTGGTAATCACACTCTCCACCTGCCGGCAAGTCCTCTGACGGTCTCCACTCAACCTCTTCTACCTGCAAAAAGGCCAGCATCAAAACTGCCCTCCGCCGGCACATTCGAGTCAGTTCTAATGAGATGGATGAACCTAGAGCCTATTATACAGAGTGAAGTAAGTCAGAAAGAGAAAAATAAATATTGTATATTAACGCATATACATGGAATCTACAAAGATGGTACTGACGAACCCATCTGCAGGGTCGCCACGGAGACAGGGACATAGAGAAGACTTGTGGACACAGTCGGGGAAGGAGAGGGTGGGGCAGATTGAGAGCGTAGTATGGAAACATGTACGTCACCAAATGTAAAATAGCCAGCTGGAATCTGCTCGAATCGGTGCCCTGGGACAACCTAGAGGGGTGGGACGGGGTGGGAGGTGGGAGGGAGTTTCAAGAGGGAGGGGACATGTGTGTACCTACGGCTGAGTGATGCTGAGGTATGGCAGAAACCAACACAATATTGTAAAGCAGTTATCCTCCAACTAAAAATCAAAGGATTAAACAAACCAACAAAAAATACTGCCCTCCTTCAAACACAAGTACAGACACCCAAAGCCAGACACTACCTCATCTTACCCTTCCTCCAACCAGACTCATGTAAAACTACAGAATAAAATAAAATTTTGAAATAGAGACATAAAAGTTTTCTCCCAAGTTTACATCAGTCGTCTCCTCCACTGAGAAACCACCTTCCTCATGTTCAGACATCCCTGTAAAAAGCTGACCATGAGGAGAAAGGGATACAGAAGCGGAGGTGGGGACCACATCCTTGGCTCCTTTTTAAACGAGAAACATTCACTTTGAGGAAGCATCTTTCATGCCCCAGTGTACAGACCCTAACCTTCTGGCATGGAAGGCAATCAGATTTGGTGAAAAGGAGAATAACTATGCAGGCACTCAGTCCTGTGTTTAAATCCTATTAAAAAAAAAAAAAAGCTACTGAGAATTTGGCCAAGTTATTTAATCCCCCTTAGTCTCTTTTCCCCTTATTATGGCAAGGAATAACGCATTGTCATACAGCATTCTGGTGGCCATGACGCAGAGCATGGCAGGCCATTGTGTGTAACATGGCATGGCTCAACCTGCCCCCTGCTCTGCTGAGACTGAGTTTTTCAATGTCGGGAAGTCCAGTGACCTCCTATTCTTGTGACTTCCCTGTGAACAGGAGAAATCTCAGCTAGAGGCGCATGCTTGTCATCGGGAGCCAGGCGCCAGGGAGGGGATTCTTAGCGGTCCTTCCTTCCACAATTCCTACTATTTTGTCTGTTGAAGCTGTCCTCATCAATAAATCAGCATGTGGTAGTGCATTTTTTTAAATCACATGGAAATTTTATCATTTTTTGATTATAATAATATACAAACAGAAGGGTTTTCCCCCTGCTCTGAAAGGTACGCTGTTGACAATTACAGTTTCAGAAGCACAAGAGACAAAAAGTGCCCCAAAACTCAAGATGAAAGCTAACATTAGATTTCTCTTTTAAAAACACCTCCCTGTTCACCCCTAGGAAATGTTACTGCAGCTGCTCTCACTGTGGGTGATTTCCTGTTCCCAGAGCCATAGAGAGGCACAATTGACATAAGAATAGCTTAAAACTTAGCTGTACGCTTATTTTTCAAGTAGCTTCTCCAAGTATAATACCTCCGCTTCAAGAAAAAAATAATCTCTGCAAATATTTGAAAAGTCGAAATTCTATGCAAGGACCCTGGAGATTAACACAATTGAACACAATAGCTCCTTCCATACCATTTCCTAGGGACTGGACCACAGAAAGCCTTCAGACAGCTTTCCACATATATTTTATTTATTCACTGAAGAAAAGGCTATTTGAAGTTCTTGTATTCCTTTCACATAGAGATGCTTCACTGAGCTTTAAGAGAAGTCTGTGGGTACAAAATGAGAAATTCCTCAGCTTCTAGAAAATGTAATCCTTTCAAACATCTGAAATGTTAAAATTTTATGCAAAAAATGTCTTTTGTAAAAGATATAGCTAAAAACCTTGAAACATATATCACTCCAAACTGGCCTTGACATTTACGTTGTAAAAATTAATACACGTGCCTCTGGGTGGCAACAGTGGCTGTCTCTGGGGAGATCAGGGTAGGAGGGCCTTTCACTCCCCCCCCTCCCCGCCCCCGTGCTTTATATTCTGTGTTTAATTAAACTCATTCTCTTCAATAAGCAGACAACCCACCCATCACATTCAGGATGAACGATCCATCTCTGCGGTCAGTACTGGAGACTGACCTTCTCCCTGACCTGGACCTCGGTCATGCTGTACATCAGAGAAGCTCTGTGCCTTCTTTCCACGCTGGGCATGTGCTGGGCGTGTGCTGGCTGCTGCGGTGGCACGAAGTAGACAATGGAAAGAAGACGCTGTCTCCAGAGTGACCCGCAGGTCACTGGGGGGTCGGCTGAGCACCACCTCCCTTCCCATGCCCTTCCCAGTCTCCTCCCAGCCATGGACAGGCTACTGCTTTCCACGGGTATCTTTTCCTTGTTGCCATGCATTCCCTACTCTTGTGATTAGATAGCTTGGTTTTTGTTTTGTTTTGTTTTTAAAGTATTCACTTCTTTTAGCTGCATCGGGTCCCAGCCTCAGCACACTGACATTCGTCGTGGTGCATGGGGTTCTCTCCAGGTGTGGCTCTGGGGCTCGGATGCCCCCTGCCATGTGGGATGCCAGTTCCCCATCCGGGGATCTGAACCTGTGCCCCCTGCATTGCAAGACATTCCCAGCCGCTGGACCACCAAGGAAGTCCCTAAATGACTTTTTAAAAGAGGCTAATATGCATTGTCTTCCTCGGTAACCCTGAGACACAGTGCCCAAGGGAGCAGGTTCAGACTCCTCTTCCTTTTGGTCCTGAAGTATCAGTGGAAGACACTGAAGCCACTCGCTGCGCAGTTTTGGCAAGCTGCTTAACCTCTTTGAGCCTCAGTTACTCCTTCTTGATAATGTGGCAGTCATTACGCCATCAGGACTTCTCCCCAATGGCTCAGCGGTAAAGAATCCACCTGCAGTGCAGGAGACGCAGGAGATGCACGTTCGGTCCCCAGGCAGGGAAGATCCCCTGGAGGAGGAAATGGCAACCCACTCCAGTATTCTTGCCTGAAAAATCCCATGGACAGAGGAGCCTGGTGGGCTCCCATCAAAAGGATCGCAAAGAGCTGGACCCGACTGAGGGACTAAGCATGCACACACATTATACCATGGAGGGGTGGAACGGAGCTCAGATGAGATCCGCTAGTAATCTAGTTACGTAATCATAGCAAAATGCCGAGTGTGATGCCCACCACATAGCAGGTGTGCAATAAAAGTGAGATGACACCACCGTCATTTTCACCTTCAACGGCAGCAGCTTGAACTGATTCTCACTGTCGAACAGTTATGCTTTCAGACTTCCCGGGCCTGCACACTCTTCCAGCTCTGTTTCTGGACCTGCTTTAAAGAGTGGGCTTCAAAGTCAAAGAGGCTTCCCCTTGAGCAAATCCTTAACATCAGTTTTTTCAGCGATAAAGTGAAGGGAATGATACTTTCCTCACCCGATCAAGGAAAGATTACGGATGATGTATTTAAAGCCGTTAAAGAGTGCTCTCTACATGTCGGCTGTTTTTCCTTTACTCCAAGGGGCTTAGCCATTCGCTGGCCCCAACATGCCCTTCTCTCTTGTGCCTCTATGTCTTTGTTCAGCCTGGTTGCCCCAACTGCCCTGCCCCTGTGACCATCTCCATTTCTGGAAACTTCCATGTATCTTTCTAGACTCTGTTCCAGTTGAGAGCTTTTGTGAAGCTTTCTTTGACCACAATGGCTTTTCCTACCTCTGAACTCATAAAGTATTTATCTTCTGTGGGGAATTAGGAGGTAGAAATCCAGAGGGATTCCAAGAGCTTTCCTCTGTGGCCAGTGTTAGACCCACTAGAAACAAAGGAGTCAGGCCACAGGGTACAGAACGAAGTCCTTCACATGCGGTTTGGGGGCCGTCTGCTGGGAAATGGCTCCTTGAGAGTTTCCCGGTGGCTTGCCGTCTAGAGGAGTCACCTGTCCTGCCAAAAGTCAGCTCCTTGATGCCTTATTCAGCAGTGTCTCATAACGGAAAGTGGTCCACTTTTCTCATTCATAAATTAAGGCACAAGAGAGGCTAGTGGGTCCCTGGATGCAACAGCTGGTCTCCACGTGAGCAGCCGCTGTTTCCCTCTCTCCATGGATCTGAGTCCAGCTGCTCCTACATACGCTCAGTTCAAGTCAGACTGAGCCCTTGCTCGCTGCAGACTGCGGATGGTTCTGAGCGGCACTGCTGAAGGTACAG
This sequence comes from Neotragus moschatus, assembly GCA_006410615.1. Classification (NCBI taxonomy): domain Eukaryota; kingdom Metazoa; phylum Chordata; class Mammalia; order Artiodactyla; family Bovidae; genus Neotragus; species Neotragus moschatus. The sequence goes on from SJYA01002856.1 coordinate 96,367, forward strand.
TGTCACCGGGAGCCTGCGAGGGCCGTCTTTGCGGCAATAAGCTCACGCTCTTGCTGTTCCCCAGGCTCACCGTGACCCTCCCTGCCTCCTGTCTTCACCCCTCCTGGGGATCCTCAAGTTCTTTGCCTAGTGAATCCCACTCATGCTTTAAAACTCAGCTCAGAGGTTGCCCTCTGTGAAGAAGCCCACCTCCAACCTCCCCAGACAGGGGTCATCGCTCAGATCTCTCATCAACCCTTTGTTGTTGAGCTGGTCACACAGCACAGACAGGAGGTCTCCTTCCCTCTCCCTTTGTAAGACCTAAGAGTCACAAGCTTGAGTGTGATGGTATGATGCCCGTGTCTGCCCCACTGGGTTATATGACAACCAGCGTGTCCTGTTTAGTGAATAGATGAAAGAAAACAAAAATAAATAAAGGAACAATGCAGCTTCTAACCAAAGACACCATCCCTCCCAGACTTCCCGTCCAAGTGGTGCCTGTAACTTACTCTTGGTAGGCATGCGTTGGTGAGGAACCCACAGGGCAACAACTGTGTCTGCAGAAATGTTGCTCTCTGTGTGTTCAGCTGTGTCCAGCTGTCTGCCATCCCATGGACTGCAGCCCACTAGGCGCCTCCGTCCGTGGGATTTTTCCAGGCAAGAATACTGGAGTGGGTTGCCATTTCCTAATCCAGGGGATCTTCCCGATCCAAGGACTGAACCTGCATCTCTCACGTTTCCTGCACTGGCAGCGAATTTTTCACCACTCTGCCACCTGAAAAAGTGGGGAAATACTTGTATCCAAAATAATAACTCCCCTAGGAAACGTTAAGTCAAAGAAGTCTTGATATATATATACGTATGTATATATGTCTTGTATTCATCCTCCTGAACTCCTGTGGAGGTCAGATTTCCAGTGAAATCTGAAAAGTGATATTTTGTAAAAGTACTTGATTTTTATTTTACTAAGTGGCTATAATCCAAGGCCTGAAAAATCTCAGTTTCTGTAACCTCAGTTGCTCTTTGATGAAGCATTCCCAAGATTTTTCACTCTGGTAATTACTGAGCAATCCATTTTTGCCTTTAGGCCTGGCATAGGATTCCTGCATGCCTATTTATTTTCTAGCTAATGTGGTGCCTTTACATCATGTGACCTTCAGTGATCCATATGCAATATGGGAATTATCCTAGGAAGACTTTCTTCAGAAGGTTCACAGAGGTGTGCTAAGCATAAGCAATACATCAATTTTTAAATCCAAGCAGAATGAGTCCATATCATATGTCCCAGGAAAACCTATAAATGCTGCCAGAGAACCAAAGAACTTCTTTGCCATTTTCTGAAGGAAAATGCCTCACCAAGTACATCTTTTTCTATACATTCTGCAGAAGGATATTTATGGGGTCACAGAAAGACACTACAAACGTACCCGGGCTATTTTAGCTCATATTTATTAACTGTTTAATACAAGCCACGAGCTCTGCCAAGGCCTTTACTTGCCCTGTTTGATTTTTTCTCAGATCCTGGGGGGGGGGTCTTTATTTCAGTTCTGTAGATAAGGAGCTAGAAGTCCAGAAACTAGCAACTTCTACAAGGTCACAGAGTCAGCGTTCCAGGGCCAGTCTGCTGACTCCAGAGCCTGGAGCTGTAACCGGTGTCCTCTGGACTCCACAGCAGACCCTCTACCTCCTGATCAAGGAGAGTTTTTTCCAACATGTATCATTCCCAGACAGCTCTCATAAGGCCTTATTCCTTTGGGCATTTTACACTGTACTCATATGATCTTTTTATAAAACTGTATTCAAAAATATGGTTCAAATAGTCATCACGACAGACCTGTAAGCCCTCTCTGTAACTTTTACACAGTAAAAAGTCCCATGAGGGAAAAATTGTGTCCTCTTGACCTACAATTTTAGATGTTGATATAAAATGTCTTGAGGGGGTACAAATGACTGTCTTTCCATTGGAAACAGGCAGTTGCATTCCATGCACTGCTGTGCACACCAGACATGCGTTTCACAGGGAACTTCTTAGGCCCTCAACACTCCTTAAACATCTAGACCGAATGCAGGGAGCATGTGGAAACAAGGGCTTCCCAGGTGGCACACTGGTGAAGAATCCGCCTGCCAATGCAGGAGATGTGGATTCGTGGAGATTCCCAGATCAGGAAGATCCCCTGGAGTAGGAAATGGCAACCTGCTCCAGCATTCTTGCCTCTGGAAAATCCCATGGACAGAGGAGCCTGGTTGGCTACAGTCCAGTGGATTGCAAAGAGTCAGATAAAACCTGTTGACCGAGGGTAAGTATGCGTGCGCGCACACACACACAGAAACAGGGCAGAAGAAGACGCGGCCCTGGTTCTGCAGGAGCTTCAAACCCAGGCATTCACCGCTTTGAGGAATTCACAGCCCACAGACAGGCCGTAGTGTCAGGTCCACCAAAGCCCATAAAATCAGAAGTTCAAGACAGGAAGATATCATAGTCACCTTGGAAAACATCAACTTGTTTTGTTAGAAAAGGCTCTTGAAGACCAATTTCTCCCCTCTGGCTTCTGTCCTTAGTGCTTGCTGACCATTATTGGAAGGACCAGTTAGTCAGTCAGTCAATTCAGTCGCTCAGTCATGTCCAACTCTTTGCAACACCATAGACTGCAGCACACCAGGCCTCCCTGTCCATCACCAACTCCCAGAGCTTGCTCAAACTCATGTCCATCATGTCGGTGATGCCATCTCATCCTCTGCCGTCCCCTTCTCCTCCTGCCTTCAACCTTTCCCAGCATCAGGGTCTTTTCCAATGAGTCACTTCTTTGCATCAGGTGGCCAAAGTATTGGAGCTTCAGCTCCAGCATCAGTCCTTGCAATGAATATTCAGGGCTGATCTTTAGGAAGGACTGGTTGGATGTCCCTGCAGTCCAAGGGACTCTCAAGAGTCTTCTCCAACACCACAGTTCAAAAGCAGCAATTCTTCATCACTCAGCTTTCTTTATGGTCAAACTCTCACATCCATACATGACTACTGGAAAAACCATAGCTTTGATGAGACAGACCTTTGTCAGCAAAAAGGACCAGGCCAAGCGTAAAGACAGAGAGAAGAAACCACAGCTAACTTCGAAGGACAGAGCCAAAGAAACATGTGGGTTGCCCTCTGAGCATTTCAGCATGACTGAAAATGAATTAACCTTTGTTTCCAAGGGACATTAAACCAGGAAACGCGTGAATATGCTAAAACAATCTGAAAGTCAAGCAACATAAAGTGTTGCCTGGTGAGCTTTCCCTCCACCCTCGGAGACAGCCTCTCTGCCTTGGCTCCTGGGCTCCTCCAAAGAGAGCTGTGGGCATTCATAATAGATGGAGGTTTTATCATACTCCAGCTTTTGGTCTGGGGCTTCCCCCATGGCGGGTAAAGAATCTGCCTACAATGCAGGAGACACAGGAGATGTAGGTTTAATCCCTAGATTCAGAAGATCCCCTGGAGAAGGAAATAGGAACCCACTCCAGTATTCTTGCCTGGGAAATCCCATGGACAGAAGAGCCTGGTGAGCTACAGTCACAGAGTCGCAGAGTCCGAAACAACTTAGCAACTAAGCTCACAGGTGGCTTCTGGTCCAAGCTAGGTTAAGCCTCAGGGCAAAGTTGAGTTGCCCATCCAGAAGGCCAGGCCTCAGGGACGAGTCAGAAAAGTGCGAAATGGAAAGTTAAATCAGAGCAACCTGCTGCAGTCCCGGTCAACTCTGGGGCATGCCTGTCGTCCACTTGCAGTGTGCTGGGAACCAGACACTGGGAGGAAAGAGGGGGTCAGTCCAGCCCTCCACCCTCACAGCTCACCTAGCTCTGCTAGGCACGGCCCATCTTCTAGAGAGAAGTAAAGGGTGCGCTGGGCAACCCAAGTGGGTAAGGGAGAGATTATGGGAAATGCCAGGAAGATTTGAGATCTCACAAGGCCAAGTGGCTCTCCAGGGCTTCCTCGTGGGGTGCTAGGGCAGGTGGCTGATCGGTGGGACCAGGCTTAGTGGTGAGAAGAGAAGTTTTTTAATATCTGCTCCCCAAACCACTGTCCCAGCATCTCAGAAACACCCAGCTGGTGTGCATCCTCCAGGACAGCCCACCCAGTTATTTATCTCTGTATTCCACGATATACTTGTAAAGCAATGAACTGTCCACGGAACTAAGTTTGGGCGTCTGTCTGGCCACAGGCATCGCCCTAGCCGGCACGCTCGGCGGGGAAGGCCCGATAGAAGCGGGCTGCAGCCTTCCGAGCCTCAATTCGCCTCCCTCTGCCACCTCCCCTTCACCCCTCCCTCCTCCGCCCCTCCCCCGGTTATTTGGGAGATTAGAGTTCATTAATTAAATCCTGTGCTTAGATCGAACTGTAACATTATTCCAATCACATTTGTCTTGCAGGCGGCAGAGGAGATGGCAGCCTCGCTGGAAACGCGCGGGGGAGCCTGAGCCGGCGGCCGGAGACGCACGGCGCGCCGCTCCAGCGCCGCGGCGCCGCGCAGACCCTCCGTCTCCCTGCTCAGCCTCGCAGGCCCGCTCGCCCCTGCCTCCCGGGCCCGGCTTCTCTCTGGGGCTCCTGCCCACCCCTGCCCCGGGGCCCCTGCGCGGCTCCCCTGCCCGGTCCCCCTCCCCCCGGCACATACGCTGACACGCGCGCGCGAACACACACACTCACACACACACCGACACGCCAGCGAGCTGCTGGCCGCTCAATGGACCGATTTCCCCGCTTTTCCTGATCCCAAGCCGGCCCGGGATGAGAAATTGCAAAATGGCCCGGGTCGCCAGTGTGTTGGGGCTGGTCATGCTCAGCGTCGCCCTGCTGATTTTATCGCTCATCAGCTACGTGTCCCTGAAAAAGGAGAGCATCTTCACCACTCCCAAGTACGCCAACCCGGGGGCGCCCCGAATGTACATGCTCCACGCGGGATTCCGGTGAGTGCGGGGCCTCTGGGCGCCCGCGGGTTATCTGGTTTATGGGGGCGG
>SJYA01002857.1:0-90115 GCA_006410615.1 Neotragus moschatus
TGCCCTCCTGCTCGCCGCCAGCCCGCCTTCATCAGTTGGTCACAGGGCCTGAACAGCCCTGAGCTGTGGACTGGGGCGCTGTACACAGGCAGGAGAGAGGCCCAGCCCAGCATGACCACAGGCAGCCCAGCCCCAGGCTGGCCACTCCTATCTCTCCGGCAGCTTCCTCCTCAGTAGCTATGAGTGATGGAGCCCATGCCGTGCCAGCCCCATGGTCGTTTTAAGGCTCGGATGTTTGGAATGGCTCCAAGTGCCTCAAGAAAAAACAGAAACAGAAGATCTGCTTTAACTGGAACACTGCTGTGGCTTGGGGAGTGCCCTGGCACACCAGTGCAAAGCCTGGCACCTTTCCCTCTGCTGAGTCCCCGCCACCGCACCGCAGTAGTCACAGCAGTTGCCTCAACACAGCCCTGGTCATCTGTCTCTTTGAGTTTACACTAGAGGGAAGGCCACTTGGGGGTGAGGCCTTGCTGTCTAGTCCATCCACAAACAGGAGCCCTATGAGTCGGACAGTGACGCTTTTGACTATGGGTCCAAAAGCTCAGCTGGCTGTGAAACAAAACATGAAGGTTTTTTTACACCTGAAACAGAAAGAGTGCAGAAGCAGCTGCTGGTAGTAACGTCAGTCACATTGGGTTGGTGTCTCTGTGACGCTGTTGACCTTTTCCTCATGCTTGCAAGTTGGTGGCTATTGCTCCAGCCATCTTATCCACATTCGGGGTGAGAGGAAGGTGTGAAGGGCTGGCATAAGCTTAGCCCAGCAAAGCAAAAGCACTGCCAGAGAGCTGCCAACAGACTTTGGTTAACATCTCATTGGCCAGGGTCACAGGGCCACCTTCAGCTGCATGGGTGTGCTGGGAAAGAAAGAATCTCATTTCCTCCTCTCTCTGTAGTTGAGACCAGAAGGGAGAAATGTTGAGTCTGGGTGTCAAGTAAGTTAGTCCACAGTACCTGCTGTGCCCTTGGCACCATCAACTGAGCTTGACAGTGCCTTTGGGTGTTAAGTTCCTGAAGGTTCGGACAAGGAAAAGAATAGTAAGAGAAGGAAACAGAGGGGAAGCAGGGAGAAAGGAGAGGAGGAGCGGGTAGCAAGGAGCGGAGCAGGAACCGTTGTCTGAGGCCGTCTATGTACCAGGTCCCACACAAACAGCATGGGGGAACTGAGGCTCGNTGGGTGTTAAGTTCCTGAAGGTTCGGACAAGGAAAAGAATAGTAAGAGAAGGAAACAGAGGGGAAGCAGGGAGAAAGGAGAGGAGGAGCGGGTAGCAAGGAGCGGAGCAGGAACCGTTGTCTGAGGCCGTCTATGTACCAGGTCCCACACAAACAGCATGGGGGAACTGAGGCTCGGTGTCAGGGAGCTCAGGAAGCTTGTTGGAAGTCACAGAGTGAGTGGGAGGGAGAGCACGTTCCCTCCCAGGTTAACGCTGTTACTTCCCAAGGGATGGGGGGGAGGTAGTGGGGAGAAGGGAAGGGAAAGGGGAGCGATGGTGAGGGCGGGGCCAGGCTGAGGGCCCTGCAGCAGCAGCTTCACGAGTGCTGGCCCAGGTCTGCTTATCTCACCGCCACGGTCCTTCACCAGGGTTAGGCCGTGGCACACAGTAGGGTCTCAAAAAATGTTTGCTGACCAGTGTCTGTATCATTAATTACTTATCTTTCACATCAACATCACTATTAACAGTAGCTAGGCTTTGGGCAGGTGTTCTACACCAGGCATCAGTCCGCACCCTGCAGGCTTCCCTGTGGTTAAGCCGCATGGCAGGCAGCCTTCAGAAACAAGCTTCTGTTACTGTGCCCCCGTTTCAGAGATGAAAAAGCTGAGGCGTGGAGAAGTTGCCTGCCTGAAATCACGCTGAGGAAGGGCCCGAATGCAAACAAAGCCCATCCCTTACTCTCCTGCTCCACCCCTACCCTAGAAGCTGACTCAGCCACCAGAAAGGCCTCTGTGCACCAGCTCTGGCCCCAAAGCCTTGGCTGCCACATACCACCCCTGCTCCCCAACACACACACCCACAGCTCCGTCATGGAGGGATTCAGGGCTGAAATGGGAAGTGCCACCTGTGCCAGTTTCAGAGGGACCCCACTGCCCCTCCGGTCACCTGCTGAGGAACAGCCAGAGCTGCAACCCAGCAGGCCCCCAGGCTCACCTGCCTTTGGGGGCTGCATGGAGAAGCCCACCGTGGAGCAGCCCTGGCCCTTTCCCAGCTCCCAGCCCAGGGAAGCCTCCACTCACCCAGCCCCAGAGCTTCCTCTCTCTGCTCTGCTGGAGGTGGGCGAAGCACAGCATCCCGCAGTCCAGCTCGGGGGTCCCGCCTGGGGTCCACCACGTGCTCTGGAGATCAGTGCACCCTGCTTCAAACCCCAGCAAGGCCACTAACTTTTGTTCTGTGACTGTGAGCATGTCCCCTGGTCTCTGAGCTATTGGTGACTGGATGTGTCATTTAATCTTCCTCCCGGAGTCCCTACTCTTCATGTGCAGAGTGGCAATTAATATCACCCTTGTTGTTTGGATGGTGAAGTAAGGTCACATAGCCTAGCACCCAGCACAGTGCCCGGTGTTGTGTGGGCCGTGGTAAATGATTACATTGACCTCGGCCATAGTAACTGGCCTTAGCTTCTTTCCCCCTTTTTCAAATTTCATGGAAGTTTAACATACATACAGAAAAGAGCACATATCATTAAGTGGGTGGCTTAGTAAATTTTTACAAACCGAATCCACCTGTTGTGACCAGTACTCACATCCAGAAACAGAACTTGGTCAGCACCTCAAAGGCTCTTTATGTCCCCTTCTGGTCCCTAGCCTCCAGCAAGGGTGACCACTCTCCTGACCTCTAATAGCGCAGATTGCTTTTCTTTTCTTTTATTTATTTGGCTGCTTCAAGTCTCAGCTGTGGCATGTGGGATTTTCATTATGTCATGCGGGATCTTTCATTGTGATGCACGGACTCTCTAGTTGCAATGTGCAGGCTTAGTTGTTCTGCGGCATGTGGGATCTTAGTTCCCCAACCAGGGATTGAACCCAAGTCCCCTGCATTGCAAAGTGGATTTTTAACCACTGGACCACCAGGGTAGTCCTTAGCACAGATGGCTTTTACCTGTTCTAAACCTTGATATAAACAGAATCCTACGGTGTGTGCTCTTTCGCCCAGAGCATGAGTTTGAGAGGGCCCTCGTGTTGCCCTGTGCCGCTCGTTTGTCCCTTCCCATTGCTGAGCAGTACTCCACAGCGCATGAACCACCCTCATCCGCTCTCCGTGGACGCTTGGGAGTTCCCGGGCCAGAGCTGCTGAGCATAGTGCTGCTCTGACCATTCTAGTGTGTTCTTTAAGGACCGTCTGAACTCGTTTTGTCCCATGCACATTTAGGAGCAGTAGTGCCGCTAGGGCGGGTCTTGGCTTTTTGAGCAAGCCTCTCCAGAGGTGCTGTGACAGACAGGAGAGGAGGTAGGTTGCCTCTCTTTGGGGAGCTGTGAAGTGTGGTCTGTGTTAAGGGGGGAGTGCACTGAACTTGGAGCTCTGTTGCAGACCTCAGGGCTGTGCTGGACAGAGGGCAGGACGGAGTCCTGAGCAATGCATTGGTGAGTCCCTGCAGGGCCCGATGCTGCCTGGGACTCTGCCATCTAAAAGCCTGTCCCAACCCCTGAGAGCTCACGGTCCAGTTGGCGAAGATGTGTAATGCCGGAAATGGGAAGGACCACAGTGCGTTGTGACATCAGACTGACAGAGACCTGTCACCAGAGCCAGCTGGGTTGTCCGTGAGACTGCCACTCTGAGTTCAGAGGGGCCTACATCTGGCAGGGGTGGAGGATGTCTTTGTTGATGGCCCAAAGTATTTTTCTACCTAGTGAACACCCATGCATCCTTCAGTGCCCAACTTAAACGTCACCTCCTCGGTGGAGCCCTCCAGGATCCACTGTGTCCTCACCTACTAGGTACTTCCTTCCTAGCGGGCCCTGCCCCTGTCAAGTGCAAATTGAGCACGTACCCTGTGACTAGAAACTTTGTGGTCCTTTGTTTAATTTCTCTCTCCTGGCCCGCAGGCTCTGAGCAGGCCGACCTGTGATGTCCACTGTTCTTTCACCCATACTTATCATATGGTGCCTGGCATGTGGAGGGGCACTATACATGTTTGTGGGGGGGAAAATGTCTGGAAGCATGCTTGATCAAAGGCTTGGGGGGGAATCACACATGGGTGATTGAGGGACAGAAGAGGTGAGTCTGTTGGATGTGTAGAGTTCACAGTTTGAAACAAAAGGCTCTCAGACCAGCTGGGCGGTGGAAGCCCTTAAAACACGAAGCCAGAGAGCTCTGACCTGAGTCTGCCAGCAACGGGAAGCCACTGAAGGTGTGGAGTAGGAGAGTGTCACGAACAGAGATTAACTGATGGCATTTTAAAACAACATATTTCTGAAAACTCAGTTGATGAAATTGTCATTTTTACCTTTGTCGTGGTTGTTAGGAAACTGCATTTTGACAAGTCGGGCTCTCAGTTCTGTGCATCATGGGAAATTTATCTGAATAGGGAAGGTGTGCGGGAACAGTGTAGGACAACTTCTCCTGGATTTCCACAAAGGTGTCAAATTGACTGTGAGCTGGCAGCCAGCTGGGCAAAAATCAGTGCATGTGAGGAGTAAATGGACAAGCTGAGTTACTGCCCAGCCTGAAGACCAGGTGTTCTGAATCCAGGCATGGATTCAGCCTGGAGCTTCTAGCCGCACTCCTCCTCTTGCTGGAAGACCCTCTCCGTTGGCCACCTGTCACATTCCTCCAGCCTTCTTTGGTTCAGAGTAGATGTTACCTCTTCCAAGTGTTAGTCACTCAGTTGTATCTGATTCCTTTGCAACCCCATGGACTAGAGCCCATCAGGTTCCTCTGTCTATGGGATTCTCCAGGTAAGAATACTGGAGTGGGTTGCCATGCTCTTCTCCAGGGGATCTTCCTGACCCAGGGATTGAATCCAGGTCTCCCACATTGCAGGCAGATTCTTTACTGTTTGAGCTACCCAGGAACCACCCGCTAACAGCCCCTTAATCAGAAACACCTCCCCCATGTCATAACTGTGCTGCACCCGGGCCACTGTCTGCTGTGGGAAGGGATTAACTGTCTCTATTATGCTGAGGCAGGGACAGTTCATGGTGGGCATAGAGGTGAGTGCTGGTTCTACCAGATATTAAAATATATTCCAGAGCTATACTGTCGAGACAGGAACAGACAGATCGATAGAATAGGCAATTCCCAAAATAATGGAAAATTAGTACTCTGTAAACATGGTGCTTCCAGTCAGTGGGTGAAGATGAGTTATCTAAAAGATGGTATTGGGACAATTTGGATAGAAAAACAGAATAAGCTAGAGCTTCGCCACACTGCTTTATTTTTAAATTGGAGTATAGTTGCTTTACAAGGTCGCGTTAGTTTCTGCTGTACAACAACAACAACATCAGCTATATGTATACACATATCCCCCCCCAAGCCTCCCCTCCCCCACCCCACCCCTCCGGGTCATGGGGAGCCCTGAGCTGAGTTCCCTGTGCTGCACAGCGAAGCCGTCTAGTTTATACACGGTGGTGTCCGCATGTCAGCACTGCTCTCTCAAGTCACCTCGCCCTCCTTTCCCCCTGCTGTGTCCACAGGTCCCTTCCCCGCGTTTGTGTCTCTACTTCTGCCCCACAAGCGGGCTCCCCTGCACCACTGTTCTAGACTGCAGGTATCCGCATTAATATATGATCGTTTTCTCTTTCTGTCTTGCTTCCCTCTGTGTGACAGACTCTAGGTTCATCCACATCACGACCTGCCACCTAATTATGTTCCTTTCCATGGCTGAGTAATATTCTGTTGTGTATCTGTGCTACATCTTCTTTATCCACTCATCTGTCAATGGACGTCAAGGTTTCTTTCATGTCCCGGCTACTGTAAATAGTGCTGCAGTGAACGTTGGGGTACATGTGCCTTTTTGAATTGTGGTTTTCTCAGTTTCCCTCACTTCTTATATGGAGACAAATTACAGATAGAATAGATTTAACTCTAATGAAGCTATAAATGCTCTAGAAGAAAATAGGGGTGAATTACATTTATAATCTTAGAGTGGAAAAAAAACAACCTTTGTTCTGACCTGCAATCCTAAAGCCCTAAGGGAAAAAAACTAACCGGATAATATAAAAATGTAAAATTTTCATATGGCAAAAAATTGCATTGTAAACAAAATAAAAATAACAGAAGGAAAACATATTTGCAAATTTTATAGCAAAAGACTAATATCCTCCCTTTCTAAACAATTCTTACAAAAAATAAAAGACCACAACCCAGTAGAGAAAATGGCAAAGAATATGAATAGATTGTTTTAAAAAAAAAATTACATGTGACCAGTAAACACGATATGTATAAATATAGGCTCCCATTCCCAAATGAAGAGGGCAAAGAGAGACACCATTTTTTACTTCTCAGATTGGCGAAGATGAAAGAGGTTGCTGATACCAAGCGCTGACAAGCGTGTAGTGAAATGGGGACTGCCAGGCGCCACTGGCTGCTGAGGAAACTGGTGCAGCATCTGTGGAGAGGCTGCTGACCAGCACTGTGAGAAGCAGCCTCCTGGTGCTGCCGACAAGCTACTGCTGAACCAGTACTCCCTCTGGGGGAAGGTGCAAGCTTGTGTTTTAGCCTAACCTCAGAAGTCATAGACCGGCAATTCCACTGCCCTATCCATTGTGCCGGGGGACCCAAGATGTGATACTTGGAGGCGAGGCTCATCTGGGGACAGCTGGGAGGCTGGCAGTTTCTAATGTCAAAGGGGAAATTTTGGTGTCAAACACATTAAAAACACTATTTTATTATCGACTTTGTAGATGAGGAAACCGGTACCCCAGGACACTTGTTTGGTGTCACAGCCAGAACTGGAACCAGTCCCATTTGGCTAAACTCTTCCTAATCCACCTCCTTCATGGTCACCCCCAAACCACTCCTGGTATATAATAAGATATAACCTAATCTCCTCTGATCTCATACTTAAGACTGCATGACTTTCTCACTCTTAGAATAAAAGTCCCACACCTCGCGGTAGTGTCCAAGGCTCTGAGTGCTGGGCCCGACACGCCCTCTCCCCCGCCCCTCCTCCCGNGCCTGGGGTCCACCACGTGCTCTGGAGATCAGTGCACCCTGCTTCAAACCCCAGCAAGGCCACTAACTTTTGTTCTGTGACTGTGAGCATGTCCCCTGGTCTCTGAGCTATTGGTGACTGGATGTGTCATTTAATCTTCCTCCCGGAGTCCCTACTCTTCATGTGCAGAGTGGCAATTAATATCACCCTTGTTGTTTGGATGGTGAAGTAAGGTCACATAGCCTAGCACCCAGCACAGTGCCCGGTGTTGTGTGGGCCGTGGTAAATGATTACATTGACCTCGGCCATAGTAACTGGCCTTAGCTTCTTTCCCCCTTTTTCAAATTTCATGGAAGTTTAACATACATACAGAAAAGAGCACATATCATTAAGTGGGTGGCTTAGTAAATTTTTACAAACCGAATCCACCTGTTGTGACCAGTACTCACATCCAGAAACAGAACTTGGTCAGCACCTCAAAGGCTCTTTATGTCCCCTTCTGGTCCCTAGCCTCCAGCAAGGGTGACCACTCTCCTGACCTCTAATAGCGCAGATTGCTTTTCTTTTCTTTTATTTATTTGGCTGCTTCAAGTCTCAGCTGTGGCATGTGGGATTTTCATTATGTCATGCGGGATCTTTCATTGTGATGCACGGACTCTCTAGTTGCAATGTGCAGGCTTAGTTGTTCTGCGGCATGTGGGATCTTAGTTCCCCAACCAGGGATTGAACCCAAGTCCCCTGCATTGCAAAGTGGATTTTTAACCACTGGACCACCAGGGTAGTCCTTAGCACAGATGGCTTTTACCTGTTCTAAACCTTGATATAAACAGAATCCTACGGTGTGTGCTCTTTCGCCCAGAGCATGAGTTTGAGAGGGCCCTCGTGTTGCCCTGTGCCGCTCGTTTGTCCCTTCCCATTGCTGAGCAGTACTCCACAGCGCATGAACCACCCTCATCCGCTCTCCGTGGACGCTTGGGAGTTCCCGGGCCAGAGCTGCTGAGCATAGTGCTGCTCTGACCATTCTAGTGTGTTCTTTAAGGACCGTCTGAACTCGTTTTGTCCCATGCACATTTAGGAGCAGTAGTGCCGCTAGGGCGGGTCTTGGCTTTTTGAGCAAGCCTCTCCAGAGGTGCTGTGACAGACAGGAGAGGAGGTAGGTTGCCTCTCTTTGGGGAGCTGTGAAGTGTGGTCTGTGTTAAGGGGGGAGTGCACTGAACTTGGAGCTCTGTTGCAGACCTCAGGGCTGTGCTGGACAGAGGGCAGGACGGAGTCCTGAGCAATGCATTGGTGAGTCCCTGCAGGGCCCGATGCTGCCTGGGACTCTGCCATCTAAAAGCCTGTCCCAACCCCTGAGAGCTCACGGTCCAGTTGGCGAAGATGTGTAATGCCGGAAATGGGAAGGACCACAGTGCGTTGTGACATCAGACTGACAGAGACCTGTCACCAGAGCCAGCTGGGTTGTCCGTGAGACTGCCACTCTGAGTTCAGAGGGGCCTACATCTGGCAGGGGTGGAGGATGTCTTTGTTGATGGCCCAAAGTATTTTTCTACCTAGTGAACACCCATGCATCCTTCAGTGCCCAACTTAAACGTCACCTCCTCGGTGGAGCCCTCCAGGATCCACTGTGTCCTCACCTACTAGGTACTTCCTTCCTAGCAGGCCCTGCCCCTGTCAAGTGCAAATTGAGCACGTACCCTGTGACTAGAAACTTTGTGGTCCTTTGTTTAATTTCTCTCTCCTGGCCCGCAGGCTCTGAGCAGGCCGACCTGTGATGTCCACTGTTCTTTCACCCATACTTATCATATGGTGCCTGGCATGTGGAGGGGCACTATACATGTTTGTGGGGGGGAAAATGTCTGGAAGCATGCTTGATCAAAGGCTTGGGGGGGAATCACACATGGGTGATTGAGGGACAGAAGAGGTGAGTCTGTTGGATGTGTAGAGTTCACAGTTTGAAACAAAAGGCTCTCAGACCAGCTGGGCGGTGGAAGCCCTTAAAACACGAAGCCAGAGAGCTCTGACCTGAGTCTGCCAGCAACGGGAAGCCACTGAAGGTGTGGAGTAGGAGAGTGTCACGAACAGAGATTAACTGATGGCATTTTAAAACAACATATTTCTGAAAACTCAGTTGATGAAATTGTCATTTTTACCTTTGTCGTGGTTGTTAGGAAACTGCATTTTGACAAGTCGGGCTCTCAGTTCTGTGCATCATGGGAAATTTATCTGAATAGGGAAGGTGTGCGGGAACAGTGTAGGACAACTTCTCCTGGATTTCCACAAAGGTGTCAAATTGACTGTGAGCTGGCAGCCAGCTGGGCAAAAATCAGTGCATGTGAGGAGTAAATGGACAAGCTGAGTTACTGCCCAGCCTGAAGACCAGGTGTTCTGAATCCAGGCATGGATTCAGCCTGGAGCTTCTAGCCGCACTCCTCCTCTTGCTGGAAGACCCTCTCCGTTGGCCACCTGTCACATTCCTCCAGCCTTCTTTGGTTCAGAGTAGATGTTACCTCTTCCAAGTGTTAGTCACTCAGTTGTATCTGATTCCTTTGCAACCCCATGGACTAGAGCCCATCAGGTTCCTCTGTCTATGGGATTCTCCAGGTAAGAATACTGGAGTGGGTTGCCATGCTCTTCTCCAGGGGATCTTCCTGACCCAGGGATTGAATCCAGGTCTCCCACATTGCAGGCAGATTCTTTACTGTTTGAGCTACCCAGGAACCACCCGCTAACAGCCCCTTAATCAGAAACACCTCCCCCATGTCATAACTGTGCTGCACCCGGGCCACTGTCTGCTGTGGGAAGGGATTAACTGTCTCTATTATGCTGAGGCAGGGACAGTTCATGGTGGGCATAGAGGTGAGTGCTGGTTCTACCAGATATTAAAATATATTCCAGAGCTATACTGTCGAGACAGGAACAGACAGATCGATAGAATAGGCAATTCCCAAAATAATGGAAAATTAGTACTCTGTAAACATGGTGCTTCCAGTCAGTGGGTGAAGATGAGTTATCTAAAAGATGGTATTGGGACAATTTGGATAGAAAAACAGAATAAGCTAGAGCTTCGCCACACTGCTTTATTTTTAAATTGGAGTATAGTTGCTTTACAAGGTCGCGTTAGTTTCTGCTGTACAACAACAACAACATCAGCTATATGTATACACATATCCCCCCTCAAGCCTCCCCTCCCCCACCCCACCCCTCCGGGTCATGGGGAGCCCTGAGCTGAGTTCCCTGTGCTGCACAGCGAAGCCGTCTAGTTTATACACGGTGGTGTCCGCATGTCAGCACTGCTCTCTCAAGTCACCTCGCCCTCCTTTCCCCCTGCTGTGTCCACAGGTCCCTTCCCCGCGTTTGTGTCTCTACTTCTGCCCCACAAGCGGGCTCCCCTGCACCACTGTTCTAGACTGCAGGTATCCGCATTAATATATGATCGTTTTCTCTTTCTGTCTTGCTTCCCTCTGTGTGACAGACTCTAGGTTCATCCACATCACGACCTGCCACCTAATTTTGTTCCTTTCCATGGCTGAGTAATATTCTGTTGTGTATCTGTGCTACATCTTCTTTATCCACTCATCTGTCAATGGACGTCAAGGTTTCTTTCATGTCCCGGCTACTGTAAATAGTGCTGCAGTGAACGTTGGGGTACATGTGCCTTTTTGAATTGTGGTTTTCTCAGTTTCCCTCACTTCTTATATGGAAACAAATTACAGATAGAATAGATTTAACTCTAATGAAGCTATAAATGCTCTAGAAGAAAATAGGGGTGAATTACATTTATAATCTTAGAGTGGAAAAAAAACAACCTTTGTTCTGACCTGCAATCCTAAAGCCCTAAGGGAAAAAAACTAACCGGATAATATAAAAATGTAAAATTTTCATATGGCAAAAAATTGCATTGTAAACAAAATAAAAATAACAGAAGGAAAACATATTTGCAAATTTTATAGCAAAAGACTAATATCCTCCCTTTCTAAACAATTCTTACAAAAAATAAAAGACCACAACCCAGTAGAGAAAATGGCAAAGAATATGAATAGATTGTTTTAAAAAAAAAATTACATGTGGCCAGTAAACACGATATGTATAAATATAGGCTCCCATTCCCAAATGAAGAGGGCAAAGAGAGACACCATTTTTTACTTCTCAGATTGGCGAAGATGAAAGAGGTTGCTGATACCAAGCGCTGACAAGCGTGTAGTGAAATGGGGACTGCCAGGCGCCACTGGCTGCTGAGGAAACTGGTGCAGCATCTGTGGAGAGGCTGCTGACCAGCACTGTGAGAAGCAGCCTCCTGGTGCTGCCGACAAGCTACTGCTGAACCAGTACTCCCTCTGGGGGAAGGTGCAAGCTTGTGTTTTAGCCTAACCTCAGAAGTCATAGACCGGCAATTCCACTGCCCTATCCATTGTGCCGGGGGACCCAAGATGTGATACTTGGAGGCGAGGCTCATCTGGGGACAGCTGGGAGGCTGGCAGTTTCTAATGTCAAAGGGGAAATTTTGGTGTCAAACACATTAAAAACACTATTTTATTATCGACTTTGTAGATGAGGAAACCGGTACCCCAGGACACTTGTTTGGTGTCACAGCCAGAACTGGAACCAGTCCCATTTGGCTAAACTCTTCCTAATCCACCTCCTTCATGGTCACCCCCAAACCACTCCTGGTATATAATAAGATATAACCCTGTCTCTTATACACATCTCCCCAACCAGGGATTGAACCCAAGTCCCCTGCATTGCAAAGTGGATTTTTAACCACTNGGGAGGGGAGGGGAGGGGGAGGGGATATATGTATACGTGAGAGTTGATTCACATTGTTGTACAGCAGAAACTATCCTCCAATTAAAAAAGTAAAAAAAGAAGAAAGAGGATGTGGAGGCGGACACACAGGGAGAAGGCCGTGTGATCAGAGAGGTGGAGATCGGAGTGGTGGAACTCGAGGCAAGGGATGCCAAGGATTGGTGGCCTCCACCAGAAGCTGGAAGAGGCAAGGAACGGTTCTACCCAGAGTTTTAGAGGGTGAACGGCCCTGCTGACAACTTGATTGTGGATCTCTAGCCTCCAAAACTATGATAGAATAAATTTCTGTTATTTGAAGAATTCTAATTTGTAGTTCTTTGGCACAACAGCCGTAGGAAACTAATACAGTAATGCAAAAATATAGATTTTATAAAGCAGAAATTACATACAGTCTTTCTTTTTTACTGTGGAAGTCCAGCTTCCCTAAAACTTCCTTGGCTTCCCATGTTCCTCTTTGTACTAATTTATTTTTCTCCTTTCTTTCCTTGGCTTATGTAGAAAATAAAACATTGGCTTGGAAATATGGTTAAAAAAAGCAGTCAAACAACAACAGGACCGAGATGCAAAATGATTATGTGAGAGGTAACAAGAATGAGTTTGTTAAGCCCAAAGGGATGAGAAAAGTCTAGATGAAGATAAATAGAAGTTGGACATGCAAGCCGTTATTTAGACGAGTACACAAATGAAACCTTCCCCGTCCAATTCCAGCAACCCTGTGTTTAGAAAGGGAATTTTTATATTATAATTTCTACATGCTGAGTATAGTATAGAAACTAAATTTCTAATTTGTTTTTCAAGATAAGTTCCTAAATTTTGGTCACTTGTTCACTTTGGAAACAGGTCAGTTTTTGCAGGACAAGTCTTAACCTTCTCATGAATGAACACGAAGATAGAAAGGCATTTTTTTTTTTTTTTTTTGGTCTATCTCCCCAAGAAAAAGGAAATCCGAACAGGACCACAAAGTCTTCTTACAAGGAGAGAAGACAGGCTGAACCCCTCAAGCAAATGCTTCACACTTGCCCCACGCTCCACCCAAGTCCTGAAGGGTGTCCCAGGGTCAGGCTGAGAATTGGATTCCTTTGGTGTCTCCTTAGAATATGAATTCCAGGTGGACCCAGCTCTCCTCCAGCAACAAAACACAAAGAAACTATATGGGACTAAAAATAACTGCATGCTTGCAGCAGTTAGAGCACATTCTGGGCAAAAGATGTAAAGAAACCAAAAACCTCACTGCCAGTTTTGAAGAGCCTGGAGCAAAAGCTGGGTACTGCTTGTATCTCATGGAAGGGATGGGCAAACCACCTAAGCCAACCCTCTGGCCCATCCCTTGAAACCCCCTACCTTCCCCCTATATAAGGAACAAGCACACTACTCCTCCCTGCCCCCCACTCCCCAGGGAGTGAGCAAGCTAGGGAAATTGTAGTTTGTTCTCCAGCAGGGGACCCAGTAAAGCCTCACCGGGGGAAAAAAAAAAAAAAAAAAAGAGTTCCGGAGATATGTTATTTAGATAAATAAAACGTATTTGCTTAAATGTTATTTTTTTGGTCATGGTGATATTTAATCCAGTGCTCATACCAATTTATTGGAAACTATTTGTTTGGTTTCCCTTCTTCTTTTCTTTCTCTGCCCCTTGCTTCCATCTTTATTTTTCAAGTAATGATGGGAAAGGTTGAGGAAGTGGTTGGAGAGACAAGGAAGCAGGGCTTGCAAACAAAATTAATGAATCCAACTCTGTGTTGTTATTAAAGCAAGCACCATTGTGTCAGGAGCCATGGGAAAACATGCTGCAATCCTTAAATATAAATATTTGTAGGAGTGTTACCTGTCGTTGCTTATGATTGTGGTAGAAATCACCTGGAGTACAGAAGGAATACTTGCCGAAGACTTATGACTGCCAGTGAGATACCTTTTGAAAAACTGAAATATGGGGGCAGGTTTAAGAATATAAAAAATATCTTCCCACATTGATATCTTAACACACAATCATGTAATTTACAAGTTTCTCCTAATTTCTGAAATAATGTGTTAATTGACTTCACTTCGAAAGCCCTTATATGGAACTTCCTGTGTATCAGGTACTGTTTAAGGGCTTTACAGTTATTTGCTTATTTAATCCTTCCAGCAATTCTAAGAGTTAGGCATTGTTACCATAAAGTCTTATTTTAATTGTGGAAACTGAGGAATAACCAAGGGTAGGACTTGAACTCAAGCAGTCAGGCACCATTGTCTACTCCCTGCCATGGTATTCTGTGTTTCACAAAGCCCATTTGTGTTAGATCAAGCCTTGTATTTGTGCTTTTTCAGCAGAAGAAATCCCATGGTAAATTCGAAGTGTGAAAATCTATTTTGTTAAGTGCGGTTGTATCCATCAAATTTGTCTTGTATGGAAATTCCTTTTTCATAAACTGTTTTCCTTAAAATAAGATCTATGCGTAATTTCAAATGTTCTCTTTGTAATAAATATAAAATGTAAACATATGGAATTTTTCCCTTTGAGGAAAAAAGGATTTGGGTAAATGTGCCTGCTACACACCTTTCTGCCATAAAAATCCAGTCTTCTATCTGAAATTTGTGTTAGAAGATTCTAAAATTTCTTTCGTATTTCTGTGCTTCATTTGAATCAAACAATAGGTTTAAGAAGTGCTGGCTCTTGCTCTGGCTTTTCTTTATGAAAGGCAACCTTATCCACAGTTTTCCTTCCCCCTTTCCAGTGGAGTAAGGAAGATGTCATGGAAGACTGCCATATGGTAAGAGTGAGTGATTCCAAACACACCCATCAGTGGTAGGCAAGCCACCCACGACTAGCTGAGTTTCCAGGCATGACCCGATCAGGACAAGTACGTAGGTACAGGCAGTGCCTGTCATAAATCGAGACCTCGGTTTTGAATCCAAGGCAATTTGACAGGTTTTTAAGTCTAAGACCTGAGTAGATACACTTGCAGCCAGATGAGAGAGACGACATACATCCAGTCAGTCGTACCCGTGTATGAAAGCCCTTGTCTGGAGAATTTTAAGAAATCACCCGAATTTCCCCACCACTTCCAGATATTTTCTATGGAAAAACATGCAGATGCGTTTTGTTGCTCTTGGAACTAAGAAAAGTACATGCGATGAGAATATGCACGCTGCTTTTGCTTCATTCACATGCTATTTCAATGACAAGAAATTTAGTCAGAATTGCTAAGGACTGGTTTATTGCTGAAAATCTCCCAGAATAAAAGGGGAAGGTGTTGCACCCAGAGATGGAGGAGTTGGTTTTGTTCACCCAGCCCCAATCTTTTCAAAACGTATTACCTGCCCTCTCTGTGCTCCCCCCATCTCAAATAAATAGCAGCCTGCAACCGCAAACTCTTATCTGCACTCCCCTAGGACTGTGGGTGTTTGATGACGTGGGTCATCTCAAAGACAACACGACATCTCAGGGAACAAGCTGTTTCTTTTTGTTGGAACAGCAGCACACTTGCAAGCAATAATATGTCATAATAGCACAGGGAATGCCATGAGCTCGTGACCTCACTCCCAACTGTGATTTTTTCCTTTAGGGCTCTCTGAGAGGGTCCCAAGAGCAGAGCTCCTGAGGAGCTGTGCAGTATTCTCTAGAAAGGCCCGTGTCTGTTACCCTCTCCTCTTTTCATGAATGGCTCCGTCTTGGAAGGGGAGCAACGGAGTGAGTGTATCATCTCCAGCAATCACAAACCTTTCACCACAGATTTTAAAGGCATATATTCCAGCCACAATGTGCTCTGAAATGTGAGCACTAAGGCACATTTATTGGATTTTTGAAAGGGCAGTTGTAGTTCTATACGAAGCAGAGGCTTTATCAGCATATGAAGCAAGTCAGTTCTCTAGGGATTTTAGCCTATGAGCTGTTCCTTCTCACTTCAGCAATTACCCACTAGGAAACTTGGTTTAGTAGGAGGTTTGGGTTGAGTGGTTGATTGCATTGGTTAGATAAGTTGATTAGAGTTGATCACTAGATAAGTTGATCATTCTCTAATCAAATGAGAGTGGACAATTTCAACTGCTGAAAAGATGCAACCTGGCCAAGAATAGACAGATTTCTTCCCTTTCCCAAGGAGACTGGTTATTGGATCAGCTGTGGTTGAGAAGTAGAAGATGATCATTCCTGATAAGCCCTAGGAACCCCAGTAACATCCGGACCTCTTGGATAACCTAGGCCTTCCCACTCCAGGGCCTCTAATATGGTGAGCAAGGTGACAATGTCTGCATTCCGGGGATGGCTGATGAAGGAAAGTTACACAGCTCAAAATAGCCTGGAGTTAAAAGTCCCCTTGGGTCCTCCCCACCATTCTATGCAAAACAAAGAACTTTCTCACTCCAAGAAAAAAATGGACATTAGGGTTGATTACGCCCAGCTCCCAGCTGGTCCCAGCCTCTGGCCGATCTCTAGAATTCCTTGCTCTAGCTGTTTAAGAGATAACTAAATCCAAACAACCTTGGAGAAGAACAGGCCCCCTTAAGACAGTAGATTTCCACGTATATGCCTATACCTACTTTCTCTTTTCTTGGGTTAGTGCAGCAGCTCACTAATCTGGCTGCTGTCCCTTCTTGCCTTATTAAAGGTGATCTGTTCCTGGAACATGCCGGTCTCCTTCTTTCTCCGAACCTCAATTTCGCTAATTCCCTTACCCTACAGGTGATAGTCAGGGCTTTATAGCTGGTCTCAATCTGCTTGATTACGGGATTCCTGAGAATTCTCATCCAGGAAATAAATATAAATATTTTCTAGGTCAAAGATAACCCTTCTATCTGGAAAATCTGGCATAGTTATCTTCCTTAGCTACAGGGCCCCATTTCACAAAGAATGACTGATGAGGCAGGCCGGTTTTACAGTTCTTTTTCTAGTCTTTTAAGGGGGATGCATTAGTTATTGACTTGAGATCTTTATTCTTTTCTGAATGGGCATTTCACTGATAAATACAGAGTATTTTCCAAGTCTTTTATTTCCTTGATTATCTTTTCTATAGTTTTTCTCTCTGTTGTTAAATGTGGGCTGTTAAAGTCTCAGATCATTATTGCTGAATCATCTGTTTCTTATCTCAATCATGTCAGTTTTTGCCTCACATATTTCAATTTGTGCGGGTCCTTAAATCTAAATTGTGTCTCTTATAGGTATCATATAGCCTGATCATTAAACAATTTTGCCAGTTTCTGCTTTTTGGCTAGAGTATTTAATTCATGTACATTTAATGTAACTATTGATAAGTTAGGGTTATGTCTGCCATTTTGCTATTTTCTTTATTATGCATTTTGTTAATTTATTCTTTTATTATTGACTTCTTTTATGTTAAACGCATATTTCCTAGTGTACCATTTTAATTCCCTTGTTTCTTTTATTATAATTAACAATTTTGTTTTGGTTGCCTTGGAGATGAACATCTATTAACAGTCTATACTGGGTTAGTAAATACCTATTTTATTTCAATGGCATACAAAATCTTTGCAGCTGTATAGAGTCCCCTCCATCCTTCTTTGTGTTAATATTGTTATACAAGGGGTGGTGTAGCATGATACTTAATATTATCAGTATTGTCAAATACAATATGCATTGTATTTTTATATATTACATGTTATCAACATAGATTTATTATTACTGCTTTATGCAGTTGCTTTTAAAATCACATAGTAGAAAAATAGTTACAGGCAAAAAGTATCTCAAAATTGTTTTTCATATTTACATATGCAGTTTCCTTTGCCACTGCTCTTTAATTGTTTCATTTGAATGTAAGTTCCTGCATATGGGCCATGCTTTCCTATTTCTTTACATGTCTTATAATTTTTTGTTGAAACTTGGATATTTAAAATAATGTGGCAATTCTGGAAATCATAGTAACACCCACTCCAGTGTTTTTGGTTCTTGGTGTTTGTTTTTGTTACCTTTGTTTAAGTAGGTTTCCTGAATTAATTCCCTGAGTCTGTGTTCCTTTTTCACTGTGGCCACTGAAGTCTCTGCTTGATTAAATTAGTGGTCAACTGATGTCTGTATAGAGATTCCTTAAATGCTTGGTACTAATAAGGTTTTCAGGCTTTATTGAGCGGCCCTGTGTGTGTTGGGCGTGCCTCACAATGTTCAGGCAGTTTATAAAACTCTTCGTTAGCCTTTACTTCCTGATTGCACAGAGCCTCAAGGTTAGCAAGAGTTTAGGCTTTGTCAAGTCTTTCATGGGCAGTGCACAGCTCTGAACATATACACAGTCTTGGATACACATATGAACATAGTATTTTCTAGATCTTCACTAAAAAATGTTGGTCAAGTTTTGTTTGCCTCAGTTGTTAATGCTGCCTTAGGCAGATGTGCTATTAAACAACTGCCACTAATTGGTTTCAACAAACATTCCTTGTTTCCATTGCTGGAGCAGGGAATTCCTGCATACAGAGCTTTTTATAGATGGAGAGACCAAAGCAAGGCTAGTACATGGTAAAATCTGGATACTCGCTCTGTGAGACTGGGTTGAGGACTTGAGCTCATGACAAGTGTATTCTTTCTCCTGATGCAGCTTGCCCCTGGCTTTCATCCATGCTCTACAGGGTTACAAGTGAGTGGGGTGGGTCAAGGCTGGAAAGGGCTAGCAACACCTTTGAACAACAGTGTACAGAAATAGAACGTCTAGAGCGGGGTTGGGGCAGGGTGAGTACCTAGTATTGAAAGGAAAAGGATCTCATGGTGCTAGAAAGGATGAGATCCAAGGTACTGGTGAAGGGATTAACTCCAGCAAGGAGAAGGGATAAGATACTTGTTGAGTGCAAATGAAAATGTATTTTGTTGTCTTTCGAGAATCCAGGTGATACTCATTTCTTCCACTTATGTACCCATTACTTCCATTCATAATTAGAAGATTATTTGCTGAACAAAAATCTCTTGGATAAATTCCCACAAGTGAGATTTCTGAGTCAGTGTGCACATTTTTAATATTAATCCATATTGCTAAATTGCCTTTTATAAAAGGTTTTTTTTTCAGTTAAATATATACATATATCTATTCTTTTTCAGATTCTTTAGAAAAGTTATTTTTTAGGATCAGTGCTATCTTTAACTATGGGCTTTAACAAGGTGGAAAGAAGGGTACTGGCTGCCTTAGGAAGCAGTGAGCTTCCTGTCCTTAGGAATACTCACAAATAGGCTATTTTTGCCTCTTAGCCACGACATTGTAAGAAGAGAGTCAAACATCAGAAAGGTGGTTCGACTAGGTGACTTTTATGATCCCTCCCAACCCTGAGAGTGTAGGAGTTTGTGAGTGAGAAAGATGTTTAACTTCTTGAAAGGCAAGCTACTGCATGGGTGGAAAACAGTGAGGAATTATTTTCTGTCTCATACACACACACACACACACACACCACACAAACACCCTTGTGGGAGTGGAATAGCCTAAGCTCAGATGCCAACAAAAGGCAAGTGTGTGTGTGTGTGTGTGTGTGTGTGTGTGCGTGTGCGCGCACGCGTGCCTTTATGCGTGTTTATATATGTGAATGTGAGGAACGGAGACAAAGGAGGAAGTCTGTGAATGACTAAATAATTCCATTTTAGTGTGTTGTAACATTTTATAAACTGAGGGTAGAATTACTTTACAGTGTTGTGTGAGTGTCTGCTGTCCAGCGAAGTGAATCAGTTATAACACACCTATATCCCCTCTGTTTAGAGTTCCTTCCCGCTTAGGTCACTGTTGAGCATTGAATAGAGTTCCCTGTGCTGTATAGCAGGTTCTTATTAGTTATCTATTTGATACACATTACCATATACATTAATATTTTTTTCAGTGTCAAGAGCATTCTAGGGTGGAGAGTCAAAAGAAGTCTATTAACAAGGCAAAAAGGGAGAGAGATGTACTTCCAGGAAAAGGAAAAACAGAAGAAAAAACAAAGACAGTAAAACAAGCGAACACTGTTCTCTTTCTCCTCTTCCTTATCTGTAGGTTTTGAATCATTGGGTAATTGTTCAGGTCTCCTTTGTCTAGTTATAATGGAAATAAAATTGTTAATAGGTGCCGTTTATAGACATTGACCCAAGTGTACACACAAATGCATATATACACATAAACATTTTATTTCCCCAACTCTATGAAATAGAGGCTATAATTAAGCCCACTTTACAGATAAAGAATGAGGCACAGAGAAGTTAAATAACCAAAGTCACACAGCTAGCATGTAGCAGGGTCAAGATTCAAACGCAGGTAGCTAGGTTCTACAAGCCAGCATCCAGCCACCACGTGCCCCTGCCTCTTAGCAAGCGCAGTGTGGAAAGCCGGCTTTGAACACCTGCCTTCAAATTTGTGTGTCAGCACCTAAAGGCTGTGTGATTTTGGAGGAACCGTTTCCCTGCCCTGAGCCACAGATTCCTCATTTATAAGACGGCAGGGCTCTCTTTCTTACAGGGCAGTTGTGAAGATGAAATGAGGTCTTGTTGGAGTCCGAAATGTAGGAAACCCTGGTGAGATCACAGTGATTGGTACTTACTTGCTTCAGACTTAAAGGCCATAGAATTTGGAGGCAAGAAGCTTCCTAACTGCAACTAAGCTGTGTTATAAAGTGGGCCTTTTAGAAAAGTTGAGAGCCGATCAGGAAAAATACCAGGGTGGAAATGAAACCTCCCCCTAGCCTTCAAGTGCTGTGAAGGTGATAAGACCACTTGCTACCAGAAGGTCCTGTTATCCTCCTCAGAGATCCCTAAGGTCTGGTAGGACTGGGTAATCTTGGGTGATAAGAGAGATGTAAGGAATTACAGCTCCTGATAAAGCGCTGCGGTTTTGTTTGCCCATGCCTGGGTGAGATACGGGTGACAGAGATATAGAGTGCGGGCAGGAGCCCCAGGTGGGTTGAAAATGACTCCTCACGCCTGGGAGGGCTGGCGGGGGGAGGGGGNCCCTCCTCCTGCGGGGCCTCGTCCGTCCGAGAGCTTCATTCAAATACAGAAAGCTTTCCAGTCCAGTCAGGGCCTTTGACTTCGCCTCGAGCTTCTCTCGATTGAATGGTAATCCGCCCCACCCACCCCTTCCTCCCGTCCCCATCCCCCCATCCCATGTCTTCACCTTGAGACTGCCCCTTCGGCTCGGTGCGGAGGAAGGGGGCTGGGGGGGTGGGGAGGGAGGGCCGGGTGACCTGCTACTGTATTTATTCTGCTTATCTCAGAGTGTGGGCAGAGCCTTCCAGGGCCTTCCACGGCCCACTTAGGTGGATGCTCTTGAAAGACTGGAGGGGGAGCTTGAGGGCGTGTTAGTCAGCTAGGCTCTCTGCAGGAAGCTCCGCTCCCTCTGGTCTCAAATGCCAAACCAAGTCATCATTTGACGGCATTCCTATATGGAGGCTTTACAAGATATGACCTTCTTCCAACAGATGAGGGTCAGATAGTCATGTGGAAGGGTCAGGCATACTCCCAACTGGCCAGACCTCAACGCAGCGTAAATTAGACTGGATAGGGTGCCTGGTGACATGCGGTGGGAATGCTGAAAAGGGTGGTTAATCCTGCCTGGGTGAGATGCAGGCTGGGGAAGAGAGATGGGGAAAGCCTTCTGGAGGAAAATGGCCTCTGAGCAGATCCTTGAGTGAAGAATCGGTGGGGTGTTGATAGGAGAGGAGGAATTCCAAGCACAGCCATCACACCAGTGTGGCGGCACTAAATGCCCAGATCCCTTCAGTGGTTCCTGGAGAATTCATTCAGTAGCAAGGAAGCTTGTAATTTTACCAGATTTTTCTAGTCTCCTTTATCTTCCTCCTTCCAAACTACATACAACAGAAAACTACCCCTGCATACCAGTATATATGTTACTTAAAGAAGTGCAGATAATACAACTCGCTGAGAATTGAAAAATATTTCTAAAAATGGTGCTGGCAAGAGCGAGAGGAAACAGGAAAGTTTGTGGGAATATGTTATTGTTTAGTTGCTAAGTTGTGTCCGACTGTTTTGTGACCCCATGGACTGTACAGCCCACCAGGTTCCTTCTGTCCATGGAATTTTCCAGGCAAGAATACTGGAGTGGGTTGCCATTTCCTTCTCCAGGTCATCTGCTTGATCCAAGGATCGAATCCTCATTTCCTACACTGGCAGGAGAGTTCTTTGCTGCTGAGCCACCAGGGAAGCCCCTTCAGTCAGTTTAGTTGCTCAGTCATGTCCCACCTTTTGCCATCCCATGAACCACAGCACACCAGGCTTCCCTGTCCATCACCAGCTCTCGGAGCTTGCCCAAATTCATGTCCATCGAGTCAGTGATGCNCTTTGCTGCTGAGCCACCAGGGAAGCCCCTTCAGTCAGTTTAGTTGCTCAGTCATGTCCCACCTTTTGCCATCCCATGAACCACAGCACACCAGGCTTCCCTGTCCATCACCAGCTCTCGGAGCTTGCCCAAATTCATGTCCATCGAGTCAGTGATGCCATCCAACCATCTCATCCTCTGTCGCCCCCTTCTCTTCCTGCCTTCAGTCTTTCCCAGCATCAGAGTCTTTTCCAATGAATCAGTTCTTCGCATCAGGTAGCCAAAGTATTAGAGCTTCAGCTTCAGCATCAGTCCTTCCAATGAATATTCAGGACTGATTTCCTTTAGGACTGACTGGTTGGATCAACTTGCAGTCCAAGGGACTCTCAAGAGTTCAAAAGTTCAAAAGCATCAATTTCATTTCCTTTAATGCTCTGTTGTCCTCTTGAAATTCTTAATAATTTCTCAATGAGAAGCATTTGTGCTTTGCATTGCTGCTGCTAAGTCGCTGCAGTCGTGTCCGACTCTGTGCGACCCCGTAGACGGCAGCCCACCAGGCTCCCCTGTCCCTGGGATTCTCCAGGCAAGAGTACTGGAGTGGGTTGCCATTTCCTTCTCCAATGCATGAAAGTGAAAAGTCAAAGTGAAGTCGCTCAGTCATGTCCAACTTTGCAACTCCATGGACTGCAGCCCACCAGGCTCCTCTGCCTGTGGGATTTTCCAGGCAAGAGTACTGGAGTAGGTTGCCATTGCCTTCTCCAGAGTTTTGCATTGGGGTCCTGCAATTATGTAGCTGGGTTTACTTAGGGCACTGGGCCATCTTTGGAGACCTGAGGGTTGGGATAAACTTCACTGATTATTCCTGACCCAGTAGCACTTGTGAAAACTGTAATCAGCAGTCACACAGTCTGGAAAGATTAGTAGAGAGCTGCTGCCCTACCTGAGCAGGAGTGCCCCTCCCCTCACATGATAAGGTTGGAGTAAAGAGTTGGGCTCAAGTTTCGAATCTTGAGTTGGTCTAGTGGTAAATAACCTGTCTGCTGATGCAGGAGACACAGACATGTGGGTTTGATCCCTGGGTTAGGAAGATCCCCTGAAGAAGGGCATGGCAACCCACTCCGGTATTCTTGCCTGGAAAATCCCATGGACAGAGGAGCCTGGCAGACTATAGTCCATAGGGTTGCAAAGAGTTGGACATGACTGAAGTGACTTAGTATGCACGCCTCGAATCTTCTAATTTTTCAAGAAAAGCTGGGAATCTGTTTGTTAATTAGTTTTTATTGGCGGATAGTTGCTTTACAATGCTGTGCTAGTTTCTACTGTACAGGAAAGTGAATCAGCCTTATGTATACATATATCCCCCAGTTTTTGGATTTCCTTCTCATTCCACAGGTCATTGAGCAGAGTTCCCTGTGCTATACAGTAGAGTCTGTAAACCTAACTTTTAAAAAATATTTATTTACTTGGCTGGTCGTCTCCAGCCAAGTAAATAATTAATTGCTTAATTAATTAATTGCAACACACACAATCTTTAGTTGCAGTATGTGGGATCTTAGTTCCCTGATCAGGGATTGAACCTGGGACCCCTGCACTGGGAGCTCAGAGTCTTAGCCACTGGACCACCAGGGAAGTCCCTGGAAATCCAGTTTTTAGTGCACAAGCTCCAACTTTTAAATGTTGCCCAAAAATGTACAAGTAATAACTAAATAGAATAAGTCCATGCCAAATTTGTTTTCCAAGTTTCTAGATTTCAACTTGTGTTTTCTTTCCTCCAAACACTTGGAAACAATGACTGTGAAAGGGGGGATCTGTTGTCTAGGACTTGTGTTTTCACAGGAGCCAGACACACTGTTTGCCCCACACAGAAGGTGTGGGAGTGAACTAGTAAAAACTAGAGCAGTTGCTACAATCCACATGAGTGCCACGTTGACTTGTTTTGAGGCCCAAAGTCCACGTGGGCCTTCTAGGAAATTCAGCATCTTACACTTACTTTTTAAGTTATTTGCCTTGGTGTTGAGTGTTTCAGCACTATTGTTACAGGGGAACCTGGAGAATTTTGTAATTGCTTCCTATTTTCAGAAGGTTTTTCATTCATGATGTGAAAGCCAACCAAACAACAACAAACAAATGCTGGTGTTAGTTTGGGAGGTACTTTTGAGCAGTTTCATTAGAGAATTTCGCAAAATGAGAACCAGCCCTTGGACGTTCTCCCATCACATCATGTTCTTTGCAACTCCAAACACTCAGAAAGTCTTTTTAGAATCAGAGGATTTGAAAGTAATTCTAAAATGAAGACCCACATAGAGCAAATAATTTAATCCATTCTCAATTCCTGAAATTTTAAATGAGCCACATACATTTAAATCATCTCTGAATGGGTTTCCCCTCCCCAACCCCAAGTTTTTCTGTTTTAAATCAGATCTTTCCTGGATTTGAGATCATTTCTTTTTTTTTTTTTTCAGGATTTTTTTTAAAAAAAGCTTTAGGATCTCAAGATTGAAGACAGTACTTTAAAGGGCCAGCAAGATGCTGTTGGTCTGTAAACTCCTTACGTGTCGGTGGCAGACGATTCGCATACGTGTGCCCTGTACATGTTCCATGTCTCTTTCCAGCCCCAGTGTACCATGACCACCTCTACAGGGGGCTTATAAAAGTGGTCCTGGGACTCAGTGGTTGGTGGCTTTGTTGAGACTTCCTTAGTCATCACTACACACTCATTAAGTCCTCAGTGGCTGCCATAAACTTTAACTCTTTACGACCAGCAGTTCAAGTCGATCAGTTCCCAATGATTACAACAGTACCAGGGACGCTAACTACAGGTGGTGAAAGGATTAAGAAAACCATCTAAGGAAATTAGCTGGAGGATTATGAAGTTTCTTCTGCATTTGAAGAGGAAACGTTAGAGGTGTGGGGACATTCTTTTCGTTTGCTCCCACATTATTGGCTAACGTTGCCTGTCTCAGGGCTGGGAACAAGTTCAGTGGACGGACTTACTGTCTTTGTGCCAGATACTGAGATTTTCCCAGATGCTTCCAGGATATGAAAGAAGAATCTTGCTTTCCTCCCCTTTTCTAGGGTTACATTTCACTGCAATAAAAGTGAGTGGTTAGCAGATCCATTTCTCCGCCTCCAGATCTGTTGATATCTTTCATTTTATGCAAGCCGGATTGCTTATGAGTTACCATACCTGAAATATTTGCAGTCACCGTCCACATAAGACTGCGATGACTTGATTGCCATAAACAACTCCTTTAGGTTCTTATCAGCGTTATATTAAGGCTCAAGAGTCATTAGACGAGAATGTGTAGTTTGATATTTTCCCTCTATGCCTATGTACACACAAGTAATCATTCTAGGGGCAACACCATTATCTTGATTTTCCAGAACAAAAACAACCTTGCAAGGAAAAAGCCAAATACCTGAATACGACGCAAGCCTAACTTTCCTGAAGCAATCACGGCTTTTTGCACATTTGTTATTCTCTTTGACATACACAATAAATCGTAATAGTCACCAAATTACTGTTCGGTTTCAAATGATGTGCACACATCTATAATCTTAGTTAGCTGCTTGCTGGCCTGCTTCAGGAATGTCATTGCATCCTCCAGGGTAATTCTATATCAATGACTTTTCCAAATAAATCTAGTTGCTGGTTTATATTAATGAACTGTCACAGTTCCTATTGTTTTCCCATGGCCTTGCAGCTGTATTCCTTCACAGGTGCTTGGCAAATTAAAATGATGCTGGTTTGGGGTTTCAGCTTGATACAAAATCACTCCTTCAGCAGATTGTTCAGAAGTTATTCATGCAAGAAACACATCTTTACTCTAGACACTCAGCTTTTCTGCTTATCCAATATCCATGCTTTCATTGACACTTTGCATTTCAGTTTTCCTTACCAAATAAGTACAAAGGGATTGTCTTTCTTACTTAGAACATTTCTATTAAAGAATTGCAAGCATTGGAAGCGTTTTTTTTTTTAAAAAAGATGTGTTCTTTTCAGTCTATCCTAACACTGTGTTCACAGATCACAAACATCAATTACTGATGTTTGCAGATTATATATCTTTGGGGGTTGTTTTTGTTAACATCCATTACCCGAGGGATTACCAGGCAGAAAGAAAATTATTACATGCTAACTATCCAAAACCACATTAAATATTCCCTTTTGAATCTATTACAGGGTTTATTTAAAAATACTCTGCTCATGACTGACTCCTACCAGTGCGAATGGGAATGTTTAACATGTAAGTAACTACCCAATTAAATTATCCAGCCTTCTTGACTGCGCTTTCGTCCTGCGATGCCCCTCCCTAAGTCTCAGTTTTCTTCTATCACCCTGATTTTCTGAGTTCCTTTCTTGACCTCTTGTTGGCTGCTACCAGAGCATCTGAGCTCTGACCACTGGGATGTCCTGGGTTGCCCCTCCAGGGACCACAACACCGCTAATCACTTGACTGCTCCAGCACTGTATTTCCACACACCCACACACCTCCCAGGGGGAGTTTCTCTATGTGTTTATATTTACCATTTTCTTTCCTTATTGCTCAGAAAAGGCAGAGGAACCAGAGATCAAATTGCCAACATCTGATGTATCATCGAAAAGGCAAGAGAGTTCCAGAAAAACATCTACTTCTGCTTTATTGACTATGCCAAAGCCTTTGACTGTGGGGATCAAAATAAACTGTGGAAGATTCTGGAAGAGATGGGCATATCAGACCACCTGACCTGCCTCTTGAGAAATCTGTATGCAGGTCAGGAAGCAACACTTAGAACTAGACATGGAACAACAGATTGATTCCAAATAGGAAAAGGAGTACGTCAAGGCTGTATATTGTCACCCTGCTTATTTAACTTCTATGCAGAGTACATCATGAGAAACACTGGGCTGGAGGAAGCACAAGCTGGAATCAAGATTGCTGGGAGAAATATCAATCACCTCAGATATGCAGATGACAACACCCTTATGGCAGAAAGTGAAGAGGAATTAAAAAGCCTCTTGAAGAAAGTGAAAGAGAAGAGTGAAACGGTTGGCTTACAGCTCAACATTCAGAAAGCTAAGATCATGACATCCAGTCCCATCACGTCATGGCAGATAGATGGGGAAACAGTGGAAATAGTGTCAGACTTTATTTTGGGGGGCTCCAAAATCACTGGAGATGGTGATTACAGCCATGAAATTAAAAGACGCTTACTCCTTGGAAGGAAATTTATGACCAACCTAAACAGCAT
Organism: Neotragus moschatus; assembly: GCA_006410615.1. Classification (NCBI taxonomy): domain Eukaryota; kingdom Metazoa; phylum Chordata; class Mammalia; order Artiodactyla; family Bovidae; genus Neotragus; species Neotragus moschatus. The sequence goes on from SJYA01002857.1 coordinate 27,327, forward strand.
ATTATAAAGCAGAGATGTTACTTTGCCAACAAAGGTCCATCTAGTCAAGGGTATGGTTTTTCCAGTGGTCATGTATGGATGTGAGAGCTGGACTGTAAAGAAAGCTGAGAGCTGAAGAATTGATGCTTTTGAACTGTGGTGTTGGAGAAGACTCTTGAGAGTCCCTTGGACTGCAAGGAGATCCAGCAAGTCCATCCTAAAGGAGATCAGTTCTGGGTGTTCATTGGAAGGACTGGTGCTGAAGCTGAAACTCCAATACTTTGGCCACCTGATGCAAAGAGCTGACTCATTGGAAAAGACCCTGATGCTGGGAAAGATTGAGGGCGGGAGAAGGGGACGACAGAGGATGAGATGGTTGGATGGCATCATTGACTCGATGGACATGGGTTTGGGAAGACTCTGGGAGTTGGTGATGGACAGGGAGGCCTGGTGTGCTGCAGTTTATGGGGTCGCGAAGAGTCAGACACGACTGAGCGACTGAACTGAACTGAACTGAACGGAGAGTAAAGAATCTGCCTGCATTGCAGGAGACCTGGATTCAATCCCTGGGTTGGGAAGATCCCCTGGAGAAGGAAATGGCAACCCACTCCAGTATTCTTGCTTGGAAAATCCCATGAATAGAGGAGCCTGGCTGGCTACAGTCCATGGGGTCTCAAGAGTCAGACATGGCTTAATGACTAAACTACCACCACCACCATGGTAGGGATGCCGTAATGATAACCTGTAAATATGAAAACTGAAGGAACTTCCTTAGTGGTCCAGTGGTTAAGAGAGTGGTCTAGCGGTTAAGAATCTGTATGCAACTGCAACAGACTCAGGTTCCTTCCCAAGTAGCACTAGTGGTAAAGAACTTGCCTGCCAGTGTAGGAGACATAAGAGATGCTGGTTTGATCCCTGGGTCGGGAAGATCCCCTGGAGGAGAGCATGGCAACCCACTCCAGGATTCTTGCCTGGAGAATCCCATGGACAGAGGAGCCTGGCTAGCTATGGTCCAGAGGATTGCAAAGAGCTGGACACAAGTGAAGTGACTTAGCATGTACACATGTGTGGTAGGGGTGCACCACATGTTATTATTTTGGGGCTAAGACAAAGACATTTTCTTTCCAGCCACCCTTATAAACTAGGGTAGACTGCTGGTTGTCTATCCAATATTCAATATTCATTCTGTTCCTCCTCCAGCATAGAGAGGAAGAGAGAGAGAATTACATTCCCCAACCTCCCTTGAAAGTGTATTGGTCAAGGAGCTGTACATGGAAGTGAGAACACATGAGCTGGCCTCTAACATTTGGAGAGATGGGCACAAAAACCTGCGTGGAGGTTCACATACCAGGTGTCCAAATACACTGAAATTATAATCTGAGTTACCAAACAGTTATATAAAATAGCTTCTATACTGCCCCCTTGACCAGTGAGCCTTCATAACATCTGGAAGGCTTGAAACAATTGGCTTCTTTAGAGATCCTGGGGCGGGGGTCAGCCCAGGTGATCTGCTTTCTCTCTTTCTACCCTCGGGTCTACCCCCAGAGAAAGGGGACCTACGCACACGCATGTGGACGTTCCAGTCTGCACGTCCAGGCTCCCTCCACGCCCCTGCCTTCCCACCTCCTGTGTTCAGGTCTGTGCGTAGAGATATCGGTTGTGTATTCTGCCTACAGGAGGACGGATTCATAAAAGAGGCCAACATAGACCTAAAAGTAGCATCGGGCCTTTTGAGTTCAGTTCCGGAGCTCTTGGAGCATTGTCTCGAAGGAGTCGGTGGTTTCTTGGTGAGCGCTTTCCTTTGGCCTCGTGGGTTAGAGAATTCTTGATGCAGAGAGCACAGTTAGAGAGGGATCGGAGCAGACCCAGTAAAGCCTGGGCCTGAGACTAATTCTAGCACTTGGGGCTTCTTAACTCAGCATTCAGAAAACTAAGATCATGGCATACGATCCCATCACTTCATGGCAAATAGATGGGGAAACAATGGAAACAGTGACAGACTTCATTTTGGGGGTCTCCAAAATCACTGCAGATGGTGACTGCAGCCATGAAAGTAAAAGTCGCTTGCTCCTTGGAAGAAAAGCTATGACCAACCTAGAAAGCAGATTAAAAAGCAGAGACATAATTCTGATGACAAAGGTCCATCTAGTCAAAGCTCCAGTGGTCATGTATGGATGTGAGAGTTGGACTGTAAAGAAAGCTGAACACTGAAGAATTGATGCTTTAGAACTGTGGTTTTGGAGGACTCTTGATAGTTCCTTGGACTGGAAGGAGATCCAGCCAGTCAATCATAAAGGAAATCAGTCCTGAATATTCACTGGAAGGACTGATGCTGAAGCTGAAACTCCAATACTTTGGCACCTATATTGAAGGTGGGAGGAGAAGGGAATGACAGAGGATGAGATGGTTGGATGGCATCACCAATTCAATAGACATGAGTTTGAGTAAGCTCCAGGAGTTGGTGATGGACAGGCAAGCCTGGCATGCTGCAGTCCATGGTGTTGTAAAGAGTTGGACATGACTGAGCAACTAAACTGGACTGAACTGAGAAAGCAAAGCTGTGTGTAACTGTATCCACACTGGGCAATGGAATGAGCAGAGGATGCAAGGTCATGTCATATGATGTAATAAGGAATTGGATCGGTGGGAATGGCTTCCCAGCAGGGACCAATGATGACAAAGGGAAGTGGAGCAGGTAGAAGAATGTTAGGCAAAGGAAGAGAAATCCAGGCCCTGAGCAGAACAGTGATGATTCCCTAGTGGTTGCTGATGATTCTTGTGTTGTTGTTGTGGTTGTTCCTATTGTTTAGTTGCTCAGAGTCCCTTGGGCTGCAAGGAGATCCAACCAGTCCATCCTAAAGGAAATCAGTCCTGAACACTGATTGGAAGGACTGATGCTGAAGCTGAAACTCCAATACGTTGGCCACCTGATGCAAAGAACTGACTCATTTGAAAAGACCCTGATGCTGGGAAAGATTGAAGGCAGGAGGAGAAGGGGATGACAGAGGATGAGATGGTTGGATGGTATCACTGACTCAATGGACTTGAGTCTGAGTAAGCTCCAGGAGTTGGTGATGGACAGGGAGGCCAGGCGTGCTGCAGTCCATGGGGTCGCGAAGAGTTGGACAGAACTGAGGGACTGAACGGAACTTGACCAGTAGCATTAAGAGCCAGCTTCTTCTAACACCTCTTCTGCCACAAGCTTGAGATCAGTCATTTATTCCTCTAGGTGCGAGATGCCACAGCCCCATCACATCTATGTTTCTCTTCTCAGAGCTCTCTCTCGTTGGCATGGCCAGCTGCCTCTGTGTTTTGCCCTCTGCAGTGTGTTCTGTTAGGTACAGTAGAGATAAAAAATGGAATTCTGATATTGTTTTTATTTTTGACAAGAAAAGTGGCTTTCAGACTGAGTTTGAGATGGAAATGGATTTCTCATTTCAGGAGAAAAACAGCCGTTGACCCTAGGATATAGCCTGCTTGTGTTCATTCAACATTCTTCTTACCTTTAGCAGCTAGGCATGTCACTCTTGCAGTATTTTCTTACCATTTCCATGTGGATGAGGTCAGTCTAGGATGGTCGCTCTCATCCTTCCTTAGCTCCGTCTCAGATGAGCAGCCCTGCAGAAAGCACAAGTTTCTGGTCCCAGAGCAGGTGGATCTCTCTGCATGAGGAATGTGGGGCCATTAAATGCTCAGTCATAACTTGTGCCCTGAGTGATACCAGAGACCCAAAGTGGTGCCCACAGGAGTGTGATAGGTAGTTAGAATTTAGGGAGAATGAGCTGGGAAGGGGAGGACTAGATGACTGAATGTGATTGGGAGGAAAGGGGGGAAAGATGAGAAAGAGAAGGAAAGGAAGGAGAGGGGGAAGGAGAGAGGGAAGTGGAGAGGAGGAGGACAACCGAAGAAGGGGAGGAGGGAGGTGGGTAGGGGCAAGAAGAGCGAGGAGGGGAAGAGAGGGGGGTGGAGAGCCAGGACAGGGTTCCAGAAACCATCCCCAGGCCTCCGGGGTTGTTTAACTTCATCCTTTGGCCTAACCTTTCTCCAAACAAATCATATATCAAACAATCAAACATCAAACAAATCATATCAACGTAAGTCATCCCTCTTCTTCTCTGAAAGATGGTGGTCAATAACAGCGTTATGGATCGTGGTGATGGAGTTAAGTGGGAGCAATCTGTGACTGACTAGAGTTCAGATAATAGACACCTATTCACCCAATATTTTGAGAAAAAGCAAAGGTCAAGTTTTAGTTCTAATAAGAATGCAGTATCTCCTGAACTTATGGAGAAGACTTGGAGGTTACCAGTTCAAGTATAGCCTGCCTCTTTTTGACTTGTCAAGTGGAAAGGTGTCTACAGAGTCTTGTATGACTTGGATGAAGCCTTTCCCATGGACTTAATTGCTGGGACTCTCTCATCAAGCTTCTTGTTGAAATTCCTTGGAATATTCCCACCTGTTTTGAGGTCAGCCTGGCTCATCCATCACCCGTCAGGGATGCTGTCGAAAACAGGGCTGCATCTGGCACTGTGGCAACCACTCTAAGGCAGCTGGAGAGTTTTGATCCACCTCTGATTCTATTGTCTCAGGTGAGGCTGGTCCAGGCCTTTGTCTCATTCACTATACATCTTGATAGTTTAATTGTGTTTAAAAGGTTTCCTCCATCCCTGGTGGAGTCTAACTCCAAACAGCGGAGAAGGGAACCATGAGACCTGGAACAGACTCATCTACTATGGATCTGCCCAAGCAATTGGAACTCTGAGTAAACATAGAACAAATTTCAGAGACAGATGGAACATGCGTGTGTGCACACACATATACACACAAACACACACGCACATTCCCTCCTCCTGTGTCTGTCTCTCTTTCTCTGTTTGTATCTATTTTCTCTTCTCATACTTGGCCCATATTTTGAAATAAATTCTGTTTTTTCCTTACTTCTTTCACACAACTTGAATCCTCAGATGCTATGAACTTATATGTCTTATTCTATGATCTACCAAGTCACTGATGTCAAGAAGAATGTTGGTGTTTCATTTGAGATTAATTCTTTAAAATATATGCCCACATAATTAATGCAGTCTTCCTGTGAGTTGGACTTGGCGTCTTCCCAAAATGCTGCACGTTCTTATGTCCCCAATGAAAAGAGATGGGCTGATCTTTCAGCAAGGGTATGATATGGCTTTTTAGTGTCTTCTATTTATCTTAGAGGGCTGAGATTCGGTTATTCCTTACAAAATAGATACTTACTTTATTTTTTACAAAATTGAAGTCCAGTTGATTTACAGTGCTGTGTTAGTTTCAGATATACAGCAGAGTGATTCATGTACAAGCTCCTCTGTCCGTGGGATTTCGCAGGCAAGAATACTGGAATGGGTTGCCATTTCCTACTCCAGGGCATCTTCCTGACCCAGGGATCGAACTGTTGTCTCCTGCATTACAGGGGGATTCTTTACCACTGAGCCACCAGGAAAGTCTCTCTATATATATTCTTTTTGGGATCTTCTTTTTCCGTTACAGGTTAGTGCAGGATATTGAGTATAGTTCCCTGTGCTATATAGTAGGTCTTTGTTGTTTATCTGTTTTATGCGCAATAATGTGTATCTGTTCATCCCAAACTCCTCTAATTTATCCCTCCCTTCCCCCTTCCCCTTTGGTAAGCATAAGTTTGTGTTCCGTGTCTGTGAGTCACTTCCATTCTAAGTTCAAACTCAGTTTTGAAGTCATGGCTTTGCCAGTGTAGCCATGCAAGACTCTACCTGCTTTGTATGGAGCCCTCATCATTTGCGTCTGAGCAAGCCGGGTGCAGAACTGCGCCTGGGTCAGACCCTCCGTGTGTTTTGTTTTGATGTAGCACCTCAAGAATGGGTTCCATCGGGGGGATGTTCTGCTGGTTGTTGACTCGGTCTCAGCTTCCCCCGGTGACAGCCTGTCTCAACACTGTCAATACCTCTTCATTGTTGACGGTGAGCAGACGTGGTGGCAGGTTGTTCTTGTCTGCTCACTTAATGACTTCGCTGATGACATGCAGGTGTGCGCTGGTGTTGTACCTAGTCTTGAAGCTTCTGTGTTCTCCTGTGTAGAAGGAGGGCTGGCTCCATTAACTTCTAGCCTTGTGAGCATATAGAAAACTGTTCTGGGCAGTTGCCAGCTCAAGATGAGCCATGTATGGTCATGATGAATCCCTGACTCATAATTTTCAAGCTAGCATTGTGAAAATGTTAGGTCACTTCATCTAACAGACTGAAATGCATCGAGAATGTGCTTTCAGTTGGAGGCATTTGAGGAAGTTATTCTATGCCTGACACATGACAAGTATGACATTGTTCAGCCTTTAAAGCAAGGTATCTGCACATGATTCCAAACATTCAGTAATGCGTTGGCTTCAGTTTTACTCATCCTTCTAGAGTGAGAGAGACAATAAGCCTGAGGGTTTATGCATATGAGCCCTGCAAATAAGCTGTCTTGATTTCAAACCTAGCTTAGAGCAAGGTGCTTAACTTCCCTGTGACTCGGTTCCCTTGTATATACCATTGGAACACTTAACATTACCTCCCTTTTAGAGCTAACATTAAAGTCAAACTATGTCTGGCACATAGTAAGTGCTCAGTAATGGTGAGCTGTTATTAATGGGGCTGAAAGCAAAAAGGAGGTGAAATCATTTTTCTTTACACTAGAGAAAGGGTCTGAGACCGACCTGGGAATTAAAACAGGCCTTGAGCTCACCTCTTCACAGCTGCATCCAACAGATAATATCTCCCCAGACAGTGCGAGCTATCAGTGGTGATTGAGTGATTGATCCTTTACAGCCAGTTGCTTGCTTATGCTGCTGCTCACCGCTTTTAAGGACCCCTTTCCCCTGAGTTGTTTCTTCTTGTTCCTAATTGTCATCTTGGGTGTCGAGTGCTGACACTGCTGCTCAGGTCTTGCACTGCTTGCATGGATGGTGCGTCTGTCAACACAAAGCTTGATGTCGCCTCTGATGCATCAGTTACCAGTTGCTCCAGAGTGGTAGGTGATGAAGGGACCTTGGTGAATACTCTAAATGCTCAGCTTCCTTAACTGAGCCTACAGGACTATGCACACTTATATATGACTAGACTTAGCCAACCATCAGATATTTACCATACATCTATTATATGCAGGGGGAAGAGACTGGGGGTGGGGTGGGAGAAGGCAGAAGGATGACTGAAAGAGGAAAGAGACATTTTCAGGCCCCTTGGGTGCACTGGGCACAGTGCTAGACCCTTCAAATGAATTGTTTTATTCAATTCTCATTCCATTTCACCAGTGAAGTTGAATCTTGGAGAGGTTGCGCCAGAAACAATCAAACCTAGCATGGCTGACTATAGAACTGACTAAGAACAACTTCAGAATAGAAAAAGACTGGTGAGCAATCATCCAGACAGAAAATCATTAAGGAAACATTAACCTTAGGTGACATGTTAGACCAGATGGACTAAACAGATAAATACAGAATATTGCATCCAAAAGCAGCAGAATACACATTCTTCTCAAGTGCACATGGAACATTTTCCATGATAAATCATATATTAGGCCACAAGACAATTCTTAATAAATGTAAGAGGATTAAAATCATACCAAGCTTCTTTTCTGACCACAGTGGTATGAAACTAGAAGTTAATTACCTGAACAAAATTGCAAAATACACAAATTTCAGAGGTAAACAACATGCTACTAAATGCTTTAAAAGAGAAATAAAGAATATCTTGAGACAAAAATGAAAATGTGACATACCCAAACTTGTGGGATGCAGTAAAGTCAGTTCTAAGAGGGGAGTTCATAGCAATGAATGCCTTCCTGAGAGAGGAAGAAAGAAAAGTCTCAAACAAACAACCTAACTTTATGCACCCCAAGAAACTAAAAAAAGAAGAACAAAGCCCAATGTTAACATAAAAGGAAATAGGAGAAAGCAAAAATAAATGAAATAAAGACTAAAAAGCAAAAGCAACAAAAGCAGAAATCAACAAGTGGTTAACATTGTTGATGACACTGTTATCGGGACTATAGCAAAACAAAAAGCTCCGCACAGCAAAGGAAACCGTCAAAGAAGACGTAAGTGGCCAACAGGTGCATGAGAAGGTGCTCAGCATCACTAATCATCAGGGAAACGCAAATTGAAACCACAATGAGATATAACCTTACATCTGCTGCTGCTGCTGCTAAGTCATTTCAGTCGTGTCCGACTCTGTGCGACCCCATAGACGGCAGCCCACCAGGCTCCCCTGTCCCTGGGATTCTCCAGGCAAGAACACTGGAGTGGGTTGCCATTTCCTTCTCCAATGCATGAAAGTGAAAAGTGAAAGTGAAGTCACTGAGTCATGTCCAACTCTCAGTGACCCCATGGACTGCAGCCCACCAGGCTCCTCCATCCATGGGATTTTCCAGGCAAGAGTACTGGAGTGGGGTGCCATTGCCTTCTCTGTTACATCTGTTAGATGGCTATTATAAAAAAGACAAGAAACAGCAAGTATTGGCAAGGATGCGAGTAAAAGGAAACCCTGGTGCACTGTTGGTGGACTGTAAATTGGTACAGTCACTTCGGAGAACAGTACGAAGGTTCCTCAAAAGTTTAAAAACAGAGCTACCACATGAACTACCCACTGCTTGATATTTATCCAAAGAAAATGAAGCACCAACTTGAAAAGATACATGGACCGCCATTTTTAATTACAGCATTACTTACAATAGTGGCAATGTGGAAGCAACCTAAGTGCCCACTGATGGTTGGGTAGATAAGGAGACTGTTGCATATAAATATACGATGGACTATTTCTCAGCCATAAAAAGATTGAAATCTTGACCTTTACAACATGGATGGACCTCAAGGGCATTGTGCTCAGTGAAAAAAGTCAGAAAAGCAAAACCATGTAATCTCTCTTACATGTGGGACCTAAAAAAGGCAAAAAGGCTCCTAGATACTGAGAACAGATTGGTAATTGCCGCAGGCAGGGAGTAAGGGATGGAAGAAAGGACTGAAGGGGATCAAAGGTGAAAAGAAAAAATCAACAAATATGGTGTGTTTTTGTGTAATAAAAATAATGACAGACCTCACTGGTAGAAATGTATCTAGGAGATTCTTTCCTGAACAGATAATCAATGAAATGTACACAGAATATATATGTGGGCATGTATTTATGTATATCTTCACAGGTGTGTGTATGTATCCAATACTGTGTTGTTACAGTACTAAAACACTGGGAATGACTTAAATGCGTAAGTAAGCATGGTAAGATTACACACAACAGTATACTGCAGAGGTATTTTCAGTTCAGTTCAGTTCAGTTCAGTCGCTCAGTCGTGTCTGACTCTGCGACCCCATGAATCGCAACACGCCAGGCCTCCCTGTCCATTACCAACCACCAGAGTTCACTCAAACTCACATCCATCAAGTCGGTGATGCCATCCAGCCATCTCATCCTCGGTCGTCCCCTTCTCCTCCTGCCCCCAATCCCTCCCAGCATCAGAGTCTTTTAAATGATGTTTTATATATATGATGATTTATATTTGATGTTTTATACACATATATAATATTTTATATACCTTTAAATCTATATCTATATCTATTCATCAACAGGGAAAAATATCCAAGACATATTTTTGAAATGAAAAGAAATGCCATGTCGGAAAAAAGGGTGACTAGTATAGTCTCATTTCCATCAAATTATATCTTTAAATATATCTTAATCCCTAAGATCCTTTCAAATATGCAAGAAATAATCATATGTATATATATATGTGTGCGTGTGTGTGTGTGTGTGTATATCACAGAATTGTTGAGTTGTAGTTCACATATCAGAAAGTTAATCATTTTAAGGTGTCTGACTTAATGGTTTCTAATATATTCACAGGCTTGTATAACAATCACCACTATTTAATTTGAGAACACTTTCTAAATGAGACTCTGTGCCCATTAACAGCTGCTCCTCACTCTGCCAGCCTCAGACTCTGGCAGCCATCAGTCTATTTCCTGTCTCTTAGGATGTGTCAGTCCTGGACATGTCTTATGAAGGGACTCGTACAGCATGACGAACTTCTTTCACTTAGTTTAATGTTTTCAAGGTTTCTCTATACTGTATCATGGATCAATACCTCATTCCTTTTTATGGCAAAGTAACATTTCCATAATATATATTTACCATATTTGGTTTATCTATTCATTAGTTGGGTATTTGGGTTGTTTGCAGTTTGAGGCTTTTGTGAACAATGGTACTATGAGTATTCAGGTGCGATGTTTTGGGTGGATATGTTTTCCATTCTCTTTAGTATATAGTTGGGAGTATAGATGTTGAATCAAATGGTAACTCTACGTTTAAGATTTTGAGACTCTCCCAGTCTATTTTCCAAAGTGGCTGCACCATTTTATCTTCCCCACCAATAATGAATGAGAGTTCCAATTTTTCTACATCGTCTGTAGCTGTTATCGTGTTTCTTTTTGATTACGGTCAACTCAGCAGTGGCCACAGGACTGGAAAAGGTCAGTTTTTATTCCAATCCCAAAGAAAGGCAATGCCAAAGAATGCTCAAACTACCGCACAGTTGCACTCATCTCACATGCTAGTAAAGTAATGCTCAACATTCTTCAAGCCAGGCTTCAGCAATATGTGAACCGTGANAGTGAACTCCGGGAGTTGGTGGTGGACAGGGAGGCCTGGCGTGCTGCGGTTCATGGGGTTGCAAAGAGTCGGACACGACTGAACAAGTGAACTGAACTAGTGAATGTGAACTGGTTATATATAAATTTTTTTAATGAACACAAATCCAAGTCCAAGCCTCTGTCCTTCTGTTTTAGGGATGAAATTCAAACTCTTTAATTCTTGGGGCCACAGAGTTGTGTCAAGAGGAAAAGAATGAGAGAATTTGGATTAGGGTTGCAATGACCAGGAGAGAATGCTGAAGAAATGTTAGAGTGAACTAGAACTAGAAAGGGTCTCTTTTGATTCTAGGTCAGAATGCCCCAAATCCGTTTGCTCAGTGATCAAATTGCTGAACTTAAGATATTTAGCAAAAATATTTCTTTTAACTCATTTATAGCAGTTCATATCGAATGAGATGATTTCAACCGACTCTGTTACATTTCAGTTGATTGATTTTCATTCCGTCTTCATAGCAGTAGTTCGAGGAGTATTCTAAGTGTAGATTGCTAATAGACATAGGGTGGTTTAATTTTCTCACGAATTATTTAGTATTCATAAAATGTATTTATTAGGAACCAGATTTCTGTCTTTCAAATATATAGTCATTTAGTTAGCATGGACTCCTTTGCGTGAAGGCGTGCTCAGTCACTTGGTCATGTCCGACTCCTTGTGACCTCATGGACTGCACCCCACCAAGCTCCTTTATGGACTTTTCCAGGCAGGAATATTGGAGTGGGTAGTCCTTTCCTTCTCCTGGGGATCTTCCTGACTCAGGCACTGACCCTGCATCTCCTTAGCAGCAGATGGATTCTTTACCACTGCGCCACCTGGAAAATCCATTGACTCCTTTAGGATCTTTAAGAAATATATATTTTACTTTGCCAACACTTTTGCCTTTTCTTAGGTTTCTCTTGTCAGCTTTTCAAACAGTATGCTCCATTGCCTTTTTGGTTTATTTTTTACTTTTTAAAGTTTGGGGGTTTTTTGTTTGTTTGTTTGTTTTTGTTTGTTTTACACACTGTTTAACACTTTTTGGATTTTAAAGCAATTTACTTTTAATCTTTATTTTTGTGAATCATTCTATAATCATTAATGTGTATCAAAATTTGAAATACTATTATATGACTCTTTATAGTAAAAGGGTCTTCAATTCCTTTGAACAGATTCAATTTCTTTCAAGTTGTATTTCCTTATATATTCTTAGTAAGTCATTGTATCCCAACTATTCCTTATTAGAGACCAATTTTTTTGCATTTTATAAAATTCAAAAAAAAATCACAGGATTTGGTGGAATTTTTAAACAATGTTTTATTTTTATTTATTTGTTTGGCTGCACCAGGACTTAGTTGAGGCCAACAGCATCTTTACTTGCAGCATGCAGGATCTGGTTCCCAAACTGGGGATCAAATCGGGTTCCCTTCACTGAGAGCCCAGACTCTTAGCCCCTGGACCACCAGGGAAGTCCCTGGTGGGATTTTGTTCTTTAAGCTTTAGGTTTAATTTGGCTTATTTTGGATGGAGTTAAAGTTCAGCACAGTAATTTTACCAAGTGATTTTACCATAGACTTGTCAGACACCTTAGCAAAGGCCATTCTTCAAATGCTTGAATTATATGCAAAATGTCCACTTTCTTAAGCAGATTTATGTAACTGTAAATTATAAAAGGCACAAAAGGCAATGTGCCATGTATTACTTTGTAAAATAACTTGACTCCTGAATGCCTCAAATTTGTTGTTCTTTAGTTGCTAAGTCCAGCTGTTTGCAGCCCTGTGGCCTGTAACCTGCCAGGCTCCTCTGTCCATGGGATTCTCCAGGCAAGAAGATTGGAGTGGGTTGCCATGCCTTCCTCCAGGGAACAGACCCGAGCCAGAGGTTGAACCAGCATCTTCTGCATTGCAGGTGGATTCTTTACCACTGAGCCACCAAGAAGCCTCAATACTTCAAATAGTTAAGAGTTAATGATTAGGTGTCTAGCCTATGAATTGCCCCCAGCCTATTAAAAAAGTAGTAAACATTTTTGAAGAAAATTATAACTCAGTGTCTGGTACTATAGGGGCTTCCCGGGTAGTTAATCAGTAAAGAATCTGCCTGCAATTCAGGAGATGCAGGAGACATGGGTTGGATTCCTGTGGCAGGAAGATCTCCTGGAGGAGGGCACATGACAACCTACTCCAGTCTTCTTGCCTGGAGAATCCCATGGGCAGAGGAACCTGGTAGGCTATAGTCTGCACGGGTCACAGAGAGTCAGGCTTGACTAAGCACGCACACATGCATCTCCTAATTTAGTACATCTTCCTTTGGTATCTATTCTCTCCATATTCTTTTCCTGACTTTTCACCTTTTGTTCCTTATACATCTTTTTGGCCCTTTCTCTGAATTGCTTTCTTTCTTCCGAATCTAGAACTAGCTATGTTTTTTCAGCTCTGACCTCAGCACAAACATCTGACTTGGGGTCTGCACAATGTTTCAGAGCCTGTCTGAACAAATGAAATCCCCTGTGCTTCTAANTTGTTCCTTATACATCTTTTTGGCCCTTTCTCTGAATTGCTTTCTTTCTTCCGAATCTAGAACTAGCTATGTTTTTTCAGCTCTGACCTCAGCACAAACATCTGACTTGGGGTCTGCACAATGTTTCAGAGCCTGTCTGAACAAATGAAATCCCCTGTGCTTCTAACTCGGAGAAGGCGATGGCACCCCACTCCAGTACTCTTGCCTGGAAAATCCCATGGACAGAGGAGCCTGGTGGGCTGCAGTCCATGAGGTCGCGAAGAGTCAGACACGACTGAACGACTTCACTTTCACTTTTCACTTTCATGCATTGGAGAAGGAAATGGCAACTCACTCCAGTGTTCTTGCCTGGAGAATCCCAGGGATGGGGGAGCCTGGTGGGCTGTCGTCTATGGGGTCATACGGAGTCGGACATGACTGAAGTGACTTAGCAGTAGCAGTATGCTTCTAACTTAGAGGAAGATGACACTCGTATAAAGAAATAACAGCATTTCATGGGTTATTTCAAAACCTAAAATATAATAAATATGTAATTCTGAGCTTCAAATTGATGGTACCTACATCTCATCCAAGCTAGCTGATGTGTTTGGCTTGAGTTCATGGAAATGGCCAGACTGGATCTTTGATATCCAGGTTATTGCTGGTTGATTCAGCAAGTCTTATATCTTTTCAGAGACTACAGGAAAGCTTTTAGTCATTCCATAGGAGTGCAAGTGGCCAGGCTCAGGGACAGAAAGGTTGGGAGTATCAGCTTTCAGTCTTTCTCTTTATGAAGAATGTAGAAAATCAACAAACCTCACACCATCAGTTTTCCTCCAGATCTCTTACCCTGAGTGAGACTGCAGTGACCGGAACCCTGCAGTGCCATCAACACTCATGACCTTCCAACTGCAGGGCTCAGTCCTGAGAGAAGAGCCAGCGGCTGGGAATGTTGAGGTGCCTGGAATTTTGCCTCGGCATCAGCACTGTGCCTCTTGTCTACGTGGTTCTGTCCTCTGGAATTGTGCAGTGTGCAACCTACACAACCGTACATAGCAGCTGTCTTCCGCCTACAGTTTCTGTGTCCCAGATGCTCTCTGGGCATCTTCCTACTGCCTTCCTCGGCCCGCCTCTTGCTTCCTGGTGGCCCAGACTCTGTCTTAGGGAACTTCCCATGGCTTCTTAGCCCTCTGGGCTGGGATCTGAAATCAGCCTTTGTGTGATCCTTCATCCTGTCTCATTTCATACACCCTTATCTGTCCTTTAGATGTTGGCTTTATAAAAGGTTGAACTATCATGAAAAATCAATTTCCCTGAAGTGGGAAATTCCTGCTGCTGACATTTTGTTTGTTACATATATATAATATCTATTGTGTGTGGCCTGGGTCTTTTTTTTTTTTTTTTTGGCCTTGTTGAGTCTCAGTTACAGCATGAGGGATCTTTACTTACAGCATCTGAGCTCATTCCCCTAGTTGGGGAATGCAGGATCTAGTTTCCTGACCAAGGATCGATCCCAGGCCCCCTGCATTGGGAATATGGAATCTCAACCACTGGGCCACCAGGGAAGTCCCTGGACGGGTTCCTACTAAGAATTCAGTAAGAGCTGTAATTTTTATTTTATTGATTCTCAAGTTATAAATTTTTACTGTTTACTGCCTTACTGATGACTTTAAACAGAAAATTTTAGAGTAATATATTTTAACTAAAGAAATTGTTTTCTAAGTGTGGAAATCCCAGTGTCAAAGAAATTAGTGTTGCGGGGAATTTTTAACATAAGGATGATATTAAAAGAATTGCTTAACCTAAAAAAAAATCACCTCTATTTGTTCTGTTACAGTATCAAGAATTCCATTATCAGGCAACTGGTTCTTTAAAGAGTGGGAAGCTTGTGCAATGCAGTCATTCTTAAACTGGAGAGAACATCAGGCTGAATCCTGTGCTGTGCCCCTAAAGTTTCTGCGGAAGGGCATCTGAGATGCAGGAGGAGAATTTACATTTCTAGCACTTTCCCAGGGGACATTGATGGTACTGGTCTGGGGGCCACTTGGAGGACCTCAGGTCAGGGAAATAATAGTGAGTCAGGCAGGGGAGATACGGTCTCGCTGGTCTTAGACTCCCAAACATGTGAGATCTTGAGCAAGTTTCTTAAATGTCCTGGCCTGGGTCTTCTCACCTGTAAAACAGTGGGGTGGCCTGGACAGTTTCTAAAGTTTCCCTCCAGCTCAAATGCCTTTCGAGCCGAATTCTAAGCTGATCACGTCAGATGTCTGGTGTCTCTCCAGAAGGGAGTGGGGACCAGCCATGGCCTTGCTGGGGGTCAGCTTTCCCTCTTGGCAGAGACCTCTGCCTCATCGTCAGGCACAGCTACCACTTTTTGGTTCAGAGGAGACATTTCTCAAACCCTCAAACCGAATGGGTCCTGGAAGCACAGAGACGAGAACTCAGGAGCACTGGTGGCTCCTTGCCAGCTTCTCAGCTTGCCCTGCTCACGAGTCCTGTCCTGTACCTTCTTTAAGGCAAAGGGAGTGCCCCCCTCCCCCGCAACGCAGGGTGGGGACTTTCCCCCCCAGCACATTGCTTGCAAAATAGAAAAGATACAGAGCCCAGAATCTTCCCCCCGAGAGTGATGTGGCCAGTATGCTTTGTCCAGCTGATTGACATATTACCGTACAGACTGAACTTGAGAATCTTTTGCTTTATTCCAGGAACTTTCTTTATCTGCTCCGCAGCGGAACCAGGTTTTCAGGTGACCTGAAGCTTACAGAAAGTTGGGAGTACCTTCTTTTAGAAAAATAACACAAAGTACGAATATCACTTAGGTTATAGGACCTTAGAAGGAATTGCTACAAAGTGAGAGACCTTGAAGTTTAAGTTTTATCTCCTTTGCTATAAATCCTCACTTCTGAGGGTAACGTGGCTGCTTTGTCCAGCTGATTCAAATATTCTTGCATAGGTTGATTTTGAGAATCTTTTGCTTTATTGCAGAAATTTTATTCATTTACCCAGCAGCAGGACCAGGTTTTAGGGGACCTGAAACTTACAGAAAGTTGGGAGCATCTTCTTTTAGAAAAGTAACCCAAAATGCAAATATAGTGTAGATTATAGGACCTTAGGGGGAATTGCTACAAGTGAGAGACCTTGAAGTTTTAAGCTTTATCTGCTCTACTTTAAGGCCACTGCTACCTCCACCTACTCATTTATTTTCCTTCTCTCTGTCCACAAGCACGTACTGGGCATCTACTCCATGCCAGGCTGGGCTGTTGCTTCAGAACCCTTGAGCCTACTCAGCAGTAAGGAACGTGGGAACGAGAAAGACGGTTCAAGGGCATTGACGGTGAACTCAGTGGGCAGACTGCAACAAAATGGAGACATCTGGGATTTAAAAGGGAGAAGGAAAAGGAAAACAACAAGAATGGGCTTAGATCAGATAGGAGTATCAGTTTGGTTCAGTTCAGTCCCTCAGTTGTGTCTAACTCTTTGCGACCCCATGGACTGCAGCACACCAGGCCTCCTTGTCCATTGCCAACTCCCAGAGTCTAGCCAAACTCATGTCCATTGAGTCAGTGATGCCATCCAACCATCTCATTCTCTGTCATCCCCTTCTCCTCCTGCCTTCAATCTTTCCCAGCATCAGGGTCTTTTCCAATGAATCAGTTCTTCGTATCAGGTGGCCAAAGTACTGGAGTTTCAGCTTCAGCGTCAGTCCTTCCTTGAATATTCAGGACTGATCTCCTTTAGGATGGACTGGTTGGATCTCCTTGCAGTCCAAGGGACTCTCAAAAGTTTTCTCCAACACCACAGTTCAAAAGCATCAATTCTTCAGCTCTCAGCTTTCTTTATAGTCCAATTCTCACATCCATACATGACTACTGGAAAAACCACAGCCTTGACTAGACGGACAGTTGTTGGCAAAGTAATGTCTCTGCTTTCTAATATGCTGTCCAGGTTGGTCATAGATCATTTTCCTTCCAAGGAGCAAGTGTCTTTTAATCTCATGGCTGCAGTCACCACCTACAGTGATTTTGGAGCCCCCCAAAACAAAGTCTGCCACTGTTTCTACTGTTTCCCCATCTATTTGCCATGAAGTGATGGGACCAAATGCCATGATCTTAGTTTTCTGAATGTTCAGTTTTAAGCCAACTTTTTCACTCTCCTCTTTCACTGTCATCAAGAGGCTCTTTAGTTCTTCACTTTCTGAAGATAAGAGTATAGCGTTGGATAATATTTTCAGTTTTGCCTGTGATCTATATTAGGAAATATATTTTTGCACAATTAAGGCACAGCCCACAACCTGCATGTAAGTAACTAAAACAATCTTCCATGGGATGGTGTTCACCTCTTGTGACATACTCTGATGCTTTCTTTTTCATTTCCATTCCTTTATATTGTATGCTCCTTTTTAAAATTTGAAGTGATGCTGGTTGTGACAGGCTGAATTGACTTTGCCTCCCATCTGTAACAAGCACAGGATGGCGGGTATCTGGGCACGGGGTGGATTGCCTGTTATTATGGGGCAATAATATATGGGGCAAAATATATGCCTGTTATTATTATCCGAGAGAAGAGGGCAATGAGAACCGGACTGCTCGTCCCACAGATTAGAAGCTAGGGGACCAAGAGGAGAAGGAAAGACAGGAAAATCAGGTTGGTGGTGTGGATATCGGCTTTCTGCCTTTAATGACCTATTTTGGAACTGTGACATAAAAAGCCAAAATTCGGATCAGAATCAAAAATGTGAGCAAGAGGAAATAGGAGAAAGGTTAAATGTAAAGAAGTAATATGTAGACAGTTGAATATCCTCTGATTGAGGACTGAATAAATAAACACATGGGGTGGTATTGGTGGTTTAGTCACTATGTTGTGTCCGACTCTTGCAGCTCCATAGACTGTAGCCCACCAGGCTCCTCTGTCCATGGGATTTTCCAAGTAAGATAACTGGCGTGGGTTGTCTTTTCCTATTGCAGTGGATCTTCCCCACCCAGGGACTGAACCTGTGTCTCTTGTCTCCTGCACTGGCAGCCAGATTCTTCACCACTGCGCCACCTGGGAAGCCCGAAGTCCCTATACCGTCTCTTAACTTTAGATTTTTGAGCAATAGGAATGCACTACCCCCTGAAAAAATTTAAGCTGAATTTTAACTGGACATTATTTTTTCTATGAATTATTTTACAATAATCCTCTTTATACCATGGGGGAATAAAAAGAAGTAACATGTGCCAGGAAATAACATTTTTTAGATTACTTTTGGCAGGGTCAGGGATAAATGAGGGAAGGAAAAATGATTGTTTCTTAAAAAGAAAACTGAAACGTAGGAGATGTGGCAGAAACCACAGAGCAGAGAGAGTGTGGAAGAGAAATAAGCGCAAGTCAGAGAGAATGGATATTGCTGCGGGAAAACACTGACTCTCAAGCCAGATTTCTGCCAACCATGGATGATCGAGGTAAGGAGAACGCAGATGATGAGTCTTGTCTTTTACATAAACACGAGGGTGCGTTTATGCAGTGTAGCTAAGAGAAGAGAAAATGCAGGAACCTGGAACATCACAGCAGGAGGGCATCTGCTGTTGGGGTGCAGGCGGATAAATAGGGGGAGCTTACGGAGGAGAAAGAGACCTAACATACAGACACATCATGTGCACACAGCAGAGAAAATCTACAAATTAAATGTGGAAATTAAGCAGAAGAAAACAGAAAAATCGGAGCGCAAAGAAGGCTGAGGAAGAGTCCCTCTTCTTGCCCTCTGGCTCTTTCTCCTTTAACTCCTTTCCTCTCCTCCTTCCCTGTGTTCATCATACACTCCTTCCTTCTTTCACTTTCTTTTTTAGAGCAGTTTTAGGTGCACAGCAAAATTAAGAGGAAAGTACAGTTATGGGAACTCCTCCCCTGCCCCGCTACCTACACACACAGACTCCCCCATTAGCCACAGCCCTACTAGAGTGGTATGTCTGTGATAGTGAACCCACAGTGTCACGTCAGAATCACCCCGAGTCCATCGTTTACATGAGAATCCACTCTTGTACATCCTATGGGTTTGGAAAAAGGTGTAATGACACGTCTCTACCTTTATCATATCATACAGGGTGGATTCACTGTCTGAGAAAATCATCTGTGTTCTACTTTCTTTTGGGCTTCCCTGATAGCTCAGCTGGTAAAGACTCCGCCTGCAATGCAGGAGACCTGGGTTCGATCCCTGGGTTGGGAAGATCCACTGGAGAAGGGATGGGTTACCCACTCCAGTATTCTTGGGCTTCCGTGGTGGCTCAGCTGGTAAAGAATCTGCCTGCAATGTGGGAGACCTGGGTTTAATCCCTGGGTCGAGAAGATCCCCTGAAGAAGGAAAAGGCTACCCGCTCCAGTATTCTGGCCTGGAGAATTCTGGCATGGAACTATACAGTCCATGGGGATCTCAAAGAGTCGGACAGGACTGAGCAACTTTCACTTCACTTCTACTTATTTTTCTCTCTCCCCTTCCTGCATCCCTGGAAACCACTCATCTTTTTATCGTCTCCATAGTTTTGCCTTTTCCAGAAGGCCGTGGCATTAGAAGCAAACCGTGTGTGGGGTTTTCAGACAGGCTTCTTTCATGCTTGAAGTTCCTCTGTGGCTTTTCATGGCTTGTTAGCTTCTTTCTTTTTAGTGCTGAGTAATATTCCCCTGTCTGGATGTTCCAGGGATTATTTACCCATTCACCGGCTCTGGGAGATCTTGGTGGCTTCCTAGTTTTGGCAACGACGACTAAGGCTGCTGTCAACACCCATGGGCAGGTTTTTATGTGGACATAAGTTGTCAGCTTCTGTGGCTCAATACCAAGGAGCACAGTTACTAGATCACAAGGGAAGAGTATGTGGAGTTTTGTGAGAAACTGCCAGACTGTCTTCCAGGTTGGCTGTACCATTTTGCACTCCCACTCAACTGTGTGAGAGCTCCTATCAGTCTGTACCTTTGCCAGAATTTGCTATTTTTAGTGTTCCATATTTTGTCCATCCTAACAGGTGTGAAGCTAGCATCTCATCCGTGGATTTACGTGTTCTTAGTGAACCCAGCAATGGCACCCCACTCCAGTACTCTTGCCTGGAAAATCCCATGGATGGAGGAGCCTGGTGGGCTGCAGTCTATGGGGTCACTGAGAGTTGGACATGACTCAGTGACTTCCCTTTCACTTTTCACTTTCATGCATTGGAGAAGGAAATGGCAACCCACCCCAGTGTTCTTGCCTGGAGAATCCCCTGGACGGGGGAGCCTGGTGGGCTGCTGTCTATGGGATTGTACAGAGTCGGACATGACTGAAGCGACTTAGCAGCATCAGCAGTGAACCCGGCTTAGCCCCCAGTAATTCTGCTCTTTAAAATCATTCTCTTCAAATCAACTTTTAATAAATGTACGGTTGCTGTTTACTTGCTAAGTGGTGTCCGACTCTTTTGCAGCCCCATGGTCTGTAGCCTGCCAGCCTCCTCCGTTCATTGGGTTTCCCAGGCAAGAAGACTGGAGTGTTGGGTTGCCATTTCCTTCTCCAGTGGATCTTCCCGACCCAGGGATCAGACACACATCCCTTGCGTTGCCAGGTGGATTCTTTACCCCTGAGCCACCAGGCAAGCGCATTAGAAAGTATTAATGACAATACACATTGAACTCAGCAGTCTAACAGTTCCTGAAATTTGCCTTTTTCTTCTCCCTTTCCTGTGCCCCCTTTTTTTCCTTAAAAGACAGGACCATATTTTCTTGTATTGGTTTAGTATCTGTCTTCCTCCTCTTGGCTTTTTTTCAAAGCCTTTTGACATTGGCTTTGCAGTAACACTTGCAAGTCCTGTGGGCATCCGGGAGAGAATTCACCTGGGCCTGGAGATCTGAGTACAGTCAGCATGGCACTTGCAATCATTCTCCAAGCCTGGGTGCTCTTCTCTCTTAATGAGATCAATTCTGTCTTTTTAATGATGATCATGGTCCTGTAATGAGCACAGAAGTAAAGCAGGAGTTAAATAGTGTTGCTTTTATTAAACTCTTTTATCCAGGGGTATTAGTTAACCTATTTGCAAGCATGTGGCAGGAAAATGAAGGATAATTAGAATGGATGCTGGTGACAGGAGCTTTCCACGTGGCGCTTGTGGTGAAGAACCCACCTGCCAAGGCAGGAGACGGAAGAGATTCGCAGTTTGGTCCCTGGGTCAGGAAGATCCCCTGGAGGAGGCCATGGCAACCCACTCCAGTGTTTTTGCCTGGGAACGCCCATGGACAGTGTCACCTGGTGGGTTACAGGCCATGGCGTTGCAGAGAGACGGACACAACGGAAGCAGCTGAGCATATAGGTGTGCACACTGGTGATAAAGCTCAGGAGACCTATTTAGGTGTGCCTGGTTGAACAACACGTTACTTTTATCTCAAAGCAGATCTCAGTGGCCACAGCTCTCTCTGGTTCTCATACAGCTGTGGACCTAAGCCTTATGAGTGTTGCCCTGCAGTTAGTTCCACTGACAACACTGATAGGAACCTGTTGGAGCTCTGGCTTATCTTTTTCTGAATTTGTTTTTAATTCTACAGTCACATTGTTAGCTCATTGAAAACAGACTCTTTCTTGTATCACTTTGTGTCACAGGCCATCTTAGTTCACAGCAGCCTGTTTGTTATTGAGAATGGACATGCCTGTAACATTTCCATTAGATTATTCTTTACGGCTCACATGGTAACAAATCTGCCTGCCATGAGGGATTACCTGGGTTTGACACCTGGGTTGGGAAAATTCCCTGGAAAAGGGAGTGCCAACCCACTCCAGTGTTCTTATCTGGAGAATTCCACGGACAAGAGGAGCCTGGCCAGCTACAGTCCATGGGGTTGCAAAGAGCTGGACACCTCTGAACAACTAACACTTTCAGTTTCTTTCATTCCTTAAAGAAAAAAGAACTAAGAGAGGAAAAAAAAAAAAAAAGGCACTAGAGGTTTGGCCTAATCCACTCCAGTACTATTGCTTGGAAAATCCCATGGACCGAGGAGCTTGGTAGGCTATAGTCCATGGGGTCGCAAAGAGTCGGACACGACTGAGCGACTTCACTCGCTCACTCACTCACTCTGTTTCTATAGAAGCATATCATTAACTGTTGCCATTTTTCTCCATTTCCCCAACAACCTCCACCCTCAAACATCTGCAATTTCTTCCTGATCAAATAATATTTTAAGAGCTTAAGTGAAAGTCCAATATCCTGTCTCTGTTACTTCTCTGGAAACTCGTGCAAGGGAAAAGTCCGCATTAGGAGGTCACAGTTAGTCCCTGAAGGACACTTAATTCTCAGGAAGATTTACTAAACATTCACTACTTCAGATTCAGTTATAAAATTGGAGCTGAAAGAATCAAAGAATCAAAGTGGAAAGGAAAAAAACCACCTTCGAGATAAGAAGCTCAGTCTGTTGTGCTGTCACGTTTGTCTTGCAGAAATGAATGGTTTAATGGTCCCACATCTCAGATCAGCAAGCTTGGCCAGTTGATGGGGCTCTGGCTGTTTTTAGGGTGGGCCAGCTTTCGAGCAACCTGCTAGTTTAAGTTCTGAAGGTCTCGTGAGTCATATTCCAAATACATTCCTGGAGAATTTCATTGCGCTGCTTTGAAAGCAGTTTATGTGCGCCGCAGTAATGGGTAAACTAGCTATTTTGACACATTGCGAAAGAATGTTTTTGAAAAGAGAAACACTCAGTAGTAAAAACAGACAAATGATTGAGGGACATTTCATTGTAGCTCAACTCTGCTTTGATGTAGGTGTTTAAACAGCCAGTTCCCAGCTCGCTATTTAAATACCTATATCCTGAATTAGTTATTCACCAGGGGGAGATGCTGAAGAGAAGCAAAAATGATACAATTAAGTTACAAATATAGGAGATCCAGGCCCAACTATCCCAACCGTCCTCTTTTTCTTCTTTAACGAGTGTCATTATATTTTGATGTGTTTAATAATACGGCAGAGGTTAAATGAAACATGAAAAAGGGATGTACATTAAAATTGAGATAACTCTTCCTTCAGTGAAGTGGAACCCAGCAGATGTAGCCGCACACTGTAATTGCTGCCTGTTTCCTGTCAGTCTGATTAAGTTGCATTGTCCCAGCTCCAAGTGTAGGAATCAGTGGCTTCCCATAGGGCACAGCATGGGATGACGGGCTGCAGCAGTGGTATAACTACACGCACCTCCTGCTTCTCCCGTAATGGTGTAGACATACAATATACATTGATGACATATAAAATCAATAGGCTGTGCAGTGTATTAAGGGCACACTGTCATCCGTCTTCCCAGTTACATCCCAGGAAAGCCAAAACTACACTCACATCCTGAATTCTGAGGCTCGGCAGAACCATCTCCTAGCTCCAGGGCCAGACACTGGGGTGCTCATTTAAAAGAAGAAAAAATGTATTTGGCTGTGTTGGGTCTTCGTGTTGGCAAACAGTATCTTCACTGCGGCTCGTGGACTGCCTAGCTGTGGAGCCCAGGCTCAGTCGTGGTACTCAGGCTTAGTTGCTCCATGGCATACGGGATCTTTAGTTTCCCAATCAGGGATCGAACTGGAGTCCCTCTCTTAACCACTGGACCACCAAGGAAGAGCCTCTGGGGTGCTCAGTTTTAAAGAAACATAAAGGTTTAGATTGGATTTGCATTTGACCGTCTCGGAGGTCTGCCTGCTGCTTTTTCGGCTTCTCCTGCGTCAACTGTGTACTGGTGGCTTGTGAACCAACCAGTCAATGGACAGATATTTGGGGGTCACTAAAGGAAGTCCGGCAACCCACTCCAGTATTCTTGCCTGGAAAACCCCATGGACAGAGAAGCCCGTCTGGCTACAAGTCCATGGGGTCGCAAGAGGGACACGGCTTAGCCACTAAACCACCACCACCACCACCACCAAAGGACGTCTGGTGTTTTGCTAGGATGTGTAGCAGATCGGTATCAGACGTTTTATGATCCATGTGGGGAGACAGCATCAGCCATGCTCATGCCCAACTGCTCAGTCGTGTCCGACTCTTGGCGACCCTATGGACTGTAGCCCATCAGACTCCTCTGTCCGTGGGATTTTCCAGGCAAGGACACTGGAGTGGGTTGCCATTTCCTACTCCAGCATCAGCCATATCATGGGACAATTAGAGAACTGATCAAGAATTCAGGGAAGGGACAGCTTAGTGTAGCCTGGAGTATGGGGAGAGGGGATTCATGTAGGTGGAACTTGAAATAGATCTTGGAGGGTGGGAAGACACACCGAGCTGTGAAATCCCGGTGACCACAATGCCCAGGTGGAAAAGAGCTTGGGGGGTGGTCCAGTGGTGAAGACTTTGCCTTCCAGTACAGGGGGTGTAGGCCTAATCCCTGGTTGGGGAATTAAGATCCCACATGGCTTGTGGCCCTCCCAAAAATCAAAACATAAAACAGAACCAGTATAGCAGCAAATTCAGTAAAGACTTTAAAAATGGTCCACATTAAAAAAAAAAACAACTTATAAAACAAACAAAAAAACAAAGTAGCTTGGGAGAACTTGAGTGGCTAAGTCTAACTGGATGGATGATCTAGAAATAAAGTTAAAGTTCTTTCGTGAATAGCCCAATAAAGCCATCATTCTGCAGTGATCTTTCCCCTTCTATGAATATAGACTAATGACCGCTATCAATAAAAGCTCTCAAACTGATTTACTATCACTGAAAAAGTCTAATGTGCGTTTTTTAAAATCCAATTTAATAAAAGCCTAGTCACAACAGAAATAGTGGATAAGTGAAAGAAACGACATCGTTTGAGTTGGATGCTGCTACTGCTGCTGCTAAGTCGCTTCAGTCGTGTCCGACTCTGTGCGACTCCATAGACGGCAGCCGACCAGGCTCCCCCGTACCTGGGATTCTCCAGGCAAGAACACTGGAGTGGGTTGCCATTTCCTTCTCCAATGCATGAAAGTGAAAAGTGAAAGTGAAGTCACTCAGTCGTGCCCGAATCTTAGCAACCCCATGGACTGCAGCCTACCAGGCTCCTCTGTCCATGGGATTTTCCAGGCAAGAGTACTGGAGTGGGTTGCCTTCTCCAATGAGTTGGATATGTGGCCGATATAAAATGATTTGACTAATTTTTTTGCTGACTGTGTTGAGAGATATACTGATCTCATATAAACATAGCCAACACTGATATATGGCCAGTGAACCAAAATATGCTATATTCTGTTGGTTGTAAACAATTTGGACTCCTCACCTCAAAAAGAATACAAGGACATTCAGTTCAGGAATCTGCCCTTAATGTGCTCCCTTAATAAGGCATGAGTGAGGAGATAACGAAGGGTGGGATGGAGCTGGAGGTAGGAGAGAGGTTCAAAAGGGAGGGGACACAGGTGTATCTTTGGCTGATTCGTGTTGATGTCATGTCAGAGACCTGGATTCGATCCCTGGGTTGGGAAGATTCCCTGGAGAAGGGAATGGCTACCCACTCCACTATTCTGGCCTGGAGAATTCCATGGACTTTACAGTCCATGGGGTCGCAAAAAGTCGGACATGACTGAGCGACTTTTGCTTTCATAGCAGAAATCAACACAATATTTTAAAGCAATTATCCTCTAATTTACAAAAAATGAATTATAATTCTAATACCATCTAGACAGGGTTAGGAGGACATAGTCTAAAGAAATGCTCAGGAGAGAGAGATGACTTAATAGCTGCCAGCAATCAGTGCTTTGATTTGTAACCATTTCCTGTCTATAGGTTAAACTGCAGCTTGACTTCAAGTTCACATCGTTAGGTAGTATGTTTCACTTGGGGCCCCTGCAATTAATTCCTGGATATCAACAGAAGTTTGACTTAATAACTCGCAATCTTGTGTGAAAATTTCAGACCTTGCACAGAAAAAAAAGGGGGGGGGGGCGGAAAGATCACCTAGTTAATCAATTATTGGTATGTGTGTGAATCCTTGAATTGACTTTTGAATAATTGTGGTCCTTTATATGTTCAAAAAAAGAATATTTCCTTTGAGCTGCTGTAGGCACCATTGACTGAGATGGAATTGACTGGATTCTTCTGTACAGTAGCTCACACGGAGAGAAGCCCAGCTGTTTCAGATACTCTTAACAACTGCAGCCCGTTTCCCTGGATCTCACTGTTTCCCCAGCTCGTCCTGTGTGACTGGAGGAATTCCGGAGATCCTTCAAAAATGCCAAACTCCCCCCTCTTAGGAGAGTTCACTGTGCTTACAGATACAACCCTGAAAGCAAAAGTGTTAGTCGCTCAGTGGGGTCCGACTCTCTGCAATCCCACGGACTGTAGCTCCTCTGTCTGGGATTCTCCAGGCAAGAAGACTGGAGTGGGCTGCCACGCCCTTCTCCAGGGGATCCTCCTGACCCCAGCAGGGATCAAATCCAGGCTTCTTGCTTTGCAGGCAGGTTCTTGACCATTTGAGCCACGCCGGCTTCCATGAGGACTGACTTTTTCCTTTTCTGTGACCCCGGGGACTGGCCTGGTGGTTCTCTGTCTTCAGCAGACTGCTCGGCAGTGGACGGATCTGGTGATCGTGGTCAGGGGACGTGGGTCAGCTACAAGGTCTTAACCTCTGGAATGCTCGCTGCTCTTCCCATGTCAGTCTCAGTGCTTCCACTGAGAACTACGGTTACCTCCTCCGCCAACACCAGCTTTCTAGAAAGCGTGTCTAGATTAGTGGTTACTGTCTTTCTTCCTTGGCAGTCTGACAGAAGTCCTTGGTGGGACTGGGGGAACAAAAGGACAAGACCATCAAGGAGTTCTGAAATAGCTCTTCCCCTCACACAGCAGCCAGGACTTGGGCGAAGGTGGGGTGCTCCACCCTTTCCTCCACAGGCTGTTCTTTAAGTGGAATCTTGGTCCTTCCTAAAAATGTCCTTTGTGTGACATGACAACGTACTCTGCTGCCCATAAAACCATCCCTACTCTTTTTAACATACTGCTTTCTTCTTAAGGGCGGATCACATGTGTTAGAAGAGTCTCCCTCTTCAACCTGAAAGCATGAAAAAGGCCAGTGTGAGGTCAGTCTTTCTGGTGACCCGCCCTCATCCTGAAGCTATCTGGAGGTCTGCTGAGTTCCCCTCATTAGCATAACAAGGACACTCCTGTTGCTCTGGAAATTCCAAGGGCTTCTGAAGCTCTCTGCCAGGCACCAAGGACAATGACCAGACAAATTCCTTATTATACTGTGGGTGGACAGGGAGAATTTAACTAATGGGCTTCCCAGGAGATTCAAGGGTGAAAAAATGTCCACCCGCTAAGCGGGAGACTCGAGTTCACTCCCTGGATCTGAAAGATCCCCTGGAGAAGGAAATGGCAACCCACTCCAGTATTCTTGCCTGGGGAATCCCACGGAGAGAGGAGCCCAGTGGGCTACAGTCCAGGGGGTCGTCAAGAGTCGAGTTTGACTTAGTGACTAAACAAGAAGGTGCCTTTCCTTTTTTAGCAAGACAGTTGGCAGACTGTCTTTCCATCTTGGTGGAAAATATATAGAAATGTTGGATGAGTAATGATATAACCAGTGGAATTAATAAATAATTATATCCAAAGGATATTATAAAATGGATTAACCTGGAGAAATAAAAATTAAATTGGGCCACAGAAGATATGCCTATCAAATTTCCAGGCAACATAAAACTGAGGAGAGAATGTTAACATTATAGAAAGCCAAACAAAAGTTCAGAAGCGTTGCAGCTGTGAACGGAGAAGCCAATGGCACCCCACTCCAGTGCTCTTGCCTGGAGAATTCCCTGGACAGGGGGGCCTGGTGGGCTGCAGTCCATGGGGTTGCGAAGAGTCAGACACGCCTGAGCAACTTCACTTTCACTTTTCACTTTCATGCATTGGAGAAGGAAGTGGCAACCCACTCCAGTGTTCTTGCCTGGAGAATCACAGGGGAGCCTGGTGGGCTGCCGTCTATGGGGTCGCACAGATTCGGACACGACTGAAGCGACTTAGCAGCAGCAGCAGCAGCACCCGTGAAAGAAGTACTGAGACATGTGTCTCCACTTCATCGAGGACTTGGGCTCCCTTCTGTTTTTCTGTGTCCATAGGGTCGGTCGCACAGAGTTGAACATGACTGAAGTGACCTTGCACGCACGGGCCATCTTGCTTTCCATTGTCAAGGTTGCTTCATGGTCCAAGATGACTGCTAGAATGTCAACCATAGCGTTCATGTTTTAGGCAAGAGGAAGAAAGACAAATAAAGGGAAAATGAGTATACCTCCCAGCTGCTTTAGTTTCCTTGAAAAAGTCATTCTAGAAGCTTCAACACACTTTCACTTTTAACTCATGGGCTTGAACTTAGTCACTTAGTTGAAAGAGAAGCTGGCTAAACACAGTGCTGTCTTACCTCTACAACCAAACAAGCAACCACTCACTCACCAAACCAACCAATAAAAATAAACGTTGCCATCTTAACAGGCTGAAATAGGACAAAAACTAGCAAAGTGAAATCACCAAAATGAACGTCATCTTGATTTTCTATTAAAATGAGTCTAAAAATGATAACCAATCTCAGTTTTAAGTACAGGCGAGAAAGTTTACTAAATAAAATACCAACAAATTTAACCCAGTAGTTTAGTAAAGGAATATTTACCAGAATAGGAATGATTGAAAATGCAAAGATGATTTAATATTGTAGTCCAGTTTGTCTTCTCTCTTGACTCATGCTTTTTTTTCCCCCTTAGTTTTCATTCTTCAAAATGAAAAGCAGTGCTGCAGAAAGTTTACAGAGAGTGGTGCAGTAAATATCTTTGTGCATCTCTGAGGACAATTCCTACTTATAATTCTTGACAATGGAGTTGGCAGACCCAGGTGCAGTCGCACACTGTATTCCATTTGGTTAAACCTGACCATTTGTCCAACCGGAAGGCAGTGTCAACTCACAAGTCCTGGCAGCGTGTGGAAGTGCTTGTTTTTTCATGAGTTTGCCTGATCCTGGTGATTATGATTTAAAAAACAAAGCCTTTAATAATGAGATGACAGAAGAAAAGTAGTTTTTAATTGTAGTTTTAACAGTATTTCTTTATAAGTAAAATTATCTTTCAAATGCCTTTTGGCTATTTTTTTCCCTTGTTGTATTTTCTTGTCCTGTTTTGTCCTATCTTGCTGATTTGGAGAAATACTTTACACATTAAAGATAATTAGCTCAGTTTGCTATTTACCTGTTACTATTGGTTTTAGTGTATTTTCTCTTAGTTTAAAAATGTGTAGGTTTAAAATTTATTCCAGTTTTTCTACTCTGTGATTTGTAATCTTTGTGTCATGTTATAAAAAGTCTTCCCTACAATCAGATTAAAATACCTCTTCATATATTTTCTTGTAGTATCCTTTCCTTCTTTTTCCTTTATTTTTTTCATTTTTTGCTAAATCCATCTGAGATTTGCATTCATGAGTGGTATGAGATGAATACATGTTTTTCCCTACCTCAGTGTTTAGCATTTTTCTGATATAGAAATGTGAGTTTTATAATATGTTAAAGGTTCATATATCTAGAAATAAATTTTATTATAAACTTATAGGACGTGTGAAGAAAATTATAAAACAACTGAAAAGCAATTCATGAACCTGGAGTAAATGGAGAGTTATATTTCTAAGCTGGAAGGGTAAATATTATACAGATTCCCATCATTTCCAAGTTCATATATAGAGTTGCATGCCAGCGTGCTCAGTTGCTTTCACTGTTTGCCACCACCTGTAGCCCGCCAGGCTCCTCTGTCCATGCAATTTCCCAGGCCAGAATATGGGAGTGGGTTGCTATTTTCTTCTCTAATGGATCTTCCTGCCCCAAGGATTGAACCTGCATCTCTGTGTTTTCTGCGTTTACCACTGCTCAACCTGGGAAGCCCGTGTATATAATTAATGCACTTCAAACAAAAGTCAAAGACTATTTTGGAAATTTACAAAATGATTTGAAATTTCACGTGAAAGATTTGAAATCTGAAATTTAACCAAGGAAAATTGGAAAAAGGAGGATTATGAAGGGGACTTGGCCTCTAAGATGTCAAAATACATTATGCCGCTGCTGCTGAGTCACTTCAGTCGTGTCCGACTCTGTGCGACCCCAGAAACGGCAGCCCACCAGGCTCCCCCATCCCTGGGATTCTCCAGGCAAGAACACTGGAGTGGGTTGCCATTTCTTTCTCCAAAATAAAGGTAGAATAAATAAAGTAGCAGGATGAGGTCTTCAAAGAGAGACAGAGAAGTGTACGGAACAAAAAGCCAAGAAATAGTCTCTAGTGGTTAGTAACTGATAAAAGGGCATTTCACATCAATGAGGAAAATACACATTGTTTTAAAAACGGGATGGGTGACGGGAATATTTTGAGTCAGTTATTTTGGTAAAAATTTAGTTAGAGCTTTGCACCACACTCATGGATAGCACAGAGAGTTAAATAAGTGTAAAACATAAGAAAACAATAAACTAGAAAAAATCGTAGATAAGTGCATTTGACTTCGTAGAAGATAGAGCCACTCTAAATATTTAGGTAAAGGAAAAAAAAATCACAAAAGAAAATTTTATATAATTTATATTTTATAAAAATTCCAAACATCAAAATATCGTAAGCACAAATAAAAAGCAGATTACCAGCTCGGAAAAATATTCTTACTATATCAAGGTTAATAATCAGGTGCCTAGCCAAAATTAAAATGGGCAAGACAATATAGGAAAAAGAAAGACAAACGACCAATTAAGGTGAAAATACTTTTCTCTCTGCCAATCAAAAGAATTCAAGCTAATACAATAGGGAGATATAACCTGTTTTTACCTAATTTTGGAAAGATTTTAAAAATGCTGATGGCATTGTTAGCAAGGGCAAGGTAAAACAATTACTTGTATGCTTCTAGTGGGAAAATAAATTGTTTTAGACTTCCTGGAGGACAGTAAAGCAGTATATATAAAAAAATTTAAATATGTTTTCTCATTTATACCTAGGAGTTCTATTTTTAGCAAATCATTCCAAAGAAAGAATCAAATATATATGAATGTATGAATTGCTTACTGTATCATTATTTTTTAAATTTATTGTGAAGCATTTAAAATATACAGAAAGCATAAAGATTAATGCAGTGAGCACCCATGTACCCAACATCCATTCTTTATCTGCTCATGAAGAAGTAAAAAAACTATCAATGGGGTTATATGGCTGAGTCCCTTTGCTGTTCATCTGAAACTATCACAACATTGTTAACTGGCTATTGTTGTTCTTCACTGGCTAAGTTGTGTCGGACTCTTTGCGACTCCATGGACTGCAGCACCTCAGGCTTCACTGTCTCCCAGAGTTTGCTCAAAGTCATGTCCACTGAGTCAGTGATGCCATCCAGTCGTCTCGTCCCTTATTGCCCCCTTCTCCTCCTGCCCTGTCTTTCCCAGCATCAGGGTCTTTTCCAGTGAGTCGACTCTTTGCATCAGGTGGTCAAAGTATTTCAGCTTTAGCATCAGGCCTTCCTGTGACTATTCAGGGTTGATTTCATTTAGAATGGACAATACTCCAGTACAAAATAAAAAGTTAAAAAAAAAAGAGGTGGAAAGAGAGAGCTCCGCATCCTTCTCCTCATGCCTTTGCCCCCCTTCATCTCCAGAGGTAAAGGTGGTATTTATAATTCAATATGGCATCATTCAATTATAAACTTCCTGTATGAACAAGCTTGAGGGAATTAAATAAATTACGATACCTTACTGGTGAAATATTATTAAAATTTATTTTTAATATTATATGTATGATATATACACATCATCTGACATTTGAAAAATAGCCTCAAAATTAAACAAAACTAAAATCACCCATAATTCCATCAGCCAGATAACTGATAACTTCCATTATAACTTCTGTTGTAGTATTTGTTGTGTCATCTAATCTTTTTAAATAGAATTTCATATTGTTTAAAAATTAAATCATGCTATACATACAGCCATATAGTTTGTTTTTCCTCTTAGAACGCCTTAAGAACACTTTCCTATTTTATAGAATATCCTTTTAAAAATAACAGCTCTGTGGTATAGATGAATATTTACTCAGTGTTTTTTAAATACTTTTGTGTTATTCCAATTTTTCCTTATTATAAAGGACACTGCAGTAAATTTCTTTGTTGCTAAATCTTTGCTATACAATTGTTACTTATTAAGTAATTTCCTAGAAAGGGAATTTTTGGCCTGAAATTCTAAACAAATACAGTAATTCTTTAGGAGAATATGTACTAATGTGATAGATTGTTAAGTAAAAAAGTAGACTACCCCGTAGTATATGCAGTATATTTGCAAATATTAAAAAGATTTATGCAAGTGAAGATGCTGAAAGGAAATACAGTCTGTCAAAATGGGAGCAAGGTATCTCTGGGCAGATGGATTTATTTGTCTCTTTATGTTTTTCTGTGGCTAGTTTTTCTACAGTAAGCATATATTGCCTTATGATCAGAAATGAAATAATAATTTTTGCAATAATTGAATAAATATTGAAAAGTTTACAGAAGTACAAGGTCCAGGAAATAAAACTTTACAATTATCCTTGTGAGAAAGACCTGGGGTTCGAGGTGAACCACAGGCTCAAAGTTGACAAGATGCTAAAGCTGCTTAAGGATAAAATGCAATAGTACACTGTGTGGAACAGAGCAAAGTAACAGTCCTTCCACATCTATGTCTGTGGGGCCACAGATGCCACACTGTATTCTGTAGAGATGATATGGTATTTGCACAAATGGCATAAGGTTGTTAAAAGGGGTCGGAAGCTGGTACAAATTACTGGGCCCCGTCATCCAGAAAGGCGCCAGGGGCTGATTATATTGTGTATCAACACAAATCCACCATTGCTGGGGATGAAAACAACTTTTAACATTAGAGTTCTAACCCCCTTCTTGGCAGCTTTCTCTTTTGAGAGTGAAAGTAGCTGGAAGCCTGAAGCACGGTGTTGAAGGAAGAATGGTACCCTCAAGTGGAACCAAGGCCAGCGTTTAACTCCAAAGGGATCCAGTCTGGGGAAGGGGGCTTTCAGACTTTCAAGGGGATGATTAGAGAGAGGCAGGTGACTGCTCCGTGACTGTAGCTGACATGCTATTTTTGGAATAAGCATTGGGAAAGGGCTCAGTCTCTGGCAAGAGCAGGTTCCCTGCTCAGGGTATGGCAGGAGTCCAATCCTGGAGACACGCTATGGAACACAGGAAGATTTACACTCCACAAAAATGCCCATGCCCAGGGCCTGTCCTAGCATCTCTGTCACAAGGAGACGGTAAGAAGTGTCAAATGTCTATTTCTCCTGTGGTGGTGCATTAGTCGCTAAGTCGTGTCCAACTCTAGCGACCCCATGGACAGAGGAGCCTTGCAGGCTACAGTCCATGGGATTCTCCAGGCAAGAATGCTGGCATGGGTTACCATTTTTACCTTGAATCACCATTTTATCTAGTGGCAGAAGATGCAGTCTGGTTAATCTTTGTTTATTGGATCACTTTTTTTTTTTTTTTTTTAAACTCATTTTGGGTCTATTC
Organism: Neotragus moschatus; assembly: GCA_006410615.1. Classification (NCBI taxonomy): domain Eukaryota; kingdom Metazoa; phylum Chordata; class Mammalia; order Artiodactyla; family Bovidae; genus Neotragus; species Neotragus moschatus. Next base: position 60,898 of record SJYA01002857.1, read on the forward strand.
TCAGACACTCTGGGGCCTCTGCTTCTCTCCCGTGCCCCATGGTGAGGACTACTTGATTCTAGTCCTGTCCTTTCTGGGAGAGCCTTGCCCTGTTGGCAGTGTTATGGTTGGCGTTCACTTGCCAGATCCCGTGGTCCTAACTGCTCAGTGAATTCCTCCCCACGTGTTCTATCCTGTGATGCTCTGGATGCCTCTCCTAAGTCAGACCTTTGGTCCTCCCTCAGGGAGCACCTCATCCCAGATGTCAGATCCTAGCTGGATCGTGATTTCCTCACCTCCTTGTCTCGATCGAGTAAATCAACAAGTCTTCCTCTGTAACAGCAATTGTCCAATTGCTGTTTCATTCTTATGCAGTAATGAAGTTTAATAGACGGTGGCTCAGATGGTAAAGAATCTGCCTGCAGTGCAGAAGACCTGGTTTCAACCCCTGGTTGGGAAGATCCCTGGAGGAGGGCATGGCAACCCACTCTGGTTTTCTTGCCTGCAGAATCCCCACGGACAGAGGAGCCTGGTGGGCTATAGTCCGTGTGGATGCGAAAAGTCAGACACGACTGAGTGACTGAGCACATGGTATGCTGGGGGAGATCACAAAATCTGGTTTCCTTCCTTAATTTCAGAAAGTTCAATAACCCTAACTGCACAGAAAGTTTGATAAAAATCAAATTTCTGCATCAGTTTCTCTGGAAGCTATTTAAATTACTTTAAAGCCAAAGGCAAGGTAGAATATAAAATTGGGACAGTCTTCTGTTAGAGTTATCATGAAAAAGAAAATCCAGACAAGAAATGTGAATCTACTTCAAAAAGTGGCAAATATCAAATTCTTTAAGGAGTGAACTGTGGGAACAGATGGGCAAAGGAACAGCCCAAGTTTGTCAACCTTCTAAATAAGCTAACCGAACGACTGGCAAATGTGATTTGTGTCATATTAGAAGAGGGTGAGCTGACCAAGACCGTATCTCAAAAAACAGTGGCAGTTATTTTGATGGAGGGAAAAAGATCTGTTGTTAAAAAAAAAAACCAAAAAACCCAAGAAATTGATACTACTACTGATGAACTTCACTAAGTTCAGGGCATTTTTTTTGACAATAATAGACGGTAGAGAGAGACATTCTAAAACAGTGTGTGCCATAGTAGAGGCTGTGTTGAATGAACACAGAGGGGTTAGGTTCGTTTAAACTACAATCATTCCAAATGAAAGTCACACAGCAGTCTTAAACCTGTTAAAGAGGGGAGGGATATTTCAGGAGCTTGGGATGGACATGTACACACCACTTTATTTACAATAAATTACCAAGAAGGACTTCCTGTATTTAAAAAAAATGGACAGAGTGTAAGAGAATGATAATACATGAGACCAGATTGGCCATGTGTTGATAATTCTTGAAACTAACAGATGGATTCATGGGGATTTGATTACACCACTCCTTTCACTTTTGTGTGTGTTTGAAATTTTCCATAATAAAAAAGTTAAAAAAGGGAAACGTTAAAGAAGATCCATTTAACAAGACCTTTCTTTGAAAGGAAGCTTTTGCTGTTGTTCACGTAGGAGTTTCGAAGGTCTTATTTGTAGGGCTAGTCCTCTGCTGGCATACACTCACTGGCCAAACCCGATACTCAGGATAATTGGTGTCTGTTCCCATTGGTTGGTGTCCCTGGAGTCCTGGCAGTTTACTACTCTATTGTGACTAGCATCTCTGTTTCTGTATTAATCAAAAGAGGTCTTTGACGCAGACTCACAGTGAATCAAAGGGAAAGGGATGGAGGTTGAACTGATGGTATTGGAAAAGCTGCCTAATATTAGGGGGAAAACATCATATATTCATCTCCCAGCACAATAAATTACAGAAGCAGTAAAGTACTAAATCTTTTTAAAAATATATAAAAATAGAAGTAGAAAGAAAATAGGTGAGGACCTGATTTTCTGTACAGCAACAGAAAACAAGGGAATGATCATCAAGAAACGTGTGATACATTTATCTAAACAAAAATTTAAATTTTTATGTCTCAAAAATCATAAAATTAAAAGGTAAAGAATAAAACAGGGAAGAAACTGTTCCCCACAATTACAATAAAGGACTGATATAAAGGGTTTATATAAATAGGTTATAAAAGCATTAAGGTCTCAATAGAAAAATGGGCAAAGGACATTAACAGGCAATTCACAGAAGAGGAAATGGCTGGGGAAATCTGAAAAAGCTCTTTAATGGTAGTAGTCCCAAATGAATGAAAATAGAACAACAAAATCTTTTTTTTTTTTTTTTTTTTTAACTTATCACATTAGAAAAGATTTTTGGTGCAATGATACTAGTCCTTACTAGGGACATTTCTAGGAAGCAACATTCCTCAGGTTGTTACTGCTGAGACTGAAAATTTCTGTAACTGCTCCTAAAAATCAATTTGATCATATATTTTAAGAGCCTTAAAAAGGATTTATATATATGGATCTAGTAGTTCTAAATATAGAAGTCTACCCTACAAAATAGTCTTCAACTCAAAGATTTATGCACACAGATTTTTATTTTAGCATAATTTACAATAGCAGAAACCAGAATCTACAAACAGTCAGCAAGAGAGGTAGGTTACACTGGTAGGATGCAAAATTAACAGTCATTAAAAATGAAGTGAATTAGGAATTTGGGCTTCACATATACACACTATTCTGTATAAAAGAGATAACCAACAAGAACCTACTGTATAACACAGGAACTATACTTAATATTTTGTAGTACCCTAGAAAAAGAGACAGTCTGAAAAAGAAGTATATATATATATATATATATAATATGTATATAGGATCCCTTTGCTGTGCACCTGAAACTAATACAACATTGTAAATCTATTTCAATAAATAATAAAAAAAAACCCTAAATAATCAAGTAACAAATAATTTTTAGTGACATAGGGGAAAATAAGTAGAAAAAGCAGAATGTAAAATTTTATACACAATAGTTCAAGCTAAGATTATAAAAAAAAAAGGTAACATGACTGGCAGGAAAACACCAAGGTGTCAACAGTGGTTAACTTTTATTGGTGGGAATAAATACTTATTTTCTTCCTTATAGTGTATTCTCTCATTTTATACTGTCTACAATGAGCATGTGTTACTTTCATAATCAGAAAAGAAATCATTATTTTAAAGGAAAAATCTCTAGAATTATAGATTTTACCTGGCAGAAAATATCAGAGGAAACCATATTGATGAATTGTTTTGTAACATTTTTTTAAAGAAGAATTTCACAGTTATATTCAAACCAAAGTAATAACCTCCCCTCCCTCCCTTTTTTTTGGCAGAGCAGTAGTAAATAATACCTAGGCAAAAACTGTGTATAATTAGTTTTTACAAAAATGGTTAAAATATCTCTGTTAAAACATTGAAGAGTCAAATGTCCTTAGCTGCTCAAGGCTTAAGTAAGAACACAGACATTTTTGTCTTATGCCATCATTACTAACTAGTGTAAAAATTCCACAGTGGCATTTTGTCTCAGTCCTCATTTCTTGCAGTTTCTGAAAGTATTGTTTGATCTCAAGATCAAGACGATTTATGATGTGGAGAAAACTTGCTCCAAGTTTTCCATAATCAGTCTCCACCTTCTCAGACCTCCCTGGCTTGCTTTTATAGTTCTCTCTCCCCTTCCCAGAGTCTCAGTAGATTCACACAGAAGTGACAACCCGTCTTTCCCCCAGAGCCAGCCCCAGGCAAATTTGTCAAGGAGCTGAAGTTGGTGGCGCTTCCTTTCTCCAGCCCCACGTCTGGTGTGTTCCCACCCTTCTCAAAATCTGCTCTCACGTGCTTTAATCACACTAAGTGACGCTAACGCTTCCGAGCGTCTACTCTACACCAGGCATCCTGTTAAAGGTTTTCACCCATAATATTTTATTTTAGCCTCACGATAACCTTGAAAAGGCTTATTTGCTTTATTTTACCGAGGAGGATGCTGAAGCCCAGAGGGGTTAAGAAAACTGCTTGTGGTCACACAGCTAGCTGGAGCTCATATCCACACACAGCTCAAGTTGACTCGAGAGCCGTGCTTGTTCGCAGTTGGTGGGGCCAGGACTCTGGACTCTCAGGACCCTTTCCCAAGCTTTTAAAATTCAATTTTACAGATAGTTTTTCTGTTTTCAACTAAAATCCCAATTGTTCTTAAATTGGAAAGAGTCTAACGCTTTACAGTTTGCTTCTCAAATCGGAGGAATTTCCTGAAGAATAAGGACATGTGCTTAATTATAGCTAATAGGTCCATCAGTTGAAAAGAGCTTTTCAATGGATTTGGGCAGCGTAGAGTTGTCTCCAATTGTCACCCCTTCCCTGAAGCCATATAATGGGGAAACAAGAAAATTCATGGGCTTGTTTTGCTTAATTCACATCATTTCCCCCCTGGAATCTAAAGGTTATCCCAGACAGTTATTAATATCCCATTTCTCTCTGTAACTAATACAGATTTGAAAACACTCATTCTCAAATTCTTCCTTACCCCTTAATCAATTGTAATTCTGCTCCTCACTAGCTATAGGCCCTCAGGCAATTTACCTTGGGTTTCTGCTATAGATTTCTCCTCTGGAAAAGGAGGCTTGTATTAAAACTCACACCCTTCTCCTAAAGTTGTGGAAAGAATTCAATCAGATAATGCCAGTGAAGTTTTGGATAGATGGGTGGCTCAGGAAGGTTCACTTCCTCATTCCACTCCCCCCTTTCCTTTGTATCTTGATGTTTTCTGTGTAACAGTCACTGTGTCCTTTTTTTTTTTTTTTCCCTCCAGGATACTAAATTCCTATCCCTTAATTCTTTTCCAAGAGACCTTCTTTTCCAATTGTGTACTTATTGCAACGTCTCCATTCCACATCACGTTAAATACAAGACCTAACAGGGTTTGGATAAAGCCAGACACAAATCTCTTTTCCAGCTCCCTTTTCGTTTTAGCCCCTCTTTCTCTCCCCCAAAACCCTCCCTACCAAGCAACAACAACCAAAAAACCCAGAGTGGCAGAGAAAGGAGGCCCTCAAAGTTATCAATTAAATGATATTCCTTTGGTAGCCAAAGAAAGAATGTTTGGCAAAAGGGTAGCTTTAAAGGAAGAAAAAAGAAAAAGATGTTTTTCCTAACCAACTTCCTAGTCATCCTGAGTCAGCAGCAGCTGTAGGAATCCCTTCTCTACACAAGGGCAAGGTGCTGTGGGGCCCTTTAACACCTGGCCCCAGCTCCGCTGAAAGCCTGGCCAGTATCAAACACCATGGATCACAGAAATGTTTATGGTGGTTATGATACAGTGAGCCGAGGGAACGAAATATTTCCCACCCAGTAATATTTAATGGAAATACTTTTTCTGACTTGATGATAAGGAATCTCTTCCTGGTGGTCAAAACCAAGGAATTAGGAACCTAAGATTTTACAGCTGGAAGAGAGATGGAACTCCCACTTCCCGCGCTTAAGGAATATGAATTGTGTTCAGAAATCTTTCCACACTCCCTGGTTAGTACATCCACTGATTTAGAAAGTCCCAGGGGCTCTGGAAGTTTCTGATGATAGATCATTTTTTTTTTTTCTTTCTCCCTTTCCTTCAGGGCTCCAGACGGTGCTTAAGTGTCTACAATGTAACGTTTCACATATCTTCCTTGGGCTGTCATATGTCTACCTATCCCGCCCAGGACATCTCCCTAAATAATCTCTGAGTGGAGAGGAACGATCCTCTCCTAGGAGATTTATCTGAGAAGGGAGGTGCGCGGGGCCGTTCGAATTCCGAGGCTCGGATTTCGTTCCGGGAAGGTCAGATGGTGCGGTCGGCGGGCCCGAGGGATGCGCGCAGCTGTCCCCGCAAGAGGCGCGGCGCACAGGTGCTTGGCCTCCCGCCCCAGAAGTCGCAGGGAAGCTGCTGCACATGTGAGCGCAGGCAGTTAAACCTGGTGTTTCGACCCTGGTGGACAGAAAAAAAAAAAAAAAAAATCAACGACACCCGGGACGACTGTCGCGATTAAAGCCCCGGCCCCTCTGTCGCCAGCCCTCCGTCCAAATCGACGGAGAGCCTCGGATTGGCACCTCGCGGCCCAAGCCTCCCTCCGCGGGCTGCGTCTGCGCCATCTCCCCGCGCGGTCTGCACCAGCTTGGCGGCAGGGGCCGGGCGGGTTCCGCCAGCCGTGGGGGTCAGGGTGGGCGCGGGGGCGGGCGCCCCTGACCCCGCCCAGCTGACGGTGCCCGCAGCCCCGCGGGCCGCGGCGGGTGCGTCCCTCCCGTGCGCCCCGCGCGCTTCCGAGGCGCCGGCCGAGCGCCACGCGGTCTTAGCGTATGTCGGGCTCGGAGCGTGCTCCTCGCGGCCGCCGGCCGCCCCGCCCGGTTCCCGCCGCCGGCCTCGCCCCGCGGTGCCTCCGCCCGGGCGCTTCGTGCGGCTGCCTGGCCCGGCCTTGTCCGCCGGTCGCGCTGCGGCGCAGCTCCGGGGGCACCCAGCAGGCGCCGGCTCCTCCGCTGGTCCCGCGCTTTCTGCGCGGTTCCGCCGCCTCCCACCAGAGAGACATCTCCAATTTGATCAACCGCAGCGTTTCCCCCAGCTGTTAGCTGCCTCAGTTTGTAACTTTTCTGCATTCCCTACGATTCCTTCTTTTCTTTCCTCTTTAAGGTTGTGGATAGTTCAAAGTTTGGACCTGGCATGTAAAAAAAAACAAAAACATGTTACTTACAGTTTTACAGGGGGGATGCTGAGTGGGTTTTTAATTTACTGACAAAAATCATTCCACCGCATGACCCCAGGCTCTTTATTTTCCTCTCTGAATCTCAACTATATTTCATCTGTAAAATAAAACTTAAATCATTTTTTATCTCACTTGCCCTCAAGTAGAGGGTTGGTGAGATGACCTCGTGAAGGGTCTTGCAGGGATCGCTAATGATTTTGTGATGTGTAGATTTGAAACGTAGGATTAGAAATATATCATTTTCCTTTAAGCGGTGAGTAAAGAAGCAGGGCGTCTTTCTCCCTCTCACCAGTTGGGGCAACTAGGGCCCTCCTCACTCAGTGTCACGAGCACAGAATCAGGAAGTCGGACCTGAGATGACAGGTCTGTCCTGCAAGGACTACGGGTTAGTTCTGTAAGATCCTTTGTGCCATTGATTTTCTCTGCTCATACTGATAATAGAATAGTTAATTGCGTATTTTGAGTTTCTCCTCCTTTCACGTTTTCAGTCCTGGAGGGAGGGAGACTAAGAAAGAGAGAGAGGACGAGAGAAAGGCAACTGGTTCTCATCTTTAAAAAAAAAAAAAAATCAATCCCGTTGATCAATGTGGAAAACCAAAGGCCCAAATCCCTTCCACTACCCTCCACTGTGATTAACATTGCTCTTAAAAAAAATATCTATCTATCTATATATCTCATTTCAGATTGCAAGGAAGAGAATCTCTCTCTTTCTCTAGGCCTCCCTCACCTTCTTTGCCTCTTTTCTCTCTCTTTTAAGGGAGACATAGGAGCAGCTTAGGGATGTTTTTCTGATTGGAGAGTTTTTAAGAGGCTACCTCTCAAAGGCAGCTGAGACGACTGAACGCTGACTTTAGGTGAGCCAATATGAGGAATGTACTGCAGAGCCCTCCGAAAGAATCTAGACAGCTTTTTACAGGATAAATCACCTGTGTGTTTGCGGGAAAGGACTATTTCGTGTCTGTTGTTCCGACCCACCCTTTCCCTAGGACGCCAGGGCGACCTTCTGTGTGAGGGGGAGGAAAAGAAGGAAGATGTGTGAGCGCCCCCTGGTGCTCGTCTGTATTCAGGCGGATTGGAAAGAATTGTCAGGAGCACCCGTCTACACAGGCGGAAGGAAAAGTCAACGCTCTGGGTTATTTGAAGTGGCCCCGCTTCCCCACTCATCGGCGGAACATTTCAGATCAAGATCTCCAGGCTTGGATTCTCTGGGATCCTTTCTGTCACACTGTCCGTGTAGACCTGCCTTTGTTAGATACTGTCATTTCTGTCAAGAGTTGGAAGAGGAATCCATGCCTTGTCAGAGAACAGGCTGACAAAGCACAACCTGAAGTGGGAATTTGGCAGCTGCCCTGGGGATGGTATTGCTCTTGGAATCAAATTGGATTACTTTTTTTTGTCCAGGCTTGTTCTCTTTTTGGATGAATAATTTTCATACACTAATTTGTGTGTGTGTGTGTGTGTGTGTGTGCGTGCGTGCAAGTAGATATCACAAAGATATCATGGGGCTCTGATGCAAACCATCTTGATCAATGAGTCCTTTAATTCTAGACCATGTCTCCAATCCCAGTAATGTCCTGTGCGTTTAAGAACTTTTTAAGCACCTGCAGTCAGAGACCCCTGAGGGCTCTGTTCCAGTAAAGGGGGTGGAGGCAGTCCCGGGCAGTCCACTGGATAAATTCATCACAGTGGCCTTCAACAATTTGTCAACGTGTATTTAGTTAGGAAGCATTTCATTCACACTCTGGGGAGTGTAGGGCTTCCCTGGTGGCTCAGATGTTAAAGAATCCTCCTGCAATGTGGGAGACCTGGGTTTGATCCCTGGGTTGGGAAGATGCCCTGGAGAAGGGAATGGCTGCCTACTTTGGTATTCTTGCCTGGAGAATTCCATGGACACAGGAGCCTGGCAGGCTATGTAGTCCATGGGGTCGCAAAGAATCAAACATGACTGAGCGACTAACACTTCTGCTTATGGGGAGTATAAAAGATGAGGGAATATAATCCCTATTATTAAGATTCATTGACCTCATAAGTCGAGGCCAAGCTTTGGGTGCCTGTAGTTTTCTGTGTGTGATTCTGGCTGCGTGAGGGTCTTGTCAAGCCAAAAATGGGCCCAAAGACCCCAGCTCTCCTGGCGGCTCCTGAGTTTCTCCTGTACTCCGAGCTTAATCACGGAGCCCTGAAGCCCACCCAGAAGACTGTGGCAAGCTTTCACTCGTCTCTCAGTTCTTTATGATCTTAAATGCATTCTCCTCTCTGGCTTTATTCCTTCTGACGCACCAGGCTCACTGCCCTTTACTTCTTTGCTGGGCTCTTCCTTTGGTCTGGCTGCTTTCCTCCTCTCCGCCTCCAAGCCATCCAGTGCCTACATTTTTAAAAAGTATTTGTTTGTTTGGCTGTGCTTGGTCTCAGCTGCAGGACACAGTATCTCTTTAAATGCTGTATGTGAACACTTAGTTTTGGCTTGTGGGATCTAGTTTCCCAGCCAGGGATTGAACTGGGTCCCCCTGAGTTGGGAGCATGGAGTCTTAGCCACTGGACCTTCAGAGAAATTCCCACTGTCTACTTCAGAGTGAGGTGCACCTCTTTCCTGACAGTTCTCACCTACACAAATTGCTCTCCTAACTCTTTCTGCACTTTTTGTTTGTACCCTGAAATGAGCTCTTCTTACGAATAGCCCCTTCCCTGATCTCCAAGACCTCCATGTGTATGTTACCCCTGGCCCTGAACCAGAAGCTTCCTGGAGGAGTAATGGCTTATGTTTCTTCTGTATCATCACACTATCCAAGTGCGCCAATTTATTTAAGGAGTGCTCTGTTCAATGAGTAAATTGAAATAATAATCCTGAGGGATTTTTTTTTAATCTCAAAAAATTCTTAAATCCCATGTCTCTTACATGAAAAATTGTCAAATTAAGGAGCCATTTCCAGGATTTTAATTTATGTATTAGTTATGCTTTGCCTCCACCCCAAAAGGATTTAAGGTGGGCTTAAAATATTAGGAAAAGTAGACAAGATTATTAATTCTGTCCTTGCAAGCTCTAAAATCACATAGTTCTGGGTCCCAATTTTAACAATGGAGAAGTTTTTTTTTTTTTTTTTTTAAGGTAAAAGGTGCACTTTCTAACATCTCTCATTTTCATGTTAGGAAAAAAAAATCACAGATACAACATTTCAGAAATATTTTTGCGTCTTCTTTGCATNCCTCGCGGCCGCCGGCCGCCCCGCCCGGTTCCCGCCGCCGGCCTCGCCCCGCGGTGCCTCCGCCCGGGCGCTTCGTGCGGCTGCCTGGCCCGGCCTTGTCCGCCGGTCGCGCTGCGGCGCAGCTCCGGGGGCACCCAGCAGGCGCCGGCTCCTCCGCTGGTCCCGCGCTTTCTGCGCGGTTCCGCCGCCTCCCACCAGAGAGACATCTCCAATTTGATCAACCGCAGCGTTTCCCCCAGCTGTTAGCTGCCTCAGTTTGTAACTTTTCTGCATTCCCTACGATTCCTTCTTTTCTTTCCTCTTTAAGGTTGTGGATAGTTCAAAGTTTGGACCTGGCATGTAAAAAAAAACAAAAACATGTTACTTACAGTTTTACAGGGGGGATGCTGAGTGGGTTTTTAATTTACTGACAAAAATCATTCCACCGCATGACCCCAGGCTCTTTATTTTCCTCTCTGAATCTCAACTATATTTCATCTGTAAAATAAAACTTAAATCATTTTTTATCTCACTTGCCCTCAAGTAGAGGGTTGGTGAGATGACCTCGTGAAGGGTCTTGCAGGGATCGCTAATGATTTTGTGATGTGTAGATTTGAAACGTAGGATTAGAAATATATCATTTTCCTTTAAGCGGTGAGTAAAGAAGCAGGGCGTCTTTCTCCCTCTCACCAGTTGGGGCAACTAGGGCCCTCCTCACTCAGTGTCACGAGCACAGAATCAGGAAGTCGGACCTGAGATGACAGGTCTGTCCTGCAAGGACTACGGGTTAGTTCTGTAAGATCCTTTGTGCCATTGATTTTCTCTGCTCATACTGATAATAGAATAGTTAATTGCGTATTTTGAGTTTCTCCTCCTTTCACGTTTTCAGTCCTGGAGGGAGGGAGACTAAGAAAGAGAGAGAGGACGAGAGAAAGGCAACTGGTTCTCATCTTTAAAAAAAAAAAAAAATCAATCCCGTTGATCAATGTGGAAAACCAAAGGCCCAAATCCCTTCCACTACCCTCCACTGTGATTAACATTGCTCTTAAAAAAAATATCTATCTATCTATATATCTCATTTCAGATTGCAAGGAAGAGAATCTCTCTCTTTCTCTAGGCCTCCCTCACCTTCTTTGCCTCTTTTCTCTCTCTTTTAAGGGAGACATAGGAGCAGCTTAGGGATGTTTTTCTGATTGGAGAGTTTTTAAGAGGCTACCTCTCAAAGGCAGCTGAGACGACTGAACGCTGACTTTAGGTGAGCCAATATGAGGAATGTACTGCAGAGCCCTCCGAAAGAATCTAGACAGCTTTTTACAGGATAAATCACCTGTGTGTTTGCGGGAAAGGACTATTTCGTGTCTGTTGTTCCGACCCACCCTTTCCCTAGGACGCCAGGGCGACCTTCTGTGTGAGGGGGAGGAAAAGAAGGAAGATGTGTGAGCGCCCCCTGGTGCTCGTCTGTATTCAGGCGGATTGGAAAGAATTGTCAGGAGCACCCGTCTACACAGGCGGAAGGAAAAGTCAACGCTCTGGGTTATTTGAAGTGGCCCCGCTTCCCCACTCATCGGCGGAACATTTCAGATCAAGATCTCCAGGCTTGGATTCTCTGGGATCCTTTCTGTCACACTGTCCGTGTAGACCTGCCTTTGTTAGATACTGTCATTTCTGTCAAGAGTTGGAAGAGGAATCCATGCCTTGTCAGAGAACAGGCTGACAAAGCACAACCTGAAGTGGGAATTTGGCAGCTGCCCTGGGGATGGTATTGCTCTTGGAATCAAATTGGATTACTTTTTTTTGTCCAGGCTTGTTCTCTTTTTGGATGAATAATTTTCATACACTAATTTGTGTGTGTGTGTGTGTGTGTGTGTGCGTGCGTGCAAGTAGATATCACAAAGATATCATGGGGCTCTGATGCAAACCATCTTGATCAATGAGTCCTTTAATTCTAGACCATGTCTCCAATCCCAGTAATGTCCTGTGCGTTTAAGAACTTTTTAAGCACCTGCAGTCAGAGACCCCTGAGGGCTCTGTTCCAGTAAAGGGGGTGGAGGCAGTCCCGGGCAGTCCACTGGATAAATTCATCACAGTGGCCTTCAACAATTTGTCAACGTGTATTTAGTTAGGAAGCATTTCATTCACACTCTGGGGAGTGTAGGGCTTCCCTGGTGGCTCAGATGTTAAAGAATCCTCCTGCAATGTGGGAGACCTGGGTTTGATCCCTGGGTTGGGAAGATGCCCTGGAGAAGGGAATGGCTGCCTACTTTGGTATTCTTGCCTGGAGAATTCCATGGACACAGGAGCCTGGCAGGCTATGTAGTCCATGGGGTCGCAAAGAATCAAACATGACTGAGCGACTAACACTTCTGCTTATGGGGAGTATAAAAGATGAGGGAATATAATCCCTATTATTAAGATTCATTGACCTCATAAGTCGAGGCCAAGCTTTGGGTGCCTGTAGTTTTCTGTGTGTGATTCTGGCTGCGTGAGGGTCTTGTCAAGCCAAAAATGGGCCCAAAGACCCCAGCTCTCCTGGCGGCTCCTGAGTTTCTCCTGTACTCCGAGCTTAATCACGGAGCCCTGAAGCCCACCCAGAAGACTGTGGCAAGCTTTCACTCGTCTCTCAGTTCTTTATGATCTTAAATGCATTCTCCTCTCTGGCTTTATTCCTTCTGACGCACCAGGCTCACTGCCCTTTACTTCTTTGCTGGGCTCTTCCTTTGGTCTGGCTGCTTTCCTCCTCTCCGCCTCCAAGCCATCCAGTGCCTACATTTTTAAAAAGTATTTGTTTGTTTGGCTGTGCTTGGTCTCAGCTGCAGGACACAGTATCTCTTTAAATGCTGTATGTGAACACTTAGTTTTGGCTTGTGGGATCTAGTTTCCCAGCCAGGGATTGAACTGGGTCCCCCTGAGTTGGGAGCATGGAGTCTTAGCCACTGGACCTTCAGAGAAATTCCCACTGTCTACTTCAGAGTGAGGTGCACCTCTTTCCTGACAGTTCTCACCTACACAAATTGCTCTCCTAACTCTTTCTGCACTTTTTGTTTGTACCCTGAAATGAGCTCTTCTTACGAATAGCCCCTTCCCTGATCTCCAAGACCTCCATGTGTATGTTACCCCTGGCCCTGAACCAGAAGCTTCCTGGAGGAGTAATGGCTTATGTTTCTTCTGTATCATCACACTATCCAAGTGCGCCAATTTATTTAAGGAGTGCTCTGTTCAATGAGTAAATTGAAATAATAATCCTGAGGGATTTTTTTTTAATCTCAAAAAATTCTTAAATCCCATGTCTCTTACATGAAAAATTGTCAAATTAAGGAGCCATTTCCAGGATTTTAATTTATGTATTAGTTATGCTTTGCCTCCACCCCAAAAGGATTTAAGGTGGGCTTAAAATATTAGGAAAAGTAGACAAGATTATTAATTCTGTCCTTGCAAGCTCTAAAATCACATAGTTCTGGGTCCCAATTTTAACAATGGAGAAGTTTTTTTTTTTTTTTTTTTTAAGGTAAAAGGTGCACTTTCTAACATCTCTCATTTTCATGTTAGGAAAAAAAAATCACAGATACAACATTTCAGAAATATTTTTGCGTCTTCTTTGCATAGCACACACACACACACACACACACACACACACTCACACGAGAACTGTACTGGCAGTGAACATGGGTTGTTTAAAGTATAGCTATTCAACTGTCATATAAAGTGAAATCTATATTTTCTCTCCCTATATGACTATATATTTAACATCTCTATGCATATGTGTGTGCATATACATATGTACATGTTATATACACACACTCTACATTATTATTTCGAGGGGGATTTTGCTCCTTCTGGCTACCAGCAATAACTAGTCAATATTTACACTCTTGAATATCAATGATGTCGTGCATACACGGAAAAGCTGTGGAAAACATCTCCTTTTTCACATAGAGTTTTAATTATTTGTAAGGACTTTGATTGTTCACTATGTAATGCCATGGACTGGTCCTCGCAGTGTCAAGGGCATTGTCCAGAACTCCCACAGTATTATAAATAGGCTTCTAAAGCCGGGTTGATTGATGTTTGGCATAAAACGCTATTCCTCTGAGCACATATATTCCTTCTGTTCACCATTTTCATAGAAAAATACCAGGGCTGATTTTTTATTCAAATCTCCAATTTATGCAGGGTTTAAACTACTAAATACCTAAAGCCTTTTTTTCAGATCTTTTTTTCCTGCTTTTCTATTAGGTAGGTAACTAAATCTTTTGCTTCAACACAAGTAAGAATTGGAGATTTAGCAGATTCCTGTGGGGGAGAGAAAGAGTTTATTAATTATATTGAGAATCAAATAATATGCTTCTTTGACACTAATGTTCTATCTTTCTCTACCCCGAGTACCCAGAGGGACAACTTTAAAGCCTTTATCAGGGTCTAGATTACCGCCTTTATGGTTCCTTAGAAGAAGAAATTTAATGAATGGCATCCTGAGTTGAAGAGAGAATTCGAGATGTTTTAAGATTTAAGCTGCAACAGTGGAATGAGTTTTTTCCAAGTATGTTCCAGAGATTGTAACATAAAACATCACCCCAAAAGTACTATAATGTACATTTTCATGAGTTTTAATAAATTGTTAATACTGATGAAATGTAAATTTTTCCTTCACCACCCTTATCTGGATGTGACAGAGCCCTACAGAAACCTTTAAGTACCCGTTTAAAGCAATTTACAAGATATTGTAGAGATTCCCGGCAATAAAGAATGATTAGTGACCTTGTTAAAAATTTTTATATTGATAATATTAAACCAAGTGCCTTATCCAGATTGAGCTGGTTTTGGCTGTTGTCTGTACTGGTACCTTTATCAAGAGTGTCCTTTTACTTTATAGGCTCTGTATTAGAAACAAATTTTACTTGAATACAGTTCTTCTGTTACTGATGGACAGCAGAATATTTACTGCTTATTAACAGACACTACACCAGGCTTATTCCATTGATTGTTACACTAGAATTTTATAGCTACTATATAAGGAAGACACATGATTACCACTCTTCTGGTGGCTCAGATGGTAAAGAATCTGCCTGCAACGTAGGAGACTTGGGTTCAGTCCCTGGGTTGGGAAGATCCCCTGGAGAAGGAGGTGGCTACCCGCTCCGGTATTCTTGCTGGAGAATCCCACGCACAGAGGGAGCCTGGCGGGCTACAGTCCATGGGGTTGCAAAGAGTCAGACATGACTGAGTGACTAACACAAAGCATCACTGAAAAAAAAAGGATGAGGAAAGTTGAAGCATACAGAGTTAAAAGTGATTTTCCCCAAGTTGCCTGCTGACTTAATCTCTTTGGACTGCTGTAACAAAATACCATAGACTGGATGGCTTGTAAACAAAAGTTTATTCCTCACAGTTCTGGAGGCCAGGAAGTCCAAGACCAAGGTGCTGACAGATGCCATGTCTGGTGAGAGCCTACATTCTGGTTTGCAAACAGTGTTTGCTAGTTATAACCTCACATGGTGGAATTTACAAGGAAAGGTACTGTCTCAGCTGCTTTTATAAGGGCACTAATCTCATTACTGAGGGCTCCACCTTCATGACCTGTCCCCTTCCAAAGATGCTCACCTCCTGATACCATCACACTGGGGTTAGGTTTCAACATATGAATTCTGGAACGTTAGACCACAGCACCTGCTTAGTAAATAGAGAAGGTAGGGACTGAACTGGAGTAGTACAGCCCTGCTATCCACTGTCTTCAAAGGGCCAGTTACTGGATCTTAGGCTTTGCAGGGCATGCATTGTCTATCACAGCTACTCAAGTCTGCTGCTGTAGTGCAGAAGCAGGTCTAGATAATATGTAAATGAATTGTGTGGCTCTGTTCCGATAAAGCTTTATTTGAAAAAAACAGGTGGTAGGCCAGATTTCTCCTATGTCTGTAATTTGCTGACTCCTGTACTGATCTATTCTGCCAGCCTCTTCAG
The DNA here is from genome assembly GCA_006410615.1 of Neotragus moschatus. Taxonomy (NCBI): domain Eukaryota; kingdom Metazoa; phylum Chordata; class Mammalia; order Artiodactyla; family Bovidae; genus Neotragus; species Neotragus moschatus. The sequence continues at coordinate 76,710 of SJYA01002857.1, forward strand.
TGCAAAGAAAACCCACCAAGTGCAGCTAACTTTAGGTCTCCATACTGGGTGAATCCTCTGAGAAGGTGAAGCCAGTGTGGACTTAGAAACTACCTTCAGCCTTGGCACTTGACCCTGAACATCGTTGTTGGAGGTTCTGGAAGGCTCCTCTTAGAATATAATATATTTGTAGGAGTGGGGTCTTGAGTTAACTCAAGAGTCCCTATTATTGTTTCAGTGTGAATTAGAGTCGGACACGACTGAAGCGACTTAGCAGCGGCGGCAGCAGAGTGAAGCTGGAGTCCACATCTGCCTGGATTTCTAGTGTTCTGAAGGCCCCTTAGCCTGATCTACAGGACAGCCTTGCTTCATCTTTCAGGGATTATTGGAGCCCCAAATTTCTCTTCATGCAGTCCTTATTTTGTTTAATTGGGCTTTTTTAGCATGTTCCCATGGGTCAGTCTGGGCTGATCTGTTGACTCACTGGTTTTCCAGACCCCTTAGGACTGAAGATGTGCCTTCTACTTCCAGGTCTTTAAACCAGTAGCCCAGGGACTAGGTTCTGCCCACCAACTGGCCAGATACCTCTCTGAAATTCTATTTTCATCAGCTCCTAGACCATCTATTACTTCAGTTCATCCGTGACTGTGTGTTAGAAAGTAGAGACTGTCTCTCCCTGCCAGTGTGGGATTCATTGTCTTCCCCATCAGATGTGTATTCTGCAGGACATATTGAGCTGCTTGGTCACTCAGCTTACCACTGGCTGCCTCCCTACCCCAGTGGACAGGCACAGGTCCAGTCCTGGGTCTTCTCAGTTGGCTTCATTTACTGGCAGGTTGTTGATTCATGTTTGGCCATGTGGCAGGAAAAACTACCTCCCTACTCTACAGCCTTGCCAAAAGTGAGACACTTCCTTCCTTTCATACTCAAAAGGTAAGTAATATGATCATAGAATATAGTTATCATAAGAGAGTTGCACAAGGGTTTGGCCTTACATTTCTCAAAAGTAGTAAGATAATGGAAACACAGTCTTGGCCTAATTGGCAAAATGACAGCTGCAACTGGGTGAAAGAAAAATCAAAATGATGGCTGATGATTAAGAAGAGCTGAGGTTAAAATTCAGATGCTGTGTGACTAAAGATGTTTTCTCTCCTCTTTCCATTCAAACATCTTTTTTAAAACTCAATTTTTATCATTAATCTCAGTGATGATTTTTGTATTAAAGAGCTAAGTGGAATTTTTAACTAAGAGGAAAATTCTCTGGTGTTGGATTTAATCCTTGAAATCAATCAACAAGTCATTTAAAGTCCTTTAAATCATCACAAGATGAAAGGCCTCTTGGACTTAAAGCCAAAGAAGTGATCCCCTGTCTCAGGGGTGACCGAAAAGAATGATTGTGAGCAGTGATCCCTGCTCTTAAGCAGATTATAGTGTCATTGCCAAGATAAAATGAAGACATAAGAGACCATTAGGCCAACTAAACAATATGGCGCTTCGCGTCTGTAAGCTTAGAGCAGAGAAAGATGATGGGGCATCGGAGTAAGTGCTGTGCGGAGAAGGTTGGGTCTGGGGGGTGTGTGTGCACGCGATAAGTTGCTTCAGTCGTGTCCGACTCTTTGCAACCCCATGGACTATAGCCCGCCAGGCTCCTGTGTCCATGGGATTCTCCAGGCAAGAACACTGGAGTGGGTTGCCTGCCTTCCCTCAGGGCATCTTCCCAGGCCAGGCATCGAACCTGCATCTCCTGTGTCTTCTGTATCCTAGGCAGATTCTTTACTGCTCAGCTACTGGATAAGCTCTGGGTTTAAGGTGGGTTTATATGGAAGCCACTGATGGTTTTATAACAGGGAACAAGTTGAATGTGGGTTCCTTGAGGTTAGAGGTGGCTAGCTGTCTTTGCTAGCTCAAGTCTAGGTCACACATCATGGCACACAGTAAGTGCATAAAAAAATTTATTTAGTATGAAGATCAAATTTTAGTGGTGCAGACTACTTGTTGCAGAGGTTGGAGTCAGGAAAAAGATGATAACCTCTTTGATGACCAGAAGTATGCTAGATTATTTTTGCCAGGTAGGACCTATAATAGCTAACAATACTGGGTAAGCTCTCAAAACATTTTCACTAAATCTGCAAATTAGTCTCGGACATCAATCAGCAAGTTTCGAAACTGTTTTGATTATTTAAAAAAATGTGAGCTTTGAATTTAAGGCAAAGAAATAGATCCCATTTTTTGAGTGAAAACCAAGGAAGGATCGTAAGCTTAATTTTCAAGGGAAGTAGCATGGTGGAAAATTTTATGGGTAAGGCAGTGAGATCACATCACATCACAGTCGCATCTCAGGGAGTAAGACGGCCACGCAGGTGGTTGTCCATGATTCGCTGGGGGCTAAGGTCATTGTTCTGTGCCTTGTTCTGTCACTTGAAAAATAGGGATGAGGACGTCTTTCCAGATGGCTTGTGGTGAGGATTAGCATATATAAACATCAGCACAGACTCTGGTCCAGGGTAGATCATTTCCTGATGCTCCTTTCAGTTTCCTTCCTCCTCCTATGGAGCTGAATTAAATGAGAGCCTCGACTCAAGTGAAGTCATGGAGTCCTGAATGTCCTGGGCTACAAAGACTGGAGTGTCATTGAGTGATAAGGACAAGCATCGTGGATGCCAACCCCCGCCCCCCTCATTATGCAGGTCAGACCACAAGTTCTGAGCACAAGGGGACTGCACTGATGAGCACAGACAGGAAAACTCTGAGCACTGAGTTAGACTTGTGGGATATTCGTTGTTACAGCTCAGGAGGCAAAATGAAAAGAGGTGGTAGTCAAGAAGCAAACAAACAAAAAAACCAAAAATCAATCTATATGCAATGGAAGGCGAAGGAGTTGACCTTTGTTGGTTATTAGTAATATCTAAGTGCTTCTGGTGGGCTTCCCTGGTGGCTCAGCTGGTAAAGAATCTGTCTGCAATGCAGGAAACTCCAGTTCGATTCTTGGGTCAGGAAGATCCCCTGGAGAAGGGACAGGCTACCATTCCAGTATTCTTGGGCTTCCCTGGTGGTTCAGCTGGTAAAGAATCCACCTGCAGTGTGGGAGACCTGGGTTTGATCCCTGAGTTGGGAATATCCCCTGGAGATGAAAGTGGCCACTCCAGTATTCTGGCCCGGAGAATTCCATGGACTGTATAGTCCGTGGGGTCGCAAAGAGTTGGACACAACTGAGCGACTTTCATTTTCAAGTGCTTTTGATTTTTGTGGAATTATTTCCTCCTATGTTCACTGATGGGTTAATAGAAAAAATGGATCCCAGTGAAAGCTTTAAGTGAGTCAGCTGTGTTCAGCCCAAAGGAGTCCTTTTTCTTCTTGGTGTGAGCCAGAGGAGTGGGTCTGTTTAATTAAGGAGAACAAATTTTCCAAGTTGTTCTGGGAAAACTTGGGGCATGCTTTGATTTCTACAGTGGTGGAAGGAGTTTACCCAAGAATTGAAAGCGAGGCCTCTGTCCTGCCAGTGGAGGTTTCTCAAGCCTTCATATGGAAACCTGTATAGTCCGGGGACCATAGGAGCTGCCCTTTCATGCTGCCAGCTTGCGCTCATGGACCACAGAGGATGTAACAGGAGATTGGAGTCTCCGTGGAGGCTGCTGCCCCACCAGGCCTGCCTCTTCATTTCCGGCTTCTTTTATTTCGATCGCCAGCCTTGCCTTGGGTGCCTCGTGGTACCAAGTGAAGCGTCATCATGCAGCTCCTAGGGCACTCGGGTGTACCGTGTGTTGGTTGTCCTTGGCGGGTGTGGCTTACCCTGGAGATGGCTGTTGGGCTCCTCCTAGTCCAGATGCCCTGGTGCAGTGCGTGGGTGCGTCAGGCATGTTGAGCACCGCCCACATATGCTCCATCTAGTCATCTCTATGAACACCTCTTTCTTAAAAATGAAGCTGCTGAGTGATTTGCCCAGGCTTTGTGGATGAGCAGATAATAGATCCAAGATTAGAATACAGGTCTTCAGGCTCCAGGAATTCTTTTTCTGCAGATCATTGATCCTCAGACAGGGAAGCAACTTTCTCATCCCTCTCCCCTCATCAGAATGGCAGAGCATAACCAGGGGCACCAGAGCATAGCTTGAAAAGTCATAGTTAGATCATTCTAAGTACCTATTGTTTTCATGATCAAACCAAAAAACAGAATTTTCTCAATTAGTGAGTAAACAACTGTGGTGGGTGGTACTGGTGCCCACGTGACACGGTGATTAGAGCTTCAGAGACACAAAGGAAAGAGAGGACTGTCGAAGGTTCCTTGAATTTGCCGGCTAGAAAGGAATGGTGATCTTCAAGAGCCTTGTTTCAGCTCCACAGTGGATATGGGAGCTGGGTTGCAGGGACTGAGAAAAGAAGGGGCAAGGAGGGAGTGCTGACAGTGCAGGGAAGGCAGAAGTGGGACTACGGAAAGAAATGGAAGTAGAACTTCTGGCAGGATCAAGGCACCGTCTCCCGCTAGACTGGATCAAAGTTTCAACCTCTGTGTCTTCCAACCCCAGTTCCTCTCTCTCCTTATTTAATGCAATATGTTACTTGGTAGTTTATGTTAAAAAGCTAGAGGGATTGTATTTAAATATATTTAACACACTGAAGATATTTTTGTGTCCCTGAGGTAAGTACATTTCTTCACTTGCTCTCTGAGGATGCCGCCCCCATGCCGCCCCCAGCTCCTGCTCTCTGCAGCCCTTGTCTCCTCGTCCCTGCCCCCACCCTCCCACGGAACTAGACAGCCAGACAGTGAATCACCCAAAACAAAGGCTGAACATGCTTGAAAATCCTCTGGTCTTAGTGTAAGTCAGAAAGATTTGGATGCGTGCTTGTTGCGCAAGTTTTTCTGTCTTCAGAGACTTAATCTAGTTCAGAACTGTGATTCTGGATTCCCAAGGGCAGGGCAGGGCAGGGGGAGAAGGTACCAGGGAAAGGGAGAGCAGGAAGTGAAGAAACCTCAGGTCTCCACCGGGGCAGCCGCTCTCTGTCCCCCACTCCGCTGGGGGTCCTGGAGGTCCACCCAGCACCCCGTGGTCCTCACTGCCAGCCGGGGAGGGCTTCTTCGGGAACATGCTGCTGCAGAGCTGGTTGGCATGTTCCTCAACATTCTTTCCAGGCTTCATGTGATTGATTACAAGCCTAGGTGTGGCGGCTACAAGCAAAGGGGCCGCCTCCTCCTTTCCTGGTGCCATTAGGTGGAACTGGATGGACATCTTGCACGAAACAAACAGCACGTACAGCCCACTGCCCTGCACTGTAGGTGTTTATGAACTCGTCTTCCCCGCTCTACTGGTAAATCCTGGAGGGCAAAGCTCATCTCTTTTTTTAACCTCTGCGTACTTGATACATGAAATCATTCTTGGCACAGAGCTTGATTCATGTTTGTTGAATGAATAAATGAGTGAATGGCTGTTTGATGAATAAAATAAGAGTTAAAATGTACAGAAGTAAACATCAGAAGAAACCAGAGAGAGAAAAAGAGAGGGGAGACCGGTATGTAGTTGCTCAGTCCTGTGTGACTCTTTGAAGACGCTTAAAGAGGCAAGGATGGTTATTTAAACAGAGCTGAGAGTGACTGGGAGAGGAAGGATTATAGGTAAATGCAAGTTCTTTCGGAGCCTGGTAAAAGGGATGAGATGATAAATGGTGAGCCTCTGACATGTTGGGGTTAACTTTTTTTTCTTTAATAGCCATAGGTAACACTAGACTTATCTTCTTCATAGTTCTATTTCTGGTCATAATGCATGTCTAGTAGAGTAGACAGTTCAGAGTCATCAAGATGGTCTAAGAGTCTATAAAAGATCAAGTCATGGGGTCATATTTTAAGTCTTTCTGTATTCACGTTTAGAAAAGCATGTTACTGTCATCCTCATATTATTCTGTTTATCATCTGAGAACAGAATTTGCTGTAAGGTCATGTTCCAAATGCCAGGTATAATTGTGTGTTCTTAGCCTGGCAGGGTACAGTCCATAGTGTTGCAAAGAGTTGGACATGACTGAAGCGACGTAGCACACAGATACTGGTAAAAGAATCTGCCTGCAGTACAGGAGACCCAGGTATGATCCCTGGAGAAAGGAATGGCAATCCACTGCAGTATTCTTTCTTGGTAAATCCCATGGACAGAGGAGCCTAGAGGGCTACAGTCCATGGGGTAGCAAAGAGTAGAATACAACTGAGTGACTAACACACACACACACATGCACACATGCACCTTCAAGCAAGTTCACATTTATTCATTCACTAATTTTTCACTCTGGTTCATTCATTCACTCATTCAGAGGCATAAATTAAGCCCTCAAAGAGATGCTTTGTGGGTACCGAAGACTGATAACAAAGGAGTTCCCAGCCTAGCAAGGGAAACAAACTCCTGAATGTATATTTAGGGGTCATGTGGCTGTGTCAACGCTGACAAATGGGACATAGCACTTCTGACCCCTTCCTACCCTCCCCTGAGCCATCTCAACCCAAGCCTTGGATTGACTGCCTCCTGTTCCACCGAGGCTGCCCTTACCTGGGCCCTTCAATGGAATCCAAAACTCTAGGAAGGAGGGGAGCTCTGAGGCTCTTCTTGTTTTTTTCCAATCTCCCATGAGCTTCGATCTTGCCTCTGCCCCAGCAGCCATAGCTAGACCCCATTTTCTCCTCTGGCCTGTAGCTCATTACCACGTGGTTCCAATGGCAGCCCCATCCACACCTCATCTCGCCATGGCCTTTGCACACACTTTGGACTGGCTGGCCCCCTTCCTTGGGGGCTGCTTTTGGCATTGGGTCAGATCTTCTTCTCCCTTCCTCCTGGCAGCTACCCCCCTTTCATGTAATATCTTGTTTCAAGGTCTGCCAGCAAGATTCAGGTCAAAGTCGGCTCAAGACAGCCCCTCCCACCATGCTCTACCACAGGCCCCGTACTGCCATGAGGCTCGTAAATACCTCTTTCAGCAGAAAAACTTCCTTTGGGTGTGCTTCAGAAGGGAGGACGGTGTTCTTGCTTCTGCTGGGGCTAGCCCAGATCCTGGACCTACTATACTTCCATTTGCAAATTTCAACCTGAGGACTAAAGGAAGTCCAGTGGGATAAGGCGTGACACAGACCGATTCATTAAAGAAGCTGAAAGCTCTGTGCCCGCTTCAAGGGAAAGTGTAAAACTGTGGATTCAGTGACTTGATGGAATATATATATAGTATTAGTGGATGAACTGGAAAAGGAAATCAGCATTTCTCCATCTCTTATGTTAATCCCCAGATCATGTTAATAAATTCTGACATAGTACACTTTCTGGTGTGAGAAGATATTTCTCTTGAAATATGACAAGATTTAAAAAAATGTTCTTTATGTAATATCACCCCTTAATTTAACGAAGCTTTTTGAACAACTTTGTTGTTAAACTCATTTGTCAATTTGCCTCATAAGATTGTATTTCTCTCTGTAAGAATAACTAAAATATATAGAGATATCACAGGTAAGTAGGGGAAACCCTTCAAACTTAAATTTTGGAGAAAAATAGTGAGCTTTTTTGAAATTAGAGTACTGCAGTCTTCATTTCCAGTCTTCAAGTCTGTTAAAAAAAATTTGAATATATGCATATATATATATTTTAAAGTAGGAAAAATAACTTATTTATCATAAACAGACTATCATTAAAATGCAAATTTTTGAGCTGATAGAAAAAAAGAATTGCAAATCATCAGTTTGTCAAAGATCAACATCAGCTCAAACAAACGTGGGTTGACTTTTCAGTAGGTTTCTGAAAGCTGGAGCAGTGGAAATGGCTAAAAGGGGAGGAACCGGCAAAGATGTGTTCCCAGTTCAGGATAGCATCTTGCTGCTGAAACAAGCTTCACACGTTAGCCGGCAATCATTAGGTTGGTGACTTTCCTGATACCCAGGAGATGCTTGCTCGAGGAATAAATTTCTATGTTGAAGCATTTGACAAGCCTCAGTTCCTGATGTCTCACACTCAAGCCTTACTTTATAGTCACATCTGTTAGTTTAAAGCATTTTTAGTTTATTGAAGAAGGCTTCACAAAGAAAAAACAGATGATGAAAATCTCATCTGTCAAAACTGTTATTAAAACCAGTAACAGTGTGAAATTTTGTTTAAATTGAAAGCATCATTTATTTTTATCAAACATTTTATAAACAATCACATTTGAGAAAGATTTTAGGGGACCTGAAGAGCCCTCAACAAGACGCAGCTCATTATGTCGCTTTGTTGTTCATAGATAGACAGAGCCTGCTTTCCTTTAACTCGAGGAGAGACCACAGGGGTGGAGACATTACCCGGAGCGGAGCGGGGCTCGGCCGACTCGAGGAGGGAGACTGAGCAGGAAAGAGGATGTGCCCACGTGGGAACTGAAGACCTCTGTCAGATGGCAGACACAGGGGCCACCTTCCTTGTGTTAGACCTTGCGGTCTTTTCCTAGGACCCGTCGCTCCAAAGATCACCAAGACTCGGATTCGATGCAAACAGCAAGAGGATTTATTGGACCAGCGCGCCGGGGTTCAGTCACCTCCAGGGAGGGATGAACCCCGAACAGTCGTTACAGAGCATTTTTAAGCACAAAAACCACAAACGGGTGCAGCTAGGGTGGGAACAGTCTGATTGGTGCACAGGTCCTGACCTTTACAGGGATAGGCTCGTTTGCTACCAGGTCTAAACGGCTGGTTGGGGCCACATTCCGACGGCCTGGAAAAACAACTTCTTGGAAAGTCCCTGAAGGGAAAACAACCCCTGAGAGAGCCTAAAGGCCATATTGCATGAGATAAGCATGAGAGAAGAAACTGCTCTCAAGGGTTTAGCAAAGATTTTAACTTTTCCTCTCACTTGTCCTTTTTGGATGGATTAATTTGGAGCAACGTGGCCTGTGCCTCGGTCTCTGAGAGGGCTTAGATGAAGAAAGGAAAGGAAAGACAGGATATCCATGGAAAGAATGAGCTAGGCTTGCTTTCTTTTCCTCTGTGCAAACTGTTGATTGCATGCGCAGATCTGCTCCTAATATCAAAGGGTGCTTTCGCAGCCAGGAGGAGTCACAGCCAACCTCAAGACAGGGAACAAGACAAGCATCAAGTCCATTTAGTTGAATCTTCATTCAATCCATATGTCTGGCAACGTGGAGACAAAACATCCAACACTTCGCTCTTGTGTAGACTCGATCTTAGAATATACAAAAGATCCAGTTTCATGTTCTGAACCGTATCTCATGCTTCTTCGGCTATCTGGTCTTAGCAACTTTGACAAAGAAGTCATGTCTGAGGCAAAGTAGAACCGTGTCAATCTGAATGATTTGTTCAAGGGGTGACCTTTTTCTTGCCTTTCTTCTTTTAGATATCTCTTCCTGGGAGTCAGCAAAGGTTTGTCAGGGGGCCTGGGGTGTGGGAATGGGGGCTTACAGAGTGGGAAGGACCCCGCAGATCATCAGCTTTCTGTATCCATTCTTTTCTGAAGCTGACTGTTCTAAGAATGGGTCTGGTTCTCTGTGGATATCACTCCATTCTTAAGCCCTCCTTCCATTTGTAAAAGAAAATCTTACCTCTTACTCATCAGTCACCTCACTGAAGAATGCAGCTCCAGGGCATAAAGACCACCCCTCCCCCCATCCCCCAGCACTTTAAAGAAAAGGATTGTTGGGAACTTGCTGTGCTAAGTCGCTTTAGTCATTTCCGAGTCTTTGGGACCCCATGGACTGCAGTGCACCAGGCTGCGCTGTCCATGGGATTCTACAGACAAGAATACTGGAGTGGGTTTTCATGCCCACCCAAGGGTTGAGCCCACGACTCCTACATCAGCAGGAGTGGGCATCAGCAGGCTGATTCTCTTAGCGCCACCGTGGAAGCCACTAAAACCAGGCCCTCACTCTCTGCCCCAGCTGCCTGTCTCCCACATTTTCCAAGAGGTGAAAATTTCATGTTTACTTCCAAAATAGCAGTATTACATTTTCTGCAAATGAATCCGGTATTAAGCTAGTGCTGTATTTTAGCTAAGTTAATGTTTATATTTCTTGACCATTTATTCAGAGTTGCAGGAAAAAAAATATTTTCATTAACTTTTGCCAGATGATTATATCTTGTCAGCTTCTATGTTAAACATGAACACAAATGTCTTGCTCACTGGTAAACTCTTTTCTGCTCATTTATTTTTTCCGTGTGCTTATTACAAGAATGGCTGGCAAGTGCCACTCTTAAGAATATTAACAACAGGAATTAAGGTACCTTTTGTGAGCTCTGAACATCCTGTGGCCCCAATCACTTTTTATTCTTTCCTCTGAACTCTGTATTATGATGTCCTCTGAACCCAATATCATTCTAGCCATAAATCATCTTCATCCATGGAAATATAAGCTAATTGGGAAAAAAACTCTATTGTCATTAAAAGATGCATTTCCAATAAGAAATTTATTTGTTACATTCAATATTTTTAACATCAAAATGTAAGATATAGTTACGTTATTTGAGCAATTGTGGCTTACTAACTGTAATGATAATTAATTCAATCCAGAAAAAATTTTGGTAGTAATATGAGAGTTGGACCATAAGGAAGGCTGGATGCCGAAGAATTGATGTTTTCAAACTGTGGTGTTGGAGAAGACTCTTAAGACTTCCTTGGAAAGCAAGGAGGTCAAACCAGTCCATCCTAAAGGAAATCAATCCTGAATATTCAGTTGGAAGGACTCATGCTAAAGCTGAAGCTCCAATACTTTGGCCCCCTGATGTGAAGAACTGACTCACTGGAAAAGGCCCTGATGCTGGGCAAGACTGAAGGCAGGAGGAGAAGGGGACAACACAGGACGAGATGGTTGGATGGCATCACCAACTCAATGGACATGAGTTTGTGCAAACTCCAGGAGCTTTTGAAGAACAGGGAAGCCTGGCAAGCTGCAGGCCACGGGGTTGCAACTGAACAGCAACAACAATTTTTCTTTCATGAAACAAGAACAACTTAAACTTTTCATATTCATATGAAATATGTATTCATAAATACATATTCTTGTTGCAGAGAAGTATGAGTCAACGGTCAGTAAAAGACTTTCAAGCATCTTCATTAAGATACAATTCCGTGAGAAATTAAATAAAATGGAAATATAAGATCAAAGTGAAAGAGACATAAACTGTCTGCTAAAGAAGAGTTTGTTCATATGGCGGCAGCGGTGGGTATCAGGTCAGGACGTGGGTCATTCAAGGGCTTGGTAGGAGCTGGGTGGCACACTTCCACCCAGGAAGTTGATCTGAGTTTATTAAAAGACTGCAAAAATATCAGCGGTATTATGTGAAACCTACCTGAGAGTGAAGGGGCACGGAGGAGCCTAGACCTAAGGGTGTAAAGTGAAGGAACAGCCACCAGTCAGTGAAAGTGACTTTATCTCAGGAAAGAGCTACCGTGTAGCAGCTGTGGTCTTGGGTAGAAGATGGAGCAGACCCGTGTTCTAGAAGGCTGGAAACCAGGAAGATTCAATGCCCTGACCTTACTCTTTTTCTGTTGTCCAATCTTTCGCCAGTGCCTCCCTTTGGTCAAACTCCACACAGGTTGGGTTCTAACAATAGGTGTGACGGCAGCCCTTGATCTTTCATTGTTAACGATATTACGATATTAGCTTTAGGTTTTGTGTGGACGTCTATCATCAGAACAAGGAGCTTCTTTTTTTTTTTCCTTTTCTTAAAAAAAAATATTTATTTGTATTTATGTATTTATTTGACTGTGCCAGTCTTAGTTGCAACACGAGGGACTTTAGTTGCCATATGCAGACTCTTCAGTTGCAGCACGTGGGATCTAGTTCCTCAACCAGGGACCAAAGCTGGGTCCCCTGCTTTGGTAGCATGGAGTCGGAGCCACTGGGCCACCAGGAGAGTCCTGAGGAACTTCTTTTGTATTTAGTTTTTGAAAGGATTTGTCATGAATTTTGTGAAAAAGTTAACTGCATCTACTGAAATAGCTATGTTTTCATTTTTGCCCTATTAATGACAATATCAATCGATTATTACATGATCCTATATATAATATAGTATATTTATATAACCTTATTTATATTTTTTAATTGATGTATTTTTTAATTGGTGGAGAATTGCTTTGCAGTTCTGTGTTGGGTTCTGCCTTATAGCAGCGGGGATCAGTTGTAGTTATATGTATTTATTCCCTCTCTCCTGAGCCTCTCTCTACTCCCTGCCACCCCACCCCTGCAGGTCTTCACAGAGCACCAGACTGGGCTCCCTGTGTTACTTAGCAACTTCCCACTGACTGTTTTACACACGAGTGTGTATATATGTCAGTGCTGCCTTCTCAATTTGTCCCTAACCTTCCTGCACTGTGTCCGCAAGTTCATTCTCTACTAGGTTCATCATATAATGCAACGATTTTGCAAGGATATTTTCCTGTCCCCTATCACTTATCCATTGTGTTATTATTATCATACTTAATATTTCTTCACTGTTAAAAACCCCATCGTGAGTTTTTGTTGTTTCTGCTTTAAAGATTAAAAAAAATTTTTTTTTTAATCAGGAAAAAATAGTTCTTTATATTTCCCAAGAAATTTATCATTATCATTGTGGGTGGTGGTGGTTTAGTTGCTAAGTTGTGTCTGACTCTTGTCACCCCATGGACTATAGCCCTCAGGCTCTTCTGTCCACGGGATTTTTCCAGGCAAGGGCACTGGAGTGGGTTGCCATGACTTCCTTCAGGAAATCTTCCTGACCCAGGGATTGAACCCATGTCTCTTGCATCTCCTGCGTTAGCAGGCGGGTTCTTTACCACTAGCGCCACCTGGGACACCCTTCTTGAGTCTTTACTGATATTCAGTGACATGTTTCCACTGTAACCAATGAGGGGAAAAATTAACCATGGCCCTTTGTAACCACAGGGAATTTTTTTAATCTTACAACTCCCTGGTAATTATTTATTTCTCCACATATTGTTCCTCCCCCAGATTGTGGAGTTTTATTGTATATACAAATGGTTAGCATTCAACTAAAGACTCAAGACACCTCTTCATGTTTCTGGAGCCCTTTCTCTGTGTAGCTTTCTTTTCTCTAATTTCCTCGCTTGAAAATTTTAGCTAATCTGTGACTCTGAACTCTGCTCTCCAGCTCAGCAATGCTACGAAGCTCTTCTTGAGCTTTCGCTCTCTGGACTTCAGGTTTACAAATTACTTCCAGGCACCCACTCCAGTATTCTTGGGTTTCCCTGGTGGCTCAGCTGGTAAAGAATCTCCCTGCATTGTGGGAGACCTGGGTTCAATCCCTGGGTTGGGAAGATCTCCTGGAGAAGGGAAAGGCTACCCATTCCGGTATTCTGGCCTGGAGAATTCCATGGACTGTATAGTCTATGGGATTGCAAAGAGTCAGACACTTTAACTGAGTGACTTTCACACTTTCCAGGTAGTTGAAAGACCCACTTTATTTTCTCTCTCCCCCGCCCCCACCCCTCATCC
>SJYA01002857.1:91712-235818 GCA_006410615.1 Neotragus moschatus
TCATCCCCCCCCCTGCTGTCCCACCACCCGCCTGGGATCATAGCCCTGTGCTGCCACTTAGCTGATGTCTTCAGATAGCTGTCTCATATTTTCTTCAATTTTCTGGTTGTTTATGGCAGGACAATAAATCTGGACCCTCTTACTTTCTTATGGCTGGTGGCTAAAGGTTCTGTTCATCTTTGATTATTTTTCCTCTTACCTCCACATCTGTGTTGTTTGTATCCCCTCTCAAGTCATATCACTGCAATCCCTCTCACCAGCCACCTCCTTCCTATGGCTTCAGTCCACAATTACTTGCTTCCTCAGTAATCATAAAAATCTTTACCTAGTCTTCCCACTTCTGGACTCTATCTCCCAATCCCACCATCACTCCCTTTGCCAGAATGATCTTCTTTGAACTCTTCTAATTGTGATTTTTAAACCTCATTTAAAATCTTCAGTGACTCTACTTGGTAGCAGAGTAATGAAACAGTTTTTTTATGCTGGTGTTAAAGCGACTTTGTGCCTTTCTCTTTTGAGGTTATCTGCCATCACTTCCCCTCATTTACCTCTTTATATAGCTTTTTCTACTAGATTTTCTCTTCCCTACATAGTAACATTCTTCCTATCTTTGTGATCAAGACAGAACTGGATGTCTTTCATGATGCCCTGCTGGATCTCATTTGCTAAAGTATCCCCATCCTTCTCTGAATTCGGAGAGCAATTTGTTCATACCTCTCATGAAACTTTTGACTTTGTCCACCTCAATCATAGTTCTTCATGACTTAGTGCTGTGGACCTCAAGTATTGTTTACTGTGATTCCCCCACCTGCCCCATTTTCTTTCTTATAACAAATGATGAAAGTCAATTTCCTTGACGTAGTGCCAAATAAACTGGTGCTGAGGATATTACTGCCTGTCTTAACGTCTTGTCATCGAAAAGTCCTCTTTCCTTCCAGTTGGCTTCTCTGACTCCAGAACCGAAGTCTAGTGCTAACCTTTCAACTCAGGTAAGATTGGAAACAAGTCTTATGTGGCCTAGTCTGTGTTGTCTGCATATCGCCATTTGGTGTCATGCATCACGTCTCACAGCACTAATTTGATATGTTGTTGTTTCCACCCCTTTGCATCCTAAGTTGTGTCCACCTCTCTTGTGACCCCATGGACTGTAGCCCGCCAGGCTCTGCTGTCCATGGGATTTCCCAGACAAAAATATAGGAATGAGTTGCCGTTTCCTTCTCCAGGGGATTTTCTGACCTATGGATTGAACTCGCATCTCCTACATTGCAAGTGGATTCTTTACCAAATGAGCCACCAGGGAAGCTCCTTCCTTCCTTTTATTTATACCCATATTTATGCCTTGAGATGTGTGTATTACTCACTAGATTGTCATCTCTACACAAATAAGGCTTTTGTTAGCCCTTTAGTACAGTGCTTTGTATATACAATTAGAAATAACATAATAGAATTGTAAGAACTCTATTTTCTGAGACGTGCCCACTTTCACACTTTGGTTTACTGAGTGAGCATGGACCATCACATAGTAACAATGTGATGTGTATATGATTTTAGCTAGTGCTCAATATGTGTGAAATTATATACAAAATTTGAATGTAAAAATGCTAAGGTCTCACTGACTGTTACCTGCTTCATGTTAGAAAACAATATCAGAATATTAGTTCCAATACGTATAGCCTACATCTGATAGAGATCCTTTAATTTTTGTTTCTCAAATTAAAAGGATTCCATTTTCTCTAGAAAATGCTTGTTTCTCTCAACCTCATTATGAAAACATTTTCTGCATACTTTGCCTAAAATTACCTTGTTTTTCGTTTTAATTACACAACTCCAAATCATTTTTCCTCATTAGTATTTGATAATTATAAGCAAAGAAGCAAATATAAGCACAAGAAGTACATGAGCAGTGCAGCCGTGCATTTTCTCCTCCTCTCTGTTGATAGCACTGATGAAGTGTATTTAATTTCAATCTGCCGAATGACCACATTCATAATTCGTGTTCATTTCCATTCCAGGATGATTTCTTTCCAATTTGATTCAATATACATAATTTTTCCTTAAGCATACATGTCCACATCCCTTTAAACTTGTTTTTGTCTGGGGAAGGAGGAAAGAAATTAACACTCATTTTTTATCTCCTTTTGACACAGCCTGTTTTTGGCACTTGACACATATTATCTCATTTGATTCTGTGTACAGTCTTGGGAAGCTGGAATTATTCTTCTTATTCTAAAGATGAAAAACTGATGGCTAGAAACCAACGTGCCCAAGATTGTTTAATTAGGAAATGGCAGAGCCAGAATTCAATAAAACCCTCCTCTTTTGGTTATTGGTTTTAATGATACTCTGTTGTTTATTTTCAAGCAAAGATTTTGCAAGGAATTCACAGGAATCTAGAAAGTTATGAACTTAAAAAAAATTGGTTTGTCTATCAGTGTGGGTGAAGTCCATGTGTTAAAATGCTTCTCAGAACATGACACTTGAACACGTTCCGTGCTAGAGTTTCGTGATGTCTCCAGATTTGCTGACATGTAAAGATAGACTTCAAAGGGAAGCATTCTGAAATCTCATTGTGAAATTATTTCTATGTGGGCTCTTGATATATATTTTTTTAAAGACAGTGATCAGTTCAGTCAGTTCAGTCACTCAATTGTGTCCTACTCTTTGTGACCCATGGACTGCAGCATGCCAGGCTTCCCTGGCATGGAGTTGGTCCATCACCAACTCCTGGTGTTTACTCAAACTCTTGTCCGTTGAATTAGTGATGTTATCCAACCATTTCATCCTCTGTCATCCCGTCTCCTCCCGCCTTCAGTCTTTCCCAGCATTAGAGTCTTTTCCAATGAGCCAGCTCTTCATATCAGGTGGCCACAGTATTGGAGTTTCAGCTTCAGCATCAGTCCTTCCAGTGATTATTCAGGACTGGTTTCCTTTAGGATGGACTGGTTTGATCTCCTTGCAGTGCAAGAGACTCTCAACACCACAGTTCAAAAGCATTAATTCTTCAGTGCTCAGCTTCCTTTATAGTCCGACTCTCACATCCATACATGACTACTGGAAAAAAAAAAAGCTTTGACTAGGCAGACCTTTGTTGGCAAAGTAATGTCTCTGCTTTTTAATATGCTGTCTAGGTTGGTCAAAACTTTTCTTCCAAGGAGCATGAGTCTTTTAATTTCATGGCTGCAATCACCATCTGCAGTGATTTTGGAGCCCAAGAAAATAAAGTCTGTCACTGTTTCCATTGTTTCCCCATCCGTTTGCCATGGAGTGTTGGGACCAGATGCCATGATCTTAGTTTTTGAATGTTGAACTTTAAGCCAACTTTTTCACTCTCCTCTTTCATTTTCATCAAGAGACTCTTTAGTTCCTCTTCACTTTCTGCCATAAGGGTGGTGTCATCTGCATATCTGAGGTGATTGATATTTCTCCTGGCAATCTTGATTCCAGCTTGTGCTTCATCCAGCCCGGCATTTCTCAAGATGTACTCTGCATAAAAGTTGAATAAGTAGGGTGACAATGCACAGCCTTGACATATTCCTTTTCCGATTTCCTGATTGGGAAAGGCAGTGACAAACTGATCCTAGAAGCCAACTGAGAATTCAAGTAGATGGAAACCATCTGTGCATTTACCATCACCCATAAGCGTGTTAGGTTCTGGGTGACAGTAGCGGAGACTGAGATCACGTTCATTTCCACTCCCAGCAATTTAGTTTCATCAAACAAGCCACAGGTTTCCCTAAGGAATTTTGCTTAGCTGGGTTGTGAGTTGCTCCTTTTGGAATTATGAAGTCTCTAAGCATCCCACCGAGAGGCTATACATTGTGTGCTATGATGATACTTAGGGTTGCTCTTGTCTTAGTGACAAATTTAAGAGTCAAGCACTACCTAGGAATTACTGGAATCAGCTCTAGAAAATATAAGTTATAATTTCAAAGTAGTTGTGTGAACTCAGTCAAGCCACTTAACCCTTGATTCCTAATCTTGGCTTTTTCTTCCAGAAAATAAGGAAATTGAACAACACAAAAGAAGTTTCCTTTTTTAAATTATCTTTTTTCCCCAAGGGAAAAAGTAATAGTGTAATGAAAAAAAATTTAAATTATACAGAAGAAACACGATAAAAAAATAATTTTCCCATTCTGGTCTCCTAGCCTTTCTTTGGTGCAACCACTATTAACAGATTGTGAGTGTGTTGGTGCATATTTCTATGCCTGTACAAATATATACACATATGGTGTACAGTCATATGTGTATACTAGGCACCATTTTTTTCTTTTTAATCTCACATGGGAATATACTGTACTCATGGTTCACCCCAATTTTATAAAATGGCATACATCTTGAAGATATTTCCACGTCATCATATTTAGATCTATTCTGTTACTTTTAGTGATTGCATACTATGTCTTTGTGGATTTGCCATGATTTGTTTAATCAGTTTTCTAATGATGGACATTTAAGTTTGCCACAGTGGGCATACTTGTATATATGATACTGCAAGATTACAAAGGCAAAAAGATACATGAAATGGACTCCTAGAAATAAAAGTATTGGTTCAAATTCTTTCAAAAAATGATTTTAGGATATTATACAACAGATTTTTTAAAACATAATAACCTCTTTGAAAAAAGTTCACAGATTTATAAAAATTCAAATAAACAAGAATAAAATGAGAAAACAAGTTATTCTAATTCACAACCATTTAGAAATTAATTTTTTACATTAGTTGGATAACAGATATTTATTGATGTTTATGTAGAAAGCTAGATAGATAAAATTTCATTGAGAAGGAGTGGGATATATGTGCAAACTTTAAAAATGTGTTGCCTGTGTTTTTATTTGGATCTAACAGAATAAAATAAAACTGAGGTAAAACTGAAGGGATTTCTGAATATTAGATAATTGTTTCATTACCACGAGAGATATTAGTTTCTTAAAATTCTCCCTAAAGTTAAAATGGAAGATCCCAAACACACTGAAGATGGAATCTAGTCTGAACACGGTATTCCACTTTGCTTCCTCAGCGGCACCTGGCTCCAGAATTTGTTGTTTAAAAAAATGTTGTTGAGTTCTGTAACTTCACAGTCTAGTCTATAATAATCATTACTTCACTTTTGGTCATATTTTTATATTTAATGGGTTCAGAACTCATGTTTTTAAAAACCCTGGCTTTTCTATTTTTGAGTTTTCTTTTTTGATTTATTTCTTGATTACCTGGATTTAATTGGCATTATTACTTTTTGAAGAAGGAGTCAAATTACTATTTTTCTAGGTGTTTGAATGCTTGAGAACATGACTGAGTTGTTTTTATAAACACAGGACAAATTGGCCAAGTGTATTATTCTTACGTTTTTCATTTTCCCTCAGAATTTTCTAGGCATTACTGTCTTACAGACTAGAGAGTTGCGGTGGAAATTGTCTGACTTCCCCTTTATTTTTACCATGAAAATGACTTGCTTTTGCTGTGTACATACCTGAGCTTTTTTTTTTTCACACTAAAATTTGTAACTTTGAACACGTCTCGATGTGGTTTTTCTTCTGTCAAATTTCCTTAGAATATGATGTACGTGAAAGATCTGTGCAGCTACTTCCTCCTTCGTTACAGGGAAGTTTTTCTTACCTTGTATTTTGCAATACTTTTCTCTTTCATTGGTAAAACTTTTCTAATTTGACATAATTATTTTATGTTGACTCATTTTTTGGTCCTTCGTGTCTGCTGTCTTCTCTCTAATCTTTGTTTCTTGTGCAGTTTGTCTGTTGTTTTTACCGCCAGCAATTTGATTTCAGGCATGTAGAATTTTCTCTTGCTGTTTCTAACATTTCTGTTAAATCTGTAATGCTGCTTTTTGCTTCTCAGGTTTTTTTCCCCAACTTCGTACATTCCCTTTGCTCTTCATTTTGTATGTTTTGTTATATTTTTCCCTTTCACTCTTATTGGAATTAATTCATATTATTATTAAGTTTTCTTCTTCCTTTCATTGTGTGTGTTTTTTTTCCCCATAAGGAGTTTTAAATGTCTTTTATTAAATTCAAATGCCTCAATTCTTTCTGCTTCCTAGAGATGGTGCCTATCTTTCCATTACTGAAATTCCATAGGGAGCGGAGGAGCCTCTGTGTTCATGAGTTTCTATTCTCACTGTTTCCCCAGTCTGCTTACCTACCTCCTCAATATGTTTCTCTCTAAACTAGGAAATATTCATGAGATTAAAAAAAATTTTTGTCTTCTAGCATTTTCCCCTTGTTTCACTTCTGGGCCTTGAAAGAATGGTGATAAGTGATGAGGGCAGCGTCAACATCTTTTATTTACTTTGTTGGCCACAACATTTCAAAGATTATGGTATTAAGTCCTTATTTCTTTTCCTTGGGTGTTTGCTGCTGATACATTCTTTTAAAACCTTTTTTTGAGAGTTCTTATTGCTCGTTTTGTTAGATATGTGTGTGGGGATCATTTAGTCTGGTAGTGCCATTTACATAAAAAATGCTCTCCATTGTAGATATTGGGAATTATCTTCCAAAATCGTAGCACCAACGTGCATTCCATTGAAAGAGACTGTGCAAATGGGAACTACCAGACGTCTCAGTCTTTGCTAATGAGATATGTATTATTTTACTGTTTTCATGAACAATTCTTGTGAATAAGTTCAGGTGGAAATTCACTTTCTTATTGATTTGTAAGAGCTCTTTATCTGTTGTGTGCAAAGGCTTTTGCAGATATTCTCCCCAGATTATCATTTTTAGTTTTGACTCTGATGCTGATATCTTTGTTCATATTAATTGTTAATTTCTATGGCACCAAATGATACATTTCTCTTATATTTCTGACTTTTGTGACTTGCTGAGAAAAGCATCCCTCAAGACTGGATTTTTTTGGAGGGGATGTGCCCCATGTGGAATTTTAGTTCACGAATCAGGGATGGAACCTGAGTCCCTGTAGAGGAAGCATGGGCACCTTAACCACTGGACCACCAGGGAAGTTCCAAGACTAGATTTTAAAAAATATTTTCTTGAGCAGAAAAAATAGATTCCTGATCTTCACCCCCTCTCACCATTTGCCAGGTGCATGCGCGCGCACACACACACACACTGCTAAGCCTGAATCTAGGGGCAAGAAACTTAGCACGTGTATTTTAAAGAGCTTTCCCTGGCTGATTAACCTCCAATTAAAATAAATAAATTTATTTAATTAAAAAAATACAAAAAACAAATAAAAACCTTTCCCTGGCTGAGACTCATTGGGCCCTGATAGTCTCCACTGTATTGATATCCTCAAATAGGAAAGTAACAAATATTTTGTGAGGGCAAATGTGCACTACAGGGATTAATTTAAGAAAATTTATGTTCGCAGTTCAGGACTTCGTAACTAATGTAAAGAGATTTTATAAAAGTACAATGTATTTCCACTTTTGAAAGAAAAACAGTAAAATTTAATGATCTCCTTTGTTGGAAGACTTTGTTGAGATCAGACTATCAACAAAAGATAATCAGAAGGACAAATACTCCTTCAGAGTATTAAAAAATATTTGGAGAAAAGCATGAAACAAGAATGAGTTCTTGCTAAACTGGAAGCCAAGCAGATCAAAGGGACTAGGAAGGGAAGAAGGGGGAAAATGAATATTTACTAGAGCCTCATTGCCACTGTTATCTCAGAAACACATTTTATCAAAGGGAAAAAAAAAGCTTGGTAAAATGGTTACAGACATGTGCCATCCCATCCTCTGAAGCGGTTCTATTAGAATATCCTGTAGTTTTCGAGGATGTTTCATAGACAGGATATCATTTCTGTTCAAAATGATAAGGTGGAGAACATGTAGCCAAGTGAAATTAGCCAAGTGGCAGAACATTCGCATATAAAATAATTTATAGTTCACCATAAATGTTGTGAAATCTGGGACATGTACAATGCTGAGTTATGAATTCAGCCCTTGTTAATGTTTCCTTTGCAATATGTGATGGGAAACAGCTATTAAAAATACTAGCGTCACTATTTATTCAAAGATTCCACATCACCAGAATAAATTGCCTAAGAGGAAACATCTTGTTCGTAATGGTTTGGAATACAGAGCTTAAAGTTTCATGCACGGAATGTTTAGCTTTATAATAAGGAAGCATTCATAATATGTGTGTGATATTTGTTAGCACTAAAGATATAGCTAAATGTTTTATGAAAGAACTATTGTGCACTTGATTTTACAGTAAACAGTTAAAACTCCTGGAATAGATTTGATGCAAGTGGAATGTTTGCTTAGATTTAGCAGCGAGGAATACTGTAAATAAATCATGGGGTGTAATTTGACTCGATATTTCTCTGGCCTTTGAGGTCTATGGATCTGGCTTTTTCCCCCATGTAACTGTTTTCTCCTTCATGTAGCAGTTCCTTATGGTTTGCAGTTCAGTTCTGGGGCCAACTGGAAAGTAAATTCAGATCAGCCGATGAAAAAGTGTGTGATAGATCAGAGGGAATCTTGTGCCTTCTTGTGGACACAGTCTCGGAGGCCTTTGGAGGTACCACCTACTCCCTTCTTTGAAAAAGAGAATGAAAAAGAAGAGGAATAGGGCTGATCTCAGATGGTGCCCATCGGTTCTTGCTCTTCAGTGGCAGAGGTCTCTGTCTCCGACTTCCTTTCCAGCAAACCAGGTGTAATTAGGTGAGAAGTTTAAAGTGAGGCCAAAAAAGTTAAAAATCTGGTGACTTAGGGCCATTGCCCAGCATCATTGCAACTGATGTGCTCAGTTGCTCAGTCAGGTCTGACTTGTTGAGGCCCCATGGACTGGAGCCTGCTAGGTTCCTCTGTCCACAGGATTTCCCAGGCAAGAATCCTGGAGTGGGTTGCCATTGCCTACTCCAGGGGATCTTCCTGACCCAGGGATCGAAGCTGCCTCATCTCTTGCATCTTCTGCGTTGGCAAGCAGGCCAAGGCAAAGGATTAATTGTTCGTTACTGACTTCAACTGTGATGCCCAAGTCCATCTCTAGGGACTGTGAAGGGCTCTACCCCTCTTCCCTTGGCAATACTATTAAGGCAAAATCAGGTCCCAGAGAAGACTGGGGGCAGCCTTGAAGGGGAAATGGAGAAAATGTGAAGGGAGAGTGCAGCCATTCTCCTTGGTGTGACTGAGGGCTTCACAGAGCTTTAGAATTGCCAAGGCCACCTTCTTAGCCACCAGCTTCCTTTGAGAATAATTCTTGGCTACTTTCCTTACTTTCACTTAAATTATTAGGAATCTAAATATTTTTTTCCCATTGTAGTGATTTAGTCAGTTCAGTCGCTCAGTCATGTCCATCTCTTTGTGACCCCATGGACGGCAGCACGCCAGGCTTCCCTGTCCTTCACCATCTCCTGGTGCTTGCTCAATCTCATGTCCATTGAGTCAGTGATGCCATCCAGCCATCTCATCCTCTGTTGTCCCCTTCTCCCCCTGCCTTCCATCTTTCCCAGCATCAGGGTCTTTCCCAGGTAATTCGTTCTTTGCATCAGACGGCCAAAGTATTGGAGTTTCAGCTTCAGCATCAATCCTTCCATTGAACACCCGGGACCGATCTCCTTTAGAATGGACTGGTTGGATCTCCTTGCAGTCCAGAGGCCTCTCAAGCGTCTTCTCCAGCACCACGGTTCAGAGCATCGATTCTTCGGCGCTCAGCCTTCCTTCTTTCAGTGACTGTCAAACTCCAGTGAGGTGCTTGATTATTTCGTTTCTTTGATTTGTTTCTGATGTTTCTTTGGACATTGTTTAGAGAGAACTTATCAAACATGCAGTTTGAGTCCACAGATGCTTTTCCTTTCCAGTATGAGCTGTGTTGAAGTAGGCTTCTGAGCGGGGCTTCCCAGGTGGTGCCTGTGGTAAAAAACCTGCCTGCTGATGGAGATGTAAGAGACATGGGTTCAATCCCTGGGTTGGGAAGATCCCCTGGAGTGGGGCATGGCAACCCACTCCAGGATTCTTGCCTGGAGAATCCCGTGGACAGAGGAGCCTGGCAGGGTACAGTTTGTAGGGCTGCCAAGAGTGGGACACCACTGAAGTGACTTAGCATGCATGCAGGCTGCTGAGAGGGCGACCGTCAGGCCATTTCTCCCCACTTCACCCTCCACCACAAACACACAGAGGGAAGGCTACTCCCCAGGGCCTGCAGGAAGGGAATAATCTCCGCTAAGGGATAAATCAGAGGAGGAACAATCGTTTAGAAAGACGTTTATATCAAGAGCACTAAAGCTTTAGTAAGAATAGTGCATAAACCATTCCTTACCTGCCTCCACATGTCTGCGATGGGGAAAGGTGGGCTGAAAAGTGTGTTTCCTCCGTGAGCATCCTCCAGTTAGGATGCAGTTAGCAACCGCTCCAGGAGCCAGGCGAGGGGAAATTCTCGCCTTGGCTCCAACACCAATTAGCTTGTGAGGTTGGCCCTTCCCGCCTCCAGTTTCCTTAGGCATCAGCTGATTCTAAAATCCGTTCCAACTTCACTCTCCTCTTGTTCGAGGCGAGTGTTTCCTGAACTGCAGTCAGACGTATCCCAAAAGGGCCAGCGTGGAAGAAAATGTGTTCCTTTTAATGGTTTCTGTACCTGGATGTGGGCCTGTAGAGAACAAAGAATTCTGAGGAGGGAAATCTAGGAAGCGGGATTTTCCTGAAGTATAGAGCCTAGAAGGGACTTCCCTGGCTGTCTAGGAGTTAAGACTTCCCCTTCTGGGGCTTTCCTGGTGGCTCAGTGGTATAGAATCTCCCTGCCATTGCAGGAGACATGGGTTCGATCCCTGGTCCCAGAGGAGCCATGTGCTGTGGAGCAGCTAAGCTCTTGTGCCACAACTACTGAGCCCACGTGCCTCAGCGACTGAGCCCGAGCACCCTAGAGCCGTGCTGCCCAACAAGAGATGCCACCACGGTGAGAGACCCGTACACCATGGCTAGAGAAGACCCACCACTGCCAAACAAATACATAAATAAAGTTACGTATAAAAAACCCCCACCTTCCAATGCAGGGGGTGTGGGCTCAATCCGTGGTCGGGCAGCTAAGACCCCACGTGCCTTGTGGCCCACCCCCCAAAAAAAATCAAAACAAAAAATATACGAAGAGGCACTATTGTAAAAAATTCAATAAAGACTTCAAAAAATGGTTCATGTTAAAAAAAAAATCTTAAAAAAAGAATAGAGCCTAGAAGAGGAACGTATCGGTACCATGAGACTATCTTGGTGCTCCTACATCGTGGAAGGCATGTTACATGGTATCATACCAGAAGGGTTCCATAGGCCACAGGATGACCCTTCGGGGCTTGCATGCTGTGAATGTCATTGTTTTGCTGCCTTCAAGAAATGACCTTCACGTGTGTTGACCTGCAGACCACCTCAGCTCAGCTAAGCCACCTTCCAAAGCACCCCTTTGTTCCTTCAAGACCCATAGAATTCCCTCTCCTGGTCTTGACTCCTAATCACCAGAGTGCAATCATCTAACGCAATCAATCAGACCAAGACCAGATTCCTTTAAATAAATGAAAGGAAAACGATGTTTAAAAAGAGAAAGAGCAAAGAAGGATTCAGCAGGTAAAGCATCATTTCAGGCCAGGAACCAAAATAGAGGCACTGACATATTACAAAATCCAAGATGTCAAGAATCTGCATGTTATCTTGAGAATCTTTAGGAATGTATTAATGCTTGGAGAACTCTCTGCTGAAAGCAAGGTATTTGCCCAGACAGGGCCACCTGCAGCTCTGCTTTGTAACATTTTCTCCCAGAAGCCAGAAACCTGGGTTCTGAACCAGGGCAGAGGCTCAAGGCTTCTTTCTGAGCCCCTGCTTTGTAAGACAACACTGTGATTTTCTTTGGAGCATGTCCACTGGGCCGCTGACCAGGATGGAACCTATTTAGCTCATAAGACCTGACAGTTTCATAGCCAAAAGGTGGGTTAAAAGGCAGTTCATCACAGTTCAGATCATGATAAGAGCCCTGGCATGAAACGGGAGGCTGGACTTGCCGTAAAGAGAGGTATTATTTTGGGAAACGTTGGCATGTTTATGATTCTTGAGGCTATGTGAGCTCAAGTTTTCCTCTTAAACATCTGCCACAGGTGCTGGGGAAACACTGCTTGTATTTTTGTATGAACATGGTGTAAATAATGTCTACTCTCAATAAACCTTTAAAACCAAAACAGCTGCCATTTGGGGCTTAAAAACAACTTGTGACTTCCCGTAAGTCTGAGTGACCTTATCACCATTCTCTAACACTGAAAAATGTTACCCTCACCCCCTACGCACCACCCCACCTTTGGTCTGTAGCCCTGTAAAGTTCATAGCCCTTGACTGTTTTTCAGAATACATGGCACTGGTTTTAAGAAGTAAATAAACTACTTGTCCTAGATCTTTAGAGGGGGTTCTGAAGCTGGAGCACGTACTGCTGTCTGGGGAAGAAGACACACTCTGCTTTGTGATTAAAAAAAAAAAAAAACCAAAAAACTCTTTAAAAAACTCCAGTACTCAGAAGGGCTTTAAAAAGATGTGTGTGACTCTTTGTTGCTGTGTTGTTTGTTATATGTTGTAAGTCACAACAGCTTGGACTTTATCTTCTAAATTCTTCTGTGATTTCCTAAAGATTTGACCCAGGACAGGAAGCAATCTACAAAGCCGATGCATGTAATAAATATTGCCTTATGAGTTTTCAGGCCTTTATATATGTGTTCTTTCTTAGCCACAGCAGATTTCCTGTTTTCAGCTGCAGTAGATTCAAAAGTTTTCCCTTCAGCAAGTTCTTCTTGAGCTGTGGGAGCAGGGTGAGTACATCCAAAGGGATGATGGATTTCTCCTCTCACTTCTAACACAAACAATGCAGTTCACCTCTTTTAAGATTTTGTTTCTGAAGATAAGATGGGAGGGACTTCCCTGGAAGTCCAGTGGTTAAGACTCCATGCTTGTGGTGCAGGGCGCTCATGTTTGGTCCCTGTTTGGGGAGAGAAGACCCCACATGCCGCATGGCATAGCTAAAAAAATCTGTAGCAATAAAAATTTAAAAAACGATAATATGTGAAATGATGGAAAAAGAGAATCCAGAACATTTTTACACATTGCTGCTGCTGCTGCTAAGTCACTTCAGTCGTGTCTGACTCTGTGCGGCCCCAGAGACGGCAGTCCACCAGGCTCCCCCGTCCCTAGTANAATCTTTAGGAATGTATTAATGCTTGGAGAACTCTCTGCTGAAAGCAAGGTATTTGCCCAGACAGGGCCACCTGCAGCTCTGCTTTGTAACATTTTCTCCCAGAAGCCAGAAACCTGGGTTCTGAACCAGGGCAGAGGCTCAAGGCTTCTTTCTGAGCCCCTGCTTTGTAAGACAACACTGTGATTTTCTTTGGAGCATGTCCACTGGGCCGCTGACCAGGATGGAACCTATTTAGCTCATAAGACCTGACAGTTTCATAGCCAAAAGGTGGGTTAAAAGGCAGTTCATCACAGTTCAGATCATGATAAGAGCCCTGGCATGAAACGGGAGGCTGGACTTGCCGTAAAGAGAGGTATTATTTTGGGAAACGTTGGCATGTTTATGATTCTTGAGGCTATGTGAGCTCAAGTTTTCCTCTTAAACATCTGCCACAGGTGCTGGGGAAACACTGCTTGTATTTTTGTATGAACATGGTGTAAATAATGTCTACTCTCAATAAACCTTTAAAACCAAAACAGCTGCCATTTGGGGCTTAAAAACAACTTGTGACTTCCCGTAAGTCTGAGTGACCTTATCACCATTCTCTAACACTGAAAAATGTTACCCTCACCCCCTACGCACCACCCCACCTTTGGTCTGTAGCCCTGTAAAGTTCATAGCCCTTGACTGTTTTTCAGAATACATGGCACTGGTTTTAAGAAGTAAATAAACTACTTGTCCTAGATCTTTAGAGGGGGTTCTGAAGCTGGAGCACGTACTGCTGTCTGGGGAAGAAGACACACTCTGCTTTGTGATTAAAAAAAAAAAAAAACCAAAAAACTCTTTAAAAAACTCCAGTACTCAGAAGGGCTTTAAAAAGATGTGTGTGACTCTTTGTTGCTGTGTTGTTTGTTATATGTTGTAAGTCACAACAGCTTGGACTTTATCTTCTAAATTCTTCTGTGATTTCCTAAAGATTTGACCCAGGACAGGAAGCAATCTACAAAGCCGATGCATGTAATAAATATTGCCTTATGAGTTTTCAGGCCTTTATATATGTGTTCTTTCTTAGCCACAGCAGATTTCCTGTTTTCAGCTGCAGTAGATTCAAAAGTTTTCCCTTCAGCAAGTTCTTCTTGAGCTGTGGGAGCAGGGTGAGTACATCCAAAGGGATGATGGATTTCTCCTCTCACTTCTAACACAAACAATGCAGTTCACCTCTTTTAAGATTTTGTTTCTGAAGATAAGATGGGAGGGACTTCCCTGGAAGTCCAGTGGTTAAGACTCCATGCTTGTGGTGCAGGGCGCTCATGTTTGGTCCCTGTTTGGGGAGAGAAGACCCCACATGCCGCATGGCATAGCTAAAAAAATCTGTAGCAATAAAAATTTAAAAAACGATAATATGTGAAATGATGGAAAAAGAGAATCCAGAACATTTTTACACATTGCTGCTGCTGCTGCTAAGTCACTTCAGTCGTGTCTGACTCTGTGCGGCCCCAGAGACGGCAGTCCACCAGGCTCCCCCGTCCCTAGTATTCTCCAGGCAAGAACACTGGAGTGGGTTGCCGTTTCCTTCTCCAATGCGTGAAAGTGAAAAGTGAAAGTGAAGTCGCTCAGTCGTGTCCGACTCTTCGCGACCCCATGGACTGCAGCCCACCAGGCTCCTCTGTCCGTGAGATTTTCCAGGCAAGGGTACTGGAGTGGGCTGCCATCGCCTTCTCTGTTTTACACATTATGGGATTTGATGTGTGTACATGGACTCTTTCATAGCGTAATACTCAGTAGATTAGATAGTTGGAACTTCACAGGTGACTCAGTGGTAAAGAATCGACCTGCCGGTGCAGGAGATGCAGGAGATGTGCATTCGATCCCTGGGTCGGGAAGATCCTCTGGAGGAGGAAATGGCATTCCGATATTCTTGCCTGGGAAATCCCATGGACAGAGAAGCCTGGCGGGCTGTAGTCCGTGGGGTCGCCCAGAGTCCAGACGCGGCTGAGTGACTGGTGCAGCACACACATTAGGTGGTTGAATGGAAGCCTGTTAACTAGAATCACTAGTTTACCTGGTTGAGATCCCTGGTCCTGCTGACTGAGCCTGGGTGGCCTCCACTGGGGTAGTTTTGCTCTCCTGATCCCAGGGGACACTTGGCAGTGTGGTTTGCTTGTGATAATATTGGGAGAGGATGCTCCTGCCTCTGGTGGGAAGAGGCAAGGAAGACCACCCAGAGCCCCGCAGCATAGCTCTCACAATGAAGAATTCGCTCATTAAATGTCAGCAGTGCTGAGGCTGAGAAGTTCTAGGGGAGAAAAATGACGCTGGGGTAAACACAGGGTTAAGGGCCGAGAGTTAAAGAGGGTATGAGGGATTAATTTGAAGAGTACTATCTTTACATGCCAGGTCCTAGCCCATCATCATACAAGAAAGAGAGTCCTTCTTCAAGGCACCAGAGGAGACGCTTATGCAAGAGGAGACTCGGGGAGCACTCCAGTCTCCAGGGAGTACTCTAGAGAGGACTCCAGAGCTCCGTGTTGTTTTTCCCTGTCTCCCAGAAATCGCTAAGCGGCAGAACCGAGGAACGGTATTTGTGTCATTTGCAGAGCATCTCCTTTGCCCACTCCCTTGTTTTTTTCTAACTTGTTATAACACTTGTTTAATGTACAAAATATAAGCTAAATGGTAGCCCCTTAAATATTGATAATATGAAAGTGTCTACAGTAAAACAACTTCTCCCCCCTCTCCAATCAAGCCCCCGCTCTTCTCATGTCACATTGCATCAGCTGTAGATTCTGTAGAAACTGTAGATTTGTGAGTGGAATTTTACTTTACACTCCGCCCCCAAGTAATGCATTACTCTGAACTTTTTTCTTTTTCATTTAACAAAGATGTGGTAGATGCTTTTGGAACTTCACTCATTTGAATTGACCTTGTAATTTTTTTAAATTGGCTGTATAATATTCTGTAGAATCATTGTACCGTTATTCATCCAAACTTTCTTCCCCTCTTTTGATCAACATTCCTATTGTCCTAACTTTTTGCCGTGGCAAACAGTGCAACAGTGAACATCTGTGTACAGACAGCTTCAGTACTTGCACACTCGCCACTTGGCATCCATTATCTGCTCAGATAAACCTGTGAATGTTGAAGTCCTTATGTAAAATGTTACATAGTATTTGCATGTAACCTCCTCACATTTTTCTGTCTCCTTTAAATCACCTCTGCTAAGTCACTTCAGTGGTGTCCGACTCTGTGCGACCCCATAGACAGCAGCTCACCGGGCTCCCCCGTCCCTGGGGTTCTCCAGGCAAGAACACTGGAATGGGTTGCCGTTTCCTTCTCCAGTGCAGGAAAGTGAAAAGTGAACTCTAAATCATCTCTAGAGTACTTATAACATCTAATACAATGTAAATACTGTGTAAATATTCGCCACCAATGGCAAATTCAAGTTTTGCATTTTGGAATTTTCTAAATTTTTTTTTTTTTTTTTGGTATTTCCAATCCATGTTTGGTTGAATTCCTGAATGTAAAATCCAAGGATACAGAGAGCCAACTGTACTCTTATTTACTTAATAGTATTCTTATTTCTGTTGGATTCAAAATGGGATGGCTAAGAGAAAGGTAATACATTTTTTAATCTAAAAATTAGTGCTGTATTCTTTAGATGTTTTAATAACGTGACATCAATGAGGTATGAGGGCTTATTTCCCCAGAATTTTGCCAGTAAAAGTTGTTAGTAATCATCTTAATTATTTAATAGGATCTAGTATGCTAACATCATATATGTGCAAAGATATCCTAATATCATAAAATAGTCACTATAGTTTCTTGTGTTATATTTGTATATATATATATATATGCTCACATATATATATATCTTTAGTCTAGACTTTATGTATGATGTGAAATAAAGGCCTATTTTCTTCAAGTGGAAAACAATTTGGCACAAACTATTGTATAACCTATCATGTTCCCATAGATTTAAATATGATCTTTATCACATACATTATTTCCATAATACCAGTGTTTGTTTCTGATCATTTAATTATATTACACTGGTTATTTTCACCTCTGCTGTTACCACACGGAGCGTTACCACGCTGTCTAACTCTTGTAGCTTTGTAATAAATTTTGATATCTAGTAAAACAAGTTGCTTTTTTTTTCTATTGCTTCAAGATACACATAATAGAAAATTGACCATTTTACATTTTTAATTGTAGAGTTCAGTAGCCTTAAGACATTCCCATTGTGAGGCAACCGTCACCACTGTTCATTGCCAGAACTTTCTCATCTTTCCCAGCTGAAGCTCTATCCTCATTAATCAGTAACTCCCCGGTTTCCGCATCCCCCCAGCCACGGCAGCTGCCACTCTGCCTTCTGTCTCTAGAAAATCATCTGACTCCTCTTGTTGTTGTTTAGTCCCTCGGTCGGGTCTGGCTCTTTGCAACCCCATGTACTGCAGCCCTCCAAAGTCCTCTGCCCATGGGATTCTCCAGGCAAGAATACTGGAGTGGGTTGCCATTTCCTTCTCCAGGGGGTCTTCCCAACTCAGGGATCGAACCTGAGTCTCCCGCACCGCAAACGGATTCTCTGCCACTGAGCCACCAGGGAAACCTTTCTACTCTAAGGAACTAATATAAATGAAATCATCCAATATTTGTCCTTTAGTGACTGGCTTTTTCACTTAGCACGATGCCCATGGGCTTCGGTGGTGTTTCAGATAATAAAGAATCTGCCTGCAGTGCGAGATACCTGGGTTCAGTCTTGGCACCTTATAAAAAATCATTTGACCATATCTGTGGGTATTTCTTTCTGGGCTCTGTGTTCCATTCCGTCGGTCTGCACGTCTGTCTTTATGCCAGTGCCCCTCAGTTTTGATTACCATAGCTTTAAAGTAAGTTTTTATCCTGTTATTAAAATTTATTTATGTTCCAAAAGTACCATGCCTTTTCTTGTTCACTTTCCCTTCAGATTGAAGTTCGGAGTATGGTCTCAAATGATATTTTGAGCATTAATGTGTAGACTAATTTGAAAATAACTGAGTCTTAGTTTTGCAATATTGGTTTCTACCATTCACAATTATGGTAGTTTCTCTTTTTAGTGAGATTATTTTGTGGCTCTGAGTAGAATTTTTAATCTGCATCCACGTCTTGCATGTTTCTTGTTAGTTTTATTTCATGTCTGAGTTCTTCTTAATTTTATCTTTCTTAGTTCTGTTGGTTTTTAATGGAATTTTTTCCATTACATTTTTTTAATTGATTATTGTTAGTGTTGAGAACAGATTATTTTTGAATTTTGTTGTTTTATCTGATAATTGAACTCTCTTACTTGTTTGAATATTATTCCATTGCTTCTTCTTTTTTTTTTTTTGGTATGTTAGATAATCATATTGTCCACAAGTAATGAAATTGTACCTTTTCAGTTCCATTATTTGTATAATTTGTTGCTCATATCTTACTGTCCTCTGGTGCCCAGTGCATTGTATTCTGTGATAGTAGTCATGGAAAATATTTTTGTTTTATTTCTGAATGCCAGTGTGTCTAATATTTATTATCAAGAATAACAATAGCTATAGGTTTCTGATTGATCGCCTTCATAAGTTAAGGAAGTGCTTTTCCACATTTGGAAAAAGATATTGAACTTTAGTATGTAATGTATTAGCATAGATTGAGATAATCATTATTTATCTTTCATTTATTCATGCTTACTTGTGTTCTTATTTTCTTAATTTTGAATTATCTTCATGCTCCTGGGATAAATGTTTCTAGGTATACTTTGTTTTCTATTTTAATACCTTGCTAGGTTCAATTTAGCAATGTGCTATATAGAACTTTTTCATTTATATTCATGAGTTAACTGATGCCTAGTTTTCTTTCTTAATTTTGATATTGGGAGTTTCTTACCTTGTGATATGTTTTAATACTTTCAATTTTAGCTTCCCAGGTGGTGCTAGTGTTAAAGAACCCACCTGCCAATGCAGGAGACAAAAGGTGTGGATTTTTTCCCCAGGTCAGGAAGATCCCCTAGAGACGGGCATGGCAATCCTCTCTAGTATTCTTGCCTGAAGAGTCTGTTGGACATAGGAACCTGGTGGGCGATAGTCGATAGGGTCACAAAGAGTTGAACACAACTAAAGTGACTTAGCACATGTGAATATTAAACAATAGAAATTATCTAGTTTTTAAAGTTTCAATAACAAAACTGGAAGAGGATTAATCTTTGACTAAATTTTCAATTTATTTTATGGTTATTGATTTAGTCAAGTTTTTAAACCTTTTTGGACTCAATTTTGAGCATTCACACTGTCTTAGAAAAGTATCCATTTCACCTATATTTTCAAGTATATGTGCATAAATTTTATAAAGTGTTTTCCTAAGGTTTTAACATTTACTATATCTATAGCTAAGTACCTCTTATTTCTACTGCGATTTGTATTTTCACTTTTTCCTGATTATATTTGCCCTGCTTACTCTTCAAGTAACACTTCTTTGCTTTTATTGACCGAGTAAACTAATTATTTTCTTTTCTATTTTATATCTTTGTCTCTATTTATATACTCACATCTGGTTTTTATCCTTTTTTGTGGATGTGGGCAGGCTCATTTGTTCTTTATTTAGCTTTTAGTATGAGTGCTTTGGTTCACTTACTTTCAGTCCTTTCTTGTTTTCCATAAGATTCTATGGATGCCTACATTTTGATGTGTGGTGCTCTCAGTATTACTACTTTTTAAATTGTCTGCAATATAGATCATGAATTTCTTTTTAATCCAAGACTAATTAGAAAACATTAAAAAAACTTCTAGTGGATAGACTTTAATTTGACCATTTTTTTTTTTGTTTTTAATGTTTAGCTTCGTTGCATCATAGCCGTGGGATATGGTTTGCGTGATTTCTACTATTAAAAACTCTTCTGAGAATATTTTTGTGGTCAAATATATCATCAGTGTTATAAATGGTGTTTGAAAAGGATGTTTATTCTGCTTCCTTTATTACAAAATTTTCCATATATTTACCAAATCAATCATGTTAATTGTACTATTCAAATTCTCTGTCTTTTTTGGTATGTTTTTTCCTGTCAATTTCTGAGAAGTATTAAAATTTCCATTATGATATTACATTTGTCACTTGCTTTTTGTATTCAGACAGATTTTTTAAAAATGTAGTTTGGTAGTTGACTGTTAGATGTACTGACTTTTCCTTGTGGAGTGGACTGCATTTGTCTTATTTACTGCTTCTTGCCTTGATTAACAAAATTGTTACTACTCCTGCTTTATATTGGTATTTGCCTACTATATCTTTGTCCATCACTTTATATTTGATCTTTCTGAATCGTTTTGTTCTAGGCATATCTCTTGGAAACAGATATACCTGGATTTTGCTTAAAAACCTAATCTGAAATTCTGTCTTTGAATTGGGAAATTTATCTGTTGCCATTTACCAGGAAAATGGAAACATTTGGTCTCACTCTGATATCCCTGGTTGGTTTCCTATTTTTATGTAAATTAGCTTTTTTTTACCTTTTCCTGGAGTGATTTCATTTTTTTACTGTTATTTTTTTGTTTACTGGTTTGAAAGTTATACGTACTACCACTGTTATCTAGGGCTTATGCTTATTTCTTAATAACAGGTTTGAACGTATTCCCTTTTGTCAATTTCTAACACGAGTTAGCGTCTCTCACCTCCTCCTTAAGCAAGATAAAACTGTGAAGCTTGGCCTCTTACCTCTTTTCTACTTTAGTTCCTCCTCTGATTTGATAAAAATATCATTTCATTTTCATGTTTGTCTTTAAAACTTGCCTTTATTTTGTAAGGATTATTTCTTAATAATTGAATTAAGCTTCAAAACACCATTATGAAAAATTATTTTTCTCTAGTTGGAAATTTTTGTGTGGTCCTCAACTTAATCATTACTTCTTGAAGCTGATGTCTTTCTCCTCCTTGGGTTTGTTTTTAATTTTTCTGACACAAAACTCTTGAGTAACTTTTTTAAAAAGTCTTTGTGGGTGGTACTGATTTCTGGAATATCTATAAATGGCTTTATTAAGTTATTGGGCTTAAGAATCAATATCCCCAATTTTTTTCCTTCTAACTGAAGATATTTTTCTGCTATACTTTAGGATTCCAATTTTGACTATGTTTTTGAGTGAAAAAAGCAGTCCAGTTAGTTGTTTAGTCATCCATCTTCTCTTAGGTTTTAGGCAAAACATTAGGCTACAAAAATTTAGAGAAGGTAATACTGATTTATAAATGATTGTGGAAAGAAGAGGAATCAAGTAACTCAATTTGCTTAAAATAATTTCCTTTGCAGGGGACGCATTTAAACTGGATAGTGATACGGAAGCAGATATTTATTAGAAAATTTATAGTTTTATCTAGTCCATATTCTGGTTCTTATATAAAAATGTTAGATGGAATTTGATTAGATAAATCTGGACTAGATTAGAACTGCATAGAATTCTAAGAAATAAATATATCTTCTCCCAATTACCAATACTTTTTATTTTGTTCTGGTGTCTAAATAATTACCCTTCCCTTTATCAGATTTCCTAGGACAGAGGTTGGTAAACTAAGGTTGGCCATCTGTTTCTGTAAAGATTTATTGTAACAGCTACTATGGTCATTGATTTCTGTGTTGTCTGTGGCTGTTTTCATAATATGGTGGCAGAGTTGAGTATTTGCAACAAAGATTGCATGGCTCCTGAAGTCAAAAATATTTACTCTCTGGCTCTTTACAGAGAATATTTGCTGACTCTGATCTAGAACATGCATTAGCATGAATCAGCGCTTCTGTTAGTACACCTGCAAGACCACGAAGGTAGGTTAAAACACCAAATCTTGACTTCCTTAGGGTGGTTGATGAGATTAATAACAAGTTCAGAAACTCAGTTGGCCTGTATGTTATACAGAAAGAGTGGAAGCTTCCTCTCCGTCTGGTACTACAGTTAATAATCACTTGCCCTTTAAATTATTTCGTTTTTTCAGTCTTGTTTTTTTCTCATGTTCTGGGAGTTGTGCAATTCAGCATTGCGATTTTCATTTCTTTGACTGCATGATGTGAGGGAAGCTGGCATATCTGCTAATGTGCTGTTGTGTGGGCTCGGGCTGCTGATTGCTTTTGGCCTAGGTGCTGTGCAGAGCTCCAAGGTTTGGCTTTGTGAACATTGCCTGGCAAAGCGGAAACATTTTGTGAAATTTCACAAATGTCACACACACCCGCACACACACACATTTTCAATTGCAAAATTCTCCCCCTTGGCACACAATTTCCCCCAGGTTTTTGTTCTTCATAATAAATCTTTAACCATCTTTTCTTCCTACGGGGGCATTTTGGTGGGTAGACTTGCTTTTGCTTTGATAAAACTTGCACTTAAAAGTCCTTGGTTTCTACGATGCTCTGATGATTTTCCCTTTCTCAAAAATTTAATGTGATCTTTTATTCCAAAGAGAAAGCAGCTTTATTTCAAGCCCAACTGTTCCCTCAGACAAAGATTCCCTGATTTAATTTCCAGCAAAAACCATTTTTCAAGATGGAACCCATAGAAACCGATCTCTCAGATTCAGTCTGAAATCAGAGTCATACATAGGGAGTGGAATTCAGAGAAACACTGGGCGCATTTCATTCTTTTTGTGCATGAATTATAGCATCTAAACAAATATAAGAGTGCTTAATTCCAATAAAAGTGGTTCTTGGTATACCTTTCAGTGCCTCCTTCGCGGGTAGCTAAGAGCTCTTTAAAAACAAAAATGGGGTTTTTAAAAAACTTTAGAATGAGGGGAGGGATATTATTGCCAGTGGATCACAGATGATGTTAAACCAGGGAGAGGTAAACTTTTCTTTTTTAATTAAATTTTATTTCTTTACCGGCCATGCTGCATTGCATGTGGGGCCCTAGTTGCCTGACCAGGGGTCAGACTCATGCACCCTGCCCTGGAAGTGCAGCCCTACCCGTTCGACCACCATGGAAGTCCTCAGCTTCTCTTGAACTCACTCAAGATGTCACTGGGGGCTGAGCAGACTATTAAGTTTATGGTTTTGGTGTATCTGTTCTGAGCATTTGCCGATTTTAGGATATGCCTCTGGTTTCAGAAAATTTTTCTGATTCAACTCTCTAAATTAGTGTTTCTCCCTGGACTTATGGCTCTGATTTACAATTTCCTAGCACTCTTATTGTTATTCCTGACAATGACCTCTCACCCTCATCCGTTCCTCTTGACCCCAGGGTCCTTGCGCCTGTGAGCTGCCATCCTGGCAGCCTTGATGCAATGGGCTTGGCTCTCCCTCATGCTTGCCATGCCCTTCTTGGTTTAGACCCGTTCTGGTAACAGTAATTGGGCAGTTGTCTGAATGCAAAGGGTTCAGGTGCAACCTAGCCAAATGGGACAGCCTCAGCCACACTGTTTGCAAAATACTATATTTACTGGAGAACTGACAGCATACTTGAGAAACTCTAAAGAGAAAATTAATGTCTTTATTTTGTCAAGTTATAGATCCGGCCCCAACTGTTTCGGGGGAAAAAAATAAAATGTTTCATCCAGTGCTCAGTGTTCTGGGATAATTGTTCAGAATTGTCATGGAAATGTTCAGAGTTAAAAGTCTCTGCTCCAGAGTTACACTGCCTGCATTGAGACAATGACTTTGCCACTGAGTAGCTCAGTGACTTAGGACAAATTCCATAGCTACTCTGCCTCAGTGTCCTCACGTGTAAACTAGGAAAAATATGTGCTTCTGTGCCATCCAGTGCAGTGTACACTAGCCCTGTATGATTATTTAAATTTAATTAAAATTAAATGAGGGTAATAATTTATTTCTTCAGTTGTACCAGCCACATTTCAAAGGCTCAACAGACAACATATAGGTAGTGGTTACTGTATTGGAGAAGAGAAAATAGAATGTTTCTAGCATAAAGGTCCATTCTGGACTGGTCTGTATCAAAGGGTTATTGTTGTTGTTGTTGAGTCTCTAAGTTGTGCCTGACTCTTTTGCAACCCCATGGACTGTAGCCTGCCAAGCGCCTCTATCCATGGGCTTTCCCAGGCAAGAATACTGGAGTGGGTTGCCGTTTCCTTCTCCAGGGGATCTTCCCTACTCAGGGACTGAACCCGTGTCTCCTGTGTTGACAGGCAGATTCTTCATGACAGTGCCACCAGAGAAGCCATATCGAAGGGTGATAATGAGGAGTAGATGAGTTAATACATCTAAAGTGCTTAAAACAATGCCCGGCCTGTAGATAAGGGTCAGTATATCTATCAGCACCATTATCTCTGTGCTTTCCTCCTTATTAGTTTTTTGAATGTTGTATTTCCTGTACCGTCTTGTAAGTTTCCACCAGGCAGAGATTTCTTCTTTCTTAAAGAGAAACATTGTCATAGAGGTGTGGGCTCTGTGTGAGGGCTGTAGAGCTAAGCAGTCTTTTTTCTGCCATTTAGTGACTGTGTCCTTAGGCAAATTATTTGCTCTTTCTCAATTTCTACTAATGTGAGATAGTAGTATACAATATAATAAAATCTTCAAAGGTTGTTAGGCGAATTCAGCGAACTCATGTAAGTACTTAGAGTGGGACCTGGCTTTGTTAAGTTCTCAGAAAGTTTTACCTCACATTCATATTATTATTTCTGCTCTATCCTCGACTCTTTTTCAAAATGGCATTGGATACTAGTGGGGAAAGTGTTTGGTTCCCTCTTTACTGGTTGGGGGAGGTGTGGGAGTCTTACAGCTCTTCTTGGTCTTTGGGATGATGTCTGTTTGTCCCTCTGCTGGGAATGTAATTGAAAGTGAAAGTCGCTCAGTCGTGTGGGTAGCCTTTCCATTCTCCAGGGGATCTTCCCACCCAGGGACTGAACTCAGGTCTCCCACACTGCAGCGGACTCTTTACCAGCTGAGCCACAAGGGAAGCCCAAGAATGCTGGAGAGGGTAGCCTATCTCTTCTCCAGTGGATCTTCCCAAGCCAGGAATCAAACTGGGGTCTACTGCGTTGTAGGAGGATTCTTGACCAACTGAGCTATCAGAGAAGCCCCAGGAATGGAATTGGTGGTTGACTTAATCCACAGTTCAGTGTGCCTCAGCCTAGCTAGGCATCTGCAATCCCAGCTTGCTGGTCATCCTTTGAGTCTCAGTGATACCAAGACCCACTGTGTCTCTGCCATATCTTGCTTTTGGTTTCTGATTGGTAGTCACTCCCAGCCTCCACTGCAAAGTCTATCCCTGTCTCATCATGGCTGGTCCCTGGGCATTTCACTCTTCTACACCAAGCTTTCAACTCCCTTTGGAAGAGCTTCAGAAACTTCTGGGCATCATACATATTAGATCCACAGGTTGATTTCACTACAGGTAATCTGAAATAGGGTTCAGGGAAAAATCCCCTGCCCTTGGTACTCTCTTCAATTTACCAGAAACTTCCCCCAGTGAATTCAGATGAAAATTATCCCTGTCAGACCCTAGAAGTTGGTCTCAGCCTGTTTAGATTCTCTTAGAGGATGAGGTCATCCAGGGCAGGTCTCGGTGAAAATGAAATTTCTCATTCAGACATTCCTTAAGAGTGACAGCCACTCCAGAGTGCCTTGAGGAGTTTTTGGATCATTATCTGATTCTCAGCCTGGAGATGCCTTGATAATGACTCCATTCCCCATCACTTAGTCATGACTTGAGGTTGGAACCTGGCTTAGGGCTCCTATTTGTATCCAGACATAGCCAATGACCTTATACTCATGGATTCCATTCTTAACTGGTAACTGGAATTCTGGATTAGTGGGGTGAAAAGTTAGTGAAGGAGGGCAGGAGATATACATGCATCAAATACTGTGAAAGTAGAGTTGGCACTTTTGGCCACTGGTTGGATGTGGGAACTGAGGAAGAGAAGATTCGAATCTTTAACTTCAAGGTGTTCAACTTTGTGGCTGGGAAGACCAATCACATGGAACTGATTGGAA
Source organism: Neotragus moschatus (assembly GCA_006410615.1). Lineage (NCBI taxonomy): Eukaryota > Metazoa > Chordata > Mammalia > Artiodactyla > Bovidae > Neotragus > Neotragus moschatus. The sequence continues at coordinate 117,745 of SJYA01002857.1, forward strand.
CTCATGTGAGTTCCAAAAACATGGAACTCAAATATTAGCCAAATAATGAATCTTTGCTGACTGTTTCATTGGAGTTACTTATTTTTATTTTGTTTTTAGGTTCTGAGAAGGTAGGTCCAAGGGCCAGAAGTAATGTTGAGATTTATGAGATTAGAAGTTGGACATCTTATCATAATATCAATAATTGAGCTTTTCATAGAAAGCCATAAGTGATTGAAATAAAAGATAAAAGAGGTTCTCCCCAGGAATAGTCATCTTTCCTTCATGACTTGGTGATCTGAGTAAGATACAATATCATTACTAGAGTTTAGTGTGTATCTCAGAAAGAAGAAGTTGCCTTTCTCTTTCTTAAATGAAAGTCTGCATGGCATGTAAGATTTTGGGTGCTGCCATGGGGGAGTAATATACCCCCAGGCGCGTATGAGTATTATTTGATAATGATGGGTACTTGATCATTGATTTTCAGAATGGTGTTTATAACTACCTTGGTAATAGTAATTATTGATCCAAAGGCCAAAAAAAAAAAAAAAAAAGAAAAAAAAAGCCTAACTATTAGATTTAAGAATAAGAAGTTATGCCTCCTAGAAAAGTAATCATTTTTAGTGGTTGTGGAGAAAATGTTGAAATGACTAAAGGAACATACGGGGAACTACCAGCAGACCAATTCATGTGTTACAGCTATTTAACTGAATTACAAATGCAAAATGCATTCTTTTCCCAGTTTCATTCCATTTAAACCCAAATGGCTATGTGAAATGGTGTCATACACCTGGTGAAAAGCTTTGCTTTTTAAAAATCTTATCGCTTCACCAAAGCGCCTGGTGTTGAACCAACAACAACATTCTTTCTGTATTTTTTTGAATGAGTTTACATTTTTCAAAATATTCTCTCTGTAAAAAGGCTAAGCATCAAAATAAACTTAGTTTAATCCCCTTTTTTCCCCTTCTTGGTTCTTTTTGACATCAATCATGTTGCTGGTCATTGTCAGGAAAAGAAATGAAGAGGGAGTTTTTTCTTTTTACCTTAAATCCAGGAAAAACAAAGAGTAAAAAATATTTTTGTTATTGTTAAAAGTGGAAGACTATGTTGTAAAACAGTAAGAACTATTCCAACTGCTAAGAGGATGTAATCAACAACGGAGGATCAAAACCCACAAATTAAAAACTTGGAACTAGACTTGGGAGGGCAACATGAAGAAAAACAGAAATAATGTTTAGTTGAGGCAGAAAAAAAAATTGAGCTCTTTTGTAAAAACAGATTAAAAATAATATTTGATGTATTGGGGAACTAGGCTATTTTTAGTTACGATGAATTATATAAATTGGACATTGCAGGCTGTTGGCCCTTGAGCCACATCTGGTATCCAGTTGTGTTTTATTTGATTTACCCACTCTTCCAAAAAATTTCTATTGGCTACCAACATGTAAAACTTGGAGCATTCACATTAAAATTAAGATCTATTTTTTTAGTACTTTGGAAAAAGAAGACTCTGGCAGCATTGGGCCTGAGTTTCTGCAAGGTGTCAGCAGCAGGAACAAAACCCAACTGCTTCCTTTAGGTGGGGTATGTGTCTTCCGGCTGATCCAGTCCCCACCACCCCCTGTTGCCTGTCTTATGAAGGGCCTGTTTCTCTTGTTTTTTGTTACCTGGCCAGTCTCATTGGTCTTCTGAGCTTGCAGCTCTTCAAGGTCATTTATTCATCTTGTCATGATGGGATTATGCATTCCTATGAAATGTCAGGCTGTGACTGTGAGATTTATACGAGTTCCAGGAATGGCGTGCAGGCAGAGCAGGGTGTTTGCGGTGGCTCTGGGCGTGGTCCTCTCTGCCCTGCTATGCTTTGCTGCACGTTGTGGCTCTAGTCTGCTCTGACTTAAACATCGGTGAGATTGACGTTGGCTTTCTGTGACTGGTCAGTCCATTTAAAACGGAGCCGGTGATTCCAGAAATATTCTGGTTCTTGGTTGGCTTGACCTGTGGGACTGGGTCTGGAAGATACTCGGCCACTCACTGTTTCCCTCAGAGAGTTCAGTTCAGTCGCTCAGTCGTGTCCAGCTCTTTGCAACCCCATGGACTGCCGCACGCCAGTCTGCGGTCTGCAGGGATGCAAAACTCCCGGAGCTTACTCAAACTTATGCCCATCGCGTCAGTGATGCCATCCAACCATCTCATCCTCTGTCATCCCCTTCTCTTCCTGCTTTCAATCTTTCCCAGCATCAGGGTGTTTTCCAATGAGTCAGTTCTTCATATCAGGTGGTCAAAGTATTGGAGTTTTAGCTTCAGCATCAGCCCTTCCAAAGAATATTCAGGATTAATTTCCTTTAGGATGGACTGGTTGGATCTCCTTGCAGTCCACAGGACTCTCTAGAGTCTTCTCCAACACCACAGTTCAAAAGCATCAATTCTTTGGCACTCAGTTTTCTTAGAGAAGGTGAGGACTTTAGCTTACTCATTGTTGAAAATGAGGACTCAGTGAAGGATAGAGTCAGTCAGTGCTCTGTATTCAAATATCCCTTGTTATAGGTAGTGGTATCGCAGGGTGTTACATATAGAATGCCACAGTCCACATAAACAATGCCAGAATGGATTAGTAAACTGGAGCATAGGGTAGAAACATCAGTGAAGACGTTGTGGGATATAAAGTTTAATTTTCCCATCATACTTTTAAAGTGTCTTCCAAATAAGAACTATCTCGTAATGGTTCTGGCCTTCTGGGTAATTATGATTTAGCTGAGGAACTGAGACACACATGTTAATGAGCAGTGATATATATGGCAGCATGTATGTGCCAAACAAGTGTTACAGACGATAAGTGGCGTGTGTTGTGGGCTACATCATTTGGGGAGAGCTTACTGGTTTTGTTTTGTTTTTAAATTTTTTGTTGCACTATGTGGTGTGCAGGAACTCAGTTCCCCAACCAGGGATCCAACCCAGGCCCCTTGCACTGGAAGTACAATCTTAACCATTGGATTGCAGGGTAGTCCCAGGGAGGGCTTGTTAAAGAAGTAGCTTGGCCTTAACATGTATTCAAGAGCAGTTCTGATTTCAGGTTGTATCAGAATAACCATTTAGAATAATTATTCAAGGGGGTGGTTCTGAAGCAAAAAGACTCTCTCAGAGTGCAGAAACCATCAAACTTCTTCAACAAAAGTCAAAACTGGCTCCTCAATCAAATGAAATACATGTTTAAAAGGAAAGAAGAACCAAGCCAGTCCATCATCAGCTAGTCTTTCAGCCTAATTCTCTGCTTGGAGAATCGGAGGTTTTCAACTAGAGACTGTTTCTACTTCAGTCATCTTTCAACCGCCTCGTTTTAGAAGGAGGAATCTGATGTGTTGCGGGAGGTCACAGAGCCGGGACCGTCTGGGAGGAAGTGCTCCGGTGGGAGGCACCTCTCCCCAGTGGAGCTTCCGCCTCCCACACAGCCTCCCGGCTGTCCTCATGCAGCTTTGGGACTAGGAGCGAGCCATCCGGTTCGGAGGCTCTCACCTGGGCCACGTCTGTCTCCCCTGAGTGCCTGGGACAGCTCTTAAAGTCAAACTGAGTGACACAGACATCAAGATTTATATAGAGACAGAGCTGGGCAAACCTAGTTTTGATTTTCTCTAAGTAGATTTTTCTCATGGTGAATTACCTTCAGTGATGCATATTTTAAATTCTTTTTTGATAGAATTAAACAAGCCAATCAGGTCATTTGATGGCTCTATTCACAATTTACTTCTGGACCCCATGCAGCCCCCAGGTGGCCTTTTAAGCGAAAGCTCTTAATTAGTTCCTGCAACCTTAGGGAATGTGGAATTACAAATACAGCTAGATTACTAAAGCACGTGTCTGGTTCATAATTTGTCTCTTCTGCTCATTTCCATCACGCAGTCAGGGCAATAGTGTAGGGGACAGAAATACAGACAGCAAGGGGTGATTTTACAGTATTCCCTGAGTCAGCTTCTAGATAAGGTCCATTAACTTATTCCTAACATAGAATCTTTAGAAAACGATGAAATGCATTATGGAGCTCATTTTTGTAACGTGGCGCCGTCATTTCTTTGAAGAATTATACATTTCTAGAAGTTAAGATACTCCAAAAACAAACATGACTGTGAAATCATGCTATATTGTCTGCATCCCAGACAATCGCATGCGTAACTGAGAGATGGCCAATTAGTATTCGGAATTCACTGGTGCCTCAGCAGAGAGTTTCTTCGTGCACTTTACCATTTTAAATGCCATTCTTTCAAGTACAGCTTATGACTAGTTTGTTATGAGAATCTGAGGGCATAAAAAGTTCAGGTTTATTAAAAAAAAAATTGATTCTTGAATGGATGGAATTCCAAATGCTGAGGAAGTTAAAAAAAAAAGTCAGAAATATTGCATTTTCATGACCTTTTCTTTCATGAGTAACTCAGAAAATTTGATTCAAACTTTCCAAAATAAATGTTTTTTTGGCTTGAGACTAAAGCTTAATAATTTTTGGTTCAAAAGGAGCTGTTGGTGGACTTCTTTTTGACAGCATGAGAATGGAAAGAAATTAGGGCCCCCAAAAGAGTACTAGTTTTTGCCTTAATTATGGAACAGGGATAGTGGCACCGTAATTACTGGAAATGGGGCATCCATATCATTCATGTTATTTTGCCAGTAAATTTTTGACTTTCTCTTCCAAGGAAAAATGTGCATTCTGAAATGAAAAATCCCTTTTGATGTCATTAAGCCTACTGTCCATCTACTCTTTGTCTATGGGGAAGAAAGGGACATGGGTGAGTGAGATAGAATATATGTTTTAAATCATGAGATGGAAATCCAGACAGGTTGGAAGGAAGTGGAGCGTCTTTGGAAGGTTAGGAGAGATCGTGAAGAGAAGTGAGAACTTGGGAGGTCATGGCCAATTTGCAGGCACCTCTCCACGCTCTCCAGTTCCAAAAGTAAAACACAACTCCTGAGATCTCATGGATGGATGAGAGCATAGAAAGAGGACCCAGGAGGAAAGAGTTTTCTGGAAGTTCTGCAAAGAAGAGGGAGGGAAAGGGGGCTGGAAAATGTTACCAGTGATCGTTGGCGTTGTGTCATTTAGTGGCGTCCAGTCTCCCCAGCCCACTAGTCTGGAACGAAAGCCAGCCTCTAGCATAACAGCAGACACTGGTACGCGCCCCAGCAGGTCACCTCCCTGAGAACAGCAGGGCGCGAGGCCTGAACGCCGACCCCTGCCAGGGCCCACAGTGGCTCCTCGCTGCCTCTGAATGAACTGTGAAAAGACCAAGGATGAGCTGAGAGACGAGAAGCCCAGAGGACTGGGCTGCAGGTGGGGTTGGGAAGCCCCAGACATGTCTCTGGCCACCCGGGGCTGCTTCCTGGCAGGCGGTGGTGGCTGCCAAGGTGGTGGCACCACCCTTGGTGCCACCATGCAGAGAATGGGACCGCAACTCAGACCCGCAGGCGGCTGGTGGACAGTGGGCTTCTGATTTCCTCCTGGGGGTGGAAGAAGGCTGAAGCAGTCTGTCAATTCTTCAACTTTGCACTGTTTCCTCAAAACTGTCCCCAACCACGGGCAGCTGGGATGGTGGCTGGGTCTCCACGAACGACACAATATGAGTTATAAAAGGTTCAGTTTAGTTCAGTCGCTCAGTCGTGTCTGACTCTTTGCGACCCCATGAACCGCAGCACGCCAGGCCTCCCTGTCCATCACCAACTCCCGGAGTCCACCCAAACCCACGTCCATCGAATCTGTGATGCCATCCAGCCATCTCGTCCTCTGCCATCCCCTTCTCCTCCCGCCCCCAACCCCTTCCAGCACCAGGGGCTTTAAAGGGTTAGTCGCTGTTCATTGCGTGGCTCCCTTACTGCCCGTCCATTAATTAACGAACTGATTTTTAAAATATTTACTTACTTGACTGCGTCAGGCCTTAGCTGTGGCACGTGGCGTCTTCGGGGCATCGCATGGGACCTTTCACTGTGGTGCAAGGATTCTCTAGTTGTAGTGTGTGGGCTCACTGGTTGTAGCTGCCCCACAGCATGTGGGGTCTTCCTGGACCAGGGATTGAACCCTTGTCCCTGCGGTGGCAGGGAATTTTTTAACCCCTGCAGCACCAGGGAAGTCCCTCTTTAATTTACATCAACATAGTCAGCTGAGTGTCTGCCCATTGCCAGGGACATTGCCACACATTGAGAGGAGACAAAAAACACTGGGTTCTTGACCTTGAGATGCTCACTGCTTAGTGTGGGAAACAAAAAATTTTGATATAAAGTATTAACCAGAGGGATAGAGCTTTGCCTGAGAAGACCTTGACTCCAAGGAGGGGCCTTGAGCTCAGCCAGGCTGGTGGGAAGACAGTGACTCATGAAATTGGCAAGCGATGAGAAGAGAGTGGTAGGTCTAAAAAAAAAAAAAATGAGATTACTTAACTCTTCATTTCACCAATGTTTTAGCCTCCTCTGCACATGCCCCTGCTTTGACTCAATCAAAATCTTGGAGTTGGCACCACCAGTGTGATGAATCCCTGTCTTAAATTCATTGGGAATGACCCACTCCCATCAGACTACTTATTACTACCCAGGCCAGAAATGCACAGGGTCATCTGAACCCCTCTTTATCTCTCACCCCACACCAACTGGTGAGCTTGTTAGTCCCCAAGTCCTGACTCCTTTGGAACTGGACCCTCAGTCTGCCCTGTCTCTGTCATCTCCACCTTTCCGCTAGTTCTCACCTGCCCGCCGCTACACTATTGTGCCAGCCTCCTTAACTGACCCCTCGTCCCACTCTCACTTCTGGGAACCACTGCCGTGAAGGTGATCTAGAAAGAAACTTCACCATGAAATCTTACCATGTCACTCCACTGCTCAAAATCTGTCAATGGTTTCCTTCTGCAAGTTGTATGAAAATCCAACTCTTTATCATGATCTAAAAAGTCCATTTAAAGTAGTTGAACACGTGTGCTCAGACTCTTTGCAACCCCATGACCATAGCCCACCAGGCTCCTCTGTCCATGGGATTCTCCAGGCAAGAATACTGGAGTGAGTTGCCACTTCCTTCTCCATGGGATCTTCCTGACCCAGGATTTGGACCCAAGTCTCCTGCATTGACAGATGGGTGCTTTACCACTGAGCCACCAGGGAAGCCCATCTGATGAAATACAGCAATGAAAAGGAAGATGGATGTTTACCATGCAAGTTATACTAAATGAAAGAAACCAAAAACAAGAACGAGAGCACACACTGTATACATTGGTTTGCTAGGGTGGGTACCACAGGCTGCGTTACTTAAACCATAGACACTTATTTTCCCGCCAGTGTGGAGTTCAGAACGCTGATCTCTAGGTGTTGGCAGGGTTGTTTCCTTCTGAGCCCCCTCCTTGGCTTGCAGGTGGCCGTCTTCTCCTCCCTGTGTCCTTCTTCTATGGCTGAGTCCAAATCCCCTCTTTTCAGAAAGACACCCATCATGTAGGATTGGGGCCCACACTCATGATCTCGTTTTAATTTAATGATCTCTTTAAGGACTTGATTTTTGAATATGGTCTCATTCTGAGGTACTAGGGGTGAGAACACTTGGAGAAACAAGATTCATCCCATAACCCTCCAAGCATCAGTTTATGTAAAATTCTAGAAAATTCGAGCCAATCTATAGTAACAAGTGGAAGGATGGATTCTTAGAAAGTACATGGAAATTTGGGGGAGGTGGTGGTGTTTCCATTATCTGGTATTGGAGGTGATGTCATAGGTGTATCCTTATGTCAAAACGTTGCACACTTGATTTCTTGTAAACACTTTTTGTGCTGTGTGGCTTGCAGGATTTTAGTTTCCCAACCAGGGAGGGAACCTGGGCCCCGGCAGTGAAAGGAAGTCCTACCCAGTGGACCCCCAGGGAATTCTGATTATATTCTGATTATATTTTCCTGACTGTATTCCACATTAGGTTCTTAGAAGATAGTGAGTCTAATCCCTCTGTTCCACACTGAATCCTTCTTGCTTATCTATCTTGTGTATACTAGTTTGTATCTGTTAATCCCATTGTAATTTGTCCATCTCCCCATCTCTCTCTTCTTTGGTAACCATAAGTTTGTTTTTTTATGGCTATAATTTTTTTTTGAAGATAGATTTGTTCATATTATATTTTTGATTCCATGTATGACTTTGCCAACTAAGGTCCGTCTAGTCAAGGCTATGGTTTTTCCTGTGGTCATGTATGGATGTGAGAGTTGGACTCTGAAGAAGGCTGAGCACCGAAGAATTGATGCTTTTGAGCTGTGGTGTTGGAGAAGACTCTTGAGAGTCCCTTGGATTGCAAGGAGATCCAACCAGTCCATTCTGAAGGAGATCAGCCCTGGGCTTTCTTTGGAAGGAATGATGCTAAAGCTGAAACTCCAGTACTTTGGCCACCTCATGCGAAGAGTTGACTCATTGGAAAAGACTCTGATGCTGGGAGGGATTGGGGGCAGGAGGAGAAAGGGACGACCGAGGATGAGATGGCTGGATGGCATCACTGACTCAATGGATGTGAGTCTGAGTGAGCTCCGGGAGTTGGTGATAGATAGGGAGGCCTGGCGTGCTGCAATTCATGGGGTCGCAAAGAGTTGGACACGACTGAGCTACTGAACTGAACGAATGAGTGTTACAGTATTTGTCTTTGTCTTACTTTGATAAGTATAATATTCTCTGGGTCCATCCATTTTGCTGCGACTGGTTGAGTAATATTGCTATATACGTATATACATATATACACCACATTTAAAAAAATTATTTTTGGTTGTGCTGGGTCTTCATTGCTGTATGGGCTTTTCTCTAGGTGCAGCCGAGGGGGCTCCTCTCTAATTGCGGTGCAGGGGCTTCTCACTGTGGAGGCTTCTCCTGTTGCGTAGCCTGAACTGTAGGGTGCGTGGGCTTCAGTGGTTTCGACTTGTGGGCTCAGTAATTGTGATTCCTGGGCTCCAGAGCATGGGCTCAATAGCTGTGCCACAGGGGCTTAGTTGCTCTGCGGCGTGTGGGATCTTCCCAGATCAGGGATGGATTAGGGGCCAGTGTGCGTTCCCTGCATTGGTAACTGGATTTTTTTTTTTAACTACTGAGCCACCAGGGAAGCCGTATATTACATTTTAAATCAATCGGCAAGATATATTTATGACAAGAAAATGATTGGCAATGATGGACTATTTTTACAGGGATCACAAAAATCTCCCAAGTCTGTAATGACTGGAAATAAGCTGAAGTGCTACTGAAAAGCTGAAAGCAAGCTCAATGTGTGCCCAGTATAGTTTAAGGTGTGCTTGGAACAATGAAATTGGCAAGGCAGGCTCACTGACCTCTCTCTGGACACCTTTGGGGATTCCTTAAAATGGGATGTACTATTATTTTCCCCTCCAGGACATTTCAGTAGATCATCAAAGCTGGGAAGTCTTTGGGAAAAATCTCTCCAAATTGGGTGGGTGAATCGAATCAGTTTGCTGTCCATCATCCAGGGCACACTGGGGCATCCATCACCCTGGTCCTCCTCATCCTGGGACTGGGGATGAGACATGTTGGGAAGTGTGGTTTAGACTTAACCGCCTTTGTTTTAATAAATGCAGGGATTTGGGGTTGTAGAAATACCTGATGGTTCACAAAATGTCGTTTTTCCTGTTTCCCCAGGAGGCTTCTCGTTACCTCTAATTACCATTTCACTACAGTAACATTCAAAACCTGTATAGAATTTTATAAGCCTGGAACATAGTTTAACCAGAGCATTTGAGCAGCTATGCTTTCCCTTGGCTTTCCGGGCTAGAGTCCTGGGGATATACCGTGGGAGCGATGGTACAGAGCAGCTTTGAGGTTCTTTGCTAAGGCTTCTCTTTCCTTGCCCCCTTCAGTGATGAGGGTCGTGCTCCATGTGACAGCTGTGGGTCTGCCAAGACACCAGCCGTTGAAAGCAAGGCAACTACCTCTCTTCTCCTTCCATTGTCAATTTCAGTCTCAGGAGGATATGGAAATATCACAGTCCCTTCCTTACTGTTGCTCAGTAGGAGAGTAGCTGTCTGGGGCACAAGGACAAGGGAGGAGCATATAAAAGTCTCTTTTTCCTGTCCTTAGAAAGTCACATAGCGATCTACTGCACAGAGAGAAGAGCGAGCCCCATGTGAAGCTTTCCCCACTTTGATCTACTTTGCGGAAACAGTTAAGACTCATTGCATCCTCTGAGCTCTTTACATTAGATCACAGGTTGGCAAACCCTTTCTTTAAAGATCAAAGAGTAAATAGTTTATACTTTTGCAGGCCAACTGGTCTCCCTCAAAAGTACCTGTTTCTACTGTTGAGTTTTTGCCGTAATGACAGTAAAACCATGAAAACAGCCACAGACAATACTTAAGTGAGTGAGCGTGGTTGTTTTCCAATAAAACTTTATTTCTAAAAATGGGGTGGCTGGATTCAACTCACAGCTCATAGTTTGCAGGCACCAGCCTTTAGTAGACGCTACTAAATAAGACTCACGGCTTTCTACTCTTTGTAGCATTGTCCTCTTCTTTGCCATTGATGTTTTTAGAGTTAGTTCTTGATGAAGTGTACTGTGGGACACATCGTATTAGTGTAATAATTAAAACTTGGAAAGGACGCTGCATTTGGGTAGGATGTTATTTCTACAAAATAAAACTCGGTTCCATCAGAGCTTAACCTTATTTGATGCTTATGTGAAAAAGCCCAGGGAAAGTTAATGCAAAATTTCCTCCTTGGATAATTTTAAATGTAATTATTTAGGATTTTTCACGTGTGTCATATTTTACTTTGTCAGTTTTCCCAATGCTCAGCCAACTAATGATAATATCCCCCCCTTTTTTTTTACACAGATGATGATAATCATAATAGTAGCTAACGGTAATACTCTCACTTCCTTATTCCTGGTTATGTCTCAGGAATAATCTTTAAAACCATTTCTTTAGGATCATCAGGTGTAACCCTAATCTTTTCTGGAAAATTCAAATGAAGGTTTATAAAAATCTAAATGACACGGTCTATCTGATATCATAGATTAATGGGAATCAAAGGAAAAAAAAGAAACATTCTTTGTAAAACACTTGTAATGTAAGGGTTTCCCTGGTGGCTCAGACAGTGAAGAATCCACCTACAATGAGGGAGACCTGGGTTCGATCCCTGGGTTGGGAAGATTCCCTGGAGGAGGGCATGGCAACCCACTCCACTGCTCTTGCCTGGAGAATCCCCATGGACAGAGGTGCGTGGTGGGCTAGTCCATGGGGTCACAAACAGTCGGACACACCTGATCGACTAAGCACAGGGTGGTCTCCATTTGGCAACTCTAACAACGAGCCAAAGCCTCTGACTGTGTGGATCACAACAGACTGTGAAAACTCTTCAAGAGATGGGAATACCAGAGCACGTGACCTGCCTCTTGAGAAATCTGTGTGCAGGTCAGGAAGCAATAGTTAGAACTGGACATGGAACAACAGACTGCTTCCAAATTGGGCAAGGATTATGTTAAAGCTATATATTGTCACCCTGCTTTTATTTAACTTCTATGCAGAGGACATCTTGAGAAACGCTGGACTGGATGAAGCACAGCTACAATCAAGATTGCTGGGAGAAATATCAATAACCTCAGATATGCAGATGATACCACCCATATGGCAGAAAGTGAAGAGGAACTAAAGAGCCTCTTGATGAAAGTTAAAGACGAGAGTGAAAAAGTTGGCTTAAAACTCAACGTTGAGAAAACTAAGATCGTGGCATCCAGTCTCATCACTTCATTGCAAATAGATGGGGAAACAGTGGAAACAGTGACAGACTTTATGTTTTTGGGCTCCAAAATCACTGCAGATGGTGACTGCAACCATGAAATGAAAAGACACTTGTTCCTTGGAAGAAAAGTTATGACCAACCTAGACAGCAGTCTTAGTCAGAGCTATGGTTTTTCCAGTGGTCATGTATGGATGTGAGAGTTGGACTGTGAAGAAAGCTGAGCACTGAAGAATTGATGCTTTTGAACTGTGGTGTTGGAGAAGACTCTTGAGAGTCCCTTGGACTGCAAGGAGATCCAATCAGTCAATCCAAAAGGAAATCAGTCCTGAATATTCATTGGAAGGACTGATGTTGAAGCTGAAACTCCAAGACTTTGGCCACCTGATACAAAGAACTGACTCATTGGAAAAGAACCTGATGCTGGGAAAGATTGAAGGTGGGAGGAGAAGGGGACCACAGAGGATGAGATGGTTGGATGGCTAATCGACTCAACGGACATGAGTTTGAGTAAGCTCCGGGAGTTGGTGATGGACAGGGAGGCCTGGTGTGCTGCAGTCCATGAGTCCATGGGGTTGCAAGAAGTCGGACACGACTGAGCATCTGAACTGAACTCAGCAATGAGCTAGGCTCGTATAGCTCCAGTGCAGACCCTTTCCTAAGCTCATGTACCCACTCGACAGTGGATGCCCCACTTGGGTGTCTAGTAGGTATTATCCCAATAGTAACTGAACTTCCCTGGTGGCTCAGATGGTAAAGAATCTGCCTGCAATGGAAATTTTCCCCAGGTTGGGAAAATCCCTTGGAGGAGGGCATGGCAACCCAGTCCAGTATTCTTGCCTGGAGAATCCCATGAATGGAAGAGCCTGGTGGGCTACAGTCTGTGGGGTGTCAAAGAGTCAGACACGACTGAAATGACTTAACATGGATGCATGCATCCTCAGTTACTGCTATCGTTTGATACTAATGATGATTCTTAGTCCTGAAATGCCTCTGAAAGCTGATGGATTTAAGCACATCTATGGATTTATGGAGAAGGGTTCAATTTCTGTAACATTATTATTTCAGTCCTTGCTTCATTCTTTTGCTCAGTGGAAGCAATTATAATTTTGTTTTCTTGGCTGTTACATGAAAATCCAGTTTTCGTAGTGAGGGAATCAGAGGTAGATCCTGTTTTCAGGAGCTTGCGGTATTTATGAGGAGGTAAGGCTAACGAAGAAAACAAAAGTGTTTGAGACAGTGTATCGGTATTATTAACCTATTTCTTCAGATGTAACATGCATTGGGAATTCAGGAGAGGAGAGGTCAAACACTGGAGCAAGAAATTAAGAGAATGAAGTTGGGAGATGGTGGGTATTCTTATGGACTGAATCTTGGGAAAACACTGGATATTCCACGTCATGTGTATGGATAGCCGCTTACTGAGCCTTCCACGTTTTGTCTGAGTGGCTTGTCATTGTGTGAATGAAGGATCATTAGGCTCTGGTTTTGGGGATATTTTAGTTCTTTTGCCATATAAATTCACTTTTAAAATTCTGTGCTCGCGTTGAGGGCATTTCATGATGACTTCTAAGCTTTTCCCTCTTTTTTCATGAATAATATAGATTCCTGGCCCTTTATTTATTTATTTTTGTTATTTTTCAGCCACATAGCACCAGTGTAGGTAGGTCAAATGAGGACGGATGCTGAAAGAGGGAGGCGACTTCCAACAGAAATGGGCATCAGGGTCTTCAGGTATCCGATCCCCCAGTGAGTAGCCATAATGATGACCTGCAGGACAGAGCTCGTAGGAAAAGGAGGAGGAGGGCAGCCCGCGTTGGATGCTCTGCTGTTTAATAATCAAGAGGATGGAGCTCTAGCTGGGTGGGGCAAGAACGCTGCCTTGCCAAAAGAGGACCAGAAAACCAAAGGTAACGTCATCAGAAAGAGAAACGGAAATGGCTCATCTCTTGGGACATTTCGTCTCCACCCAGAGGGAGTTCTCAGGACCTTCGTGGCCATCCCGGGGTTAAGACTCTGCCTTCCAGTGCAGGAAGTGTGGGTTTGATTCTCAGTCAGGGAGCAAAGATCCCACAGGCTTTGCAGCCCCCAAACCCAAACAGAAACGATACTGTAATATATTCAATAAAGACTTTAAAAATGGATCATATCCAAATAATTAAGAAAAGTAGCTCTCCCTGACTGCTTGTGCAATCCCCCAGTGCTTCGAGGAAGCTAAGGCACTTGAGAACAGGATTCCCAGGGACCTTTGTCCTCAACGCTCTTCTTGCTACTCTCCATGTATTTTTTAAAGTTCCAGGAAACCCAAGAGCACTGTAACTTAGAGTTGTGTGAGTGCACACAGATGAGCCATTTGGACAGGTCAGATTGTGGTATTTGAAGCTGTTCCATAAAGAGGACTGTTTAGGGCAGACGCCAGGGGGCCCTGGCACCCAGGGTCTCGGAATGACAAAGCTCAGGTGGTACCTTGTGCCGGATCCTCACCTTATCTCGCTGTTAATCCGTTTCTGGCATCCTTCCGCTAATGACTTTCTTTAGAAAATGGGAAGTGAACTGGACTCAGAAGCATGAATGACAGCCCAGCCATTGCTTTTCAGAGCCCACATGACGTTCTACGATTCTATACGTTTGCGGTGCAGAGAATTATCATCACAGTTGAGCCCAGCACACAGTTTAGGCATTCAACTCTTTAACCTCTTTTCCAAAACCCTGAGTTCATATGGGTTCATTATCAAAATATTCATTATGTCTAATTATACTCCCCATTTTTCTAAACCTCACAGTTAAAGGATGAAATGAAATAATAGATGTGAAACAGACTCATGCCATCCCTCCTTTAGAGCGTCTCCTCTCACTACCCCAGCAAATATTCATTGTGGGACATTTGGAAACCCTCAAAAATTATTTGGAAGGAAATAAAAATTAACTGCTGTCCCTTTACCTGGTAAAAAGCAGTGGTGACAGTTTGATGTGTATGCAATACAGTTTTGTATCCTTTGGATAGTTTGCAGTTTATCTAGGTGATAAATTGGGTTCTATTGTTCTAAGTTGTGTAATCTTATTTCCCCCATTAGAGTGGAGTTCTTTGAAAGAAAGATCGATTTCCTGCAACGACTAGCATTGTATTTTAAGTTAATTTACATGAGTGGTTGCGATTGCTAATTGCTATTGAGTATCCATTCTCCCCTTCCTTCTCAATAAAAAATGCTATCAGACAGCAGTAATCCCAGTTTAAAAAAGTTTTTAAAAGCTAAAGACACTCTATTTCCCAGACAATCTTGTAGACGATGAAGCCATTAAAAAAGTTGGAGTCGTTGGGTAGAACTTCTGGGAAAGTTCCTTAGCTCAGGTGGCAGGCACGTATTTTTCGTTTCCTCTTTCTGTCTCATCTTGCCTGAATTCGAATGTATTGGCTGGAGCTATAGCAGCTGTTTTGGGATCATGAGAGAAAGGCCAAGAAAATCAGAGAGCCTTTGACCCTGACACCATGAACCAACATTAAAATTGTTGACATAGACTTTTAGTTACAGAACAAAAATACACTCTTGTGTGTTTAATCCACTGTATTGCAGTCCAGCCAGCAGCTGAACTCAACTCCAAACTCACGCCATCATACCACTTTATTACAAAAAAGGATTTGACCACCATGCCTCTTTATACATCATTGTATTTTCAAAAGCAATAGGCATTGTGTATCTTCCCAGTGGTAAGTGTTCTATGAATGTGTCTTGAACGAACTCTAGAGAGTTTAAATTCAGTCTCACCAATAACGTCATCTTCCTCCAGTGCCTGACTTTACCGTTTTCTTGAACCCAAGCAGTTACTTTTTTTTTTGAATCAGAAAAATATAATGGTTCAAATCTATAACAGGTATTCATTCTGGGAAATGTCCACCTAAGTGTTTATTTATTTTCGGGTAGCCTTTCTTCTGTAGCATCTGATGTTTTATTTCTCTCAATTTGATGATCATTAAGTACTGCACCATAAAAACAATACTGTACAATTTTCAGTATGTTTAACATATCAGGAACTCAGGAACTATTTTGTTCTCATTTTACTCACATTCTAGCATGGGATTAAAAGTAGTCTAAATGGCTTAGGTTCTAAAAATAATATTGAGATGAGAAAGAAATGTCTTGCTTCCCATCGCTAACTAGTCTCTATCCTCAAGATGTATTAAAAGTTTTGTTTAGTGTGCCGGCTCTGCTCAGTGGGTGGAACATAGCTGACTGTCTGGAGAACTGTGTTAAGTAGGATTCTGCAGCCACACTGAGGCTCAGCTGTCAAAGGGGCAGTAATTGGATTAGCTATCCTGCTGTAGACAAGAGGATAAAGTCTGTGGCAACTCGTGTACCTGGTATTTGCCATCCCACACGTGCGTGTATGTGCTGAGTTGCTTCAGTCATGTCTGACTCTTTTGAGACCCCATAGGCAGTAGCCTGCCAGGCTCCTCTGTCCATGGGATTCTCCAGGCAAGAATACTGGAGTGGGTTGCTGTGCCTCCTCCTTCCTGACCCAGGGATTGGACCTGCATCTCTTAAGTCTCCTGCGTTGGCAGGCGGGTTCTTTAACACTAGTGCCATCTGGGAGATCATCCCACATACCAAGACAGATTTACCTATACACACATGCTCGTGCGCATGCACACACACACACACACACACACACACGCACAGCGCTGAAAGGCATCACATTCTTTAGGAGTTCCCTAATGCCAGTCTTTCTCTGCCAGGCTTTTCCCGCCCTTTCCAATGTAGTCTACTTTTGTATTCATGTACCGTACACACACATACCGTATGTGTTTGTGCGAGTGTATGTGTGACACATGTATATATACACATTTTTTTTCCCTGTGTCCCAATTTAGATCAGATTCCTTAGGCTAAATCATGCGTCTATTCTGAGTTTGTCTTTTATAGAATTACTAGAATCACAACATGGTCACACTGTATGCTAGGGTAAAGTTTTCTGATGACAGTATGCTTCTGAATTCACTGGATAAAGATCAGTGTGGTATCGTTTATATTTCATCCTTTCTAGGAGGAGGAGATGGTGGATGGCATCTTAAAGCCCCTTTCAAATATTCAAGTGTACAAAGGCTCAGGCCAGGGGTTGGCAAATCTTTCCTGTAAAGAGCCAGCTAATAAATGTTTTAGTCTTAACAGGCTGCATAGTCTGTCACACGGCTATGCAGTTCCACAACTGTAGTTCCAAAGCAGCAGTAGCAGCAGCAGACAATCTGGAAATGAGTGGTATGGCCATGTTCAATGCCACTGGGGAGGGCGGGAAGAAGCTTTGACCCCGAAGTCTAATTTGCTGACCTCTGCAGGGAATTCGAAGACTGGGAAGGTTCCCTACTGGGCACTTGTGTGAACTTCAGTTCGTGTCTACGCGCCCTCTAATCGTCTGTGACGTGATGGTGAGGATGCTGGTGCTTATCTTCCAGACGTGCTGGAGGGCTAGCTGCGCTGATAACAGGAGCACCTGAGCGGTACCACATCTGGCCAAGAAACCGACCTCTCAGGCGATCATCTGGATGTCCTACCCTCAGCCGCGCTCTCGCCTCACCCACCTGCAGGCTCATGTGAGTGGAGCGTGTGAGGCAGCCGAGCTGGTGGAGATGGGAGAGCCATGTCCCGCTTAAGGAGCACGCTGACGCTGAGCCCCAGGCCGCTCTTCTCAGGCGAGGCAGGGCTCTTCTGAGCTTTCAGGAGAGGACGGAAATCTGCATTTTAAGTAAAAGATTCCACTTTCAAANCCCCAGTGAGTAGCCATAATGATGACCTGCAGGACAGAGCTCGTAGGAAAAGGAGGAGGAGGGCAGCCCGCGTTGGATGCTCTGCTGTTTAATAATCAAGAGGATGGAGCTCTAGCTGGGTGGGGCAAGAACGCTGCCTTGCCAAAAGAGGACCAGAAAACCAAAGGTAACGTCATCAGAAAGAGAAACGGAAATGGCTCATCTCTTGGGACATTTCGTCTCCACCCAGAGGGAGTTCTCAGGACCTTCGTGGCCATCCCGGGGTTAAGACTCTGCCTTCCAGTGCAGGAAGTGTGGGTTTGATTCTCAGTCAGGGAGCAAAGATCCCACAGGCTTTGCAGCCCCCAAACCCAAACAGAAACGATACTGTAATATATTCAATAAAGACTTTAAAAATGGATCATATCCAAATAATTAAGAAAAGTAGCTCTCCCTGACTGCTTGTGCAATCCCCCAGTGCTTCGAGGAAGCTAAGGCACTTGAGAACAGGATTCCCAGGGACCTTTGTCCTCAACGCTCTTCTTGCTACTCTCCATGTATTTTTTAAAGTTCCAGGAAACCCAAGAGCACTGTAACTTAGAGTTGTGTGAGTGCACACAGATGAGCCATTTGGACAGGTCAGATTGTGGTATTTGAAGCTGTTCCATAAAGAGGACTGTTTAGGGCAGACGCCAGGGGGCCCTGGCACCCAGGGTCTCGGAATGACAAAGCTCAGGTGGTACCTTGTGCCGGATCCTCACCTTATCTCGCTGTTAATCCGTTTCTGGCATCCTTCCGCTAATGACTTTCTTTAGAAAATGGGAAGTGAACTGGACTCAGAAGCATGAATGACAGCCCAGCCATTGCTTTTCAGAGCCCACATGACGTTCTACGATTCTATACGTTTGCGGTGCAGAGAATTATCATCACAGTTGAGCCCAGCACACAGTTTAGGCATTCAACTCTTTAACCTCTTTTCCAAAACCCTGAGTTCATATGGGTTCATTATCAAAATATTCATTATGTCTAATTATACTCCCCATTTTTCTAAACCTCACAGTTAAAGGATGAAATGAAATAATAGATGTGAAACAGACTCATGCCATCCCTCCTTTAGAGCGTCTCCTCTCACTACCCCAGCAAATATTCATTGTGGGACATTTGGAAACCCTCAAAAATTATTTGGAAGGAAATAAAAATTAACTGCTGTCCCTTTACCTGGTAAAAAGCAGTGGTGACAGTTTGATGTGTATGCAATACAGTTTTGTATCCTTTGGATAGTTTGCAGTTTATCTAGGTGATAAATTGGGTTCTATTGTTCTAAGTTGTGTAATCTTATTTCCCCCATTAGAGTGGAGTTCTTTGAAAGAAAGATCGATTTCCTGCAACGACTAGCATTGTATTTTAAGTTAATTTACATGAGTGGTTGCGATTGCTAATTGCTATTGAGTATCCATTCTCCCCTTCCTTCTCAATAAAAAATGCTATCAGACAGCAGTAATCCCAGTTTAAAAAAGTTTTTAAAAGCTAAAGACACTCTATTTCCCAGACAATCTTGTAGACGATGAAGCCATTAAAAAAGTTGGAGTCGTTGGGTAGAACTTCTGGGAAAGTTCCTTAGCTCAGGTGGCAGGCACGTATTTTTCGTTTCCTCTTTCTGTCTCATCTTGCCTGAATTCGAATGTATTGGCTGGAGCTATAGCAGCTGTTTTGGGATCATGAGAGAAAGGCCAAGAAAATCAGAGAGCCTTTGACCCTGACACCATGAACCAACATTAAAATTGTTGACATAGACTTTTAGTTACAGAACAAAAATACACTCTTGTGTGTTTAATCCACTGTATTGCAGTCCAGCCAGCAGCTGAACTCAACTCCAAACTCACGCCATCATACCACTTTATTACAAAAAAGGATTTGACCACCATGCCTCTTTATACATCATTGTATTTTCAAAAGCAATAGGCATTGTGTATCTTCCCAGTGGTAAGTGTTCTATGAATGTGTCTTGAACGAACTCTAGAGAGTTTAAATTCAGTCTCACCAATAACGTCATCTTCCTCCAGTGCCTGACTTTACCGTTTTCTTGAACCCAAGCAGTTACTTTTTTTTTTGAATCAGAAAAATATAATGGTTCAAATCTATAACAGGTATTCATTCTGGGAAATGTCCACCTAAGTGTTTATTTATTTTCGGGTAGCCTTTCTTCTGTAGCATCTGATGTTTTATTTCTCTCAATTTGATGATCATTAAGTACTGCACCATAAAAACAATACTGTACAATTTTCAGTATGTTTAACATATCAGGAACTCAGGAACTATTTTGTTCTCATTTTACTCACATTCTAGCATGGGATTAAAAGTAGTCTAAATGGCTTAGGTTCTAAAAATAATATTGAGATGAGAAAGAAATGTCTTGCTTCCCATCGCTAACTAGTCTCTATCCTCAAGATGTATTAAAAGTTTTGTTTAGTGTGCCGGCTCTGCTCAGTGGGTGGAACATAGCTGACTGTCTGGAGAACTGTGTTAAGTAGGATTCTGCAGCCACACTGAGGCTCAGCTGTCAAAGGGGCAGTAATTGGATTAGCTATCCTGCTGTAGACAAGAGGATAAAGTCTGTGGCAACTCGTGTACCTGGTATTTGCCATCCCACACGTGCGTGTATGTGCTGAGTTGCTTCAGTCATGTCTGACTCTTTTGAGACCCCATAGGCAGTAGCCTGCCAGGCTCCTCTGTCCATGGGATTCTCCAGGCAAGAATACTGGAGTGGGTTGCTGTGCCTCCTCCTTCCTGACCCAGGGATTGGACCTGCATCTCTTAAGTCTCCTGCGTTGGCAGGCGGGTTCTTTAACACTAGTGCCATCTGGGAGATCATCCCACATACCAAGACAGATTTACCTATACACACATGCTCGTGCGCATGCACACACACACACACACACACACACACGCACAGCGCTGAAAGGCATCACATTCTTTAGGAGTTCCCTAATGCCAGTCTTTCTCTGCCAGGCTTTTCCCGCCCTTTCCAATGTAGTCTACTTTTGTATTCATGTACCGTACACACACATACCGTATGTGTTTGTGCGAGTGTATGTGTGACACATGTATATATACACATTTTTTTTCCCTGTGTCCCAATTTAGATCAGATTCCTTAGGCTAAATCATGCGTCTATTCTGAGTTTGTCTTTTATAGAATTACTAGAATCACAACATGGTCACACTGTATGCTAGGGTAAAGTTTTCTGATGACAGTATGCTTCTGAATTCACTGGATAAAGATCAGTGTGGTATCGTTTATATTTCATCCTTTCTAGGAGGAGGAGATGGTGGATGGCATCTTAAAGCCCCTTTCAAATATTCAAGTGTACAAAGGCTCAGGCCAGGGGTTGGCAAATCTTTCCTGTAAAGAGCCAGCTAATAAATGTTTTAGTCTTAACAGGCTGCATAGTCTGTCACACGGCTATGCAGTTCCACAACTGTAGTTCCAAAGCAGCAGTAGCAGCAGCAGACAATCTGGAAATGAGTGGTATGGCCATGTTCAATGCCACTGGGGAGGGCGGGAAGAAGCTTTGACCCCGAAGTCTAATTTGCTGACCTCTGCAGGGAATTCGAAGACTGGGAAGGTTCCCTACTGGGCACTTGTGTGAACTTCAGTTCGTGTCTACGCGCCCTCTAATCGTCTGTGACGTGATGGTGAGGATGCTGGTGCTTATCTTCCAGACGTGCTGGAGGGCTAGCTGCGCTGATAACAGGAGCACCTGAGCGGTACCACATCTGGCCAAGAAACCGACCTCTCAGGCGATCATCTGGATGTCCTACCCTCAGCCGCGCTCTCGCCTCACCCACCTGCAGGCTCATGTGAGTGGAGCGTGTGAGGCAGCCGAGCTGGTGGAGATGGGAGAGCCATGTCCCGCTTAAGGAGCACGCTGACGCTGAGCCCCAGGCCGCTCTTCTCAGGCGAGGCAGGGCTCTTCTGAGCTTTCAGGAGAGGACGGAAATCTGCATTTTAAGTAAAAGATTCCACTTTCAAAACTTTTGCAAACTATTTAAAATTTTAAAACATGGTAGAAGCTTGAAAATGACCCAAGTGTAAGGGTCAAGAGATGCCACTATATGACCTTTGGTGCACAATTTCCAGGGTCAGGATACTAAGTAAATGGTATAGTTCAGGGACTTGGAAACAAGGTAACGTCAATATCCAGCCAGGCCTCACATATCCCATGCTTAAGTGCTAAGCTCTCAGTACTTCAGTCAACCATCATAACAACGGGATTCGTTTACTCAGTAGATACTAAAGAGAGTGTCCTCTGTTCCAGGCACTGGTCTGCACAAAGGGCGTCTAACAGGAAACGGGACAGGAAAAAAGTCCCCGCCTTCATGGAGCTTTTATTCCACGAGATCAGTAAGGTTGATAAAAACACAGGCAGAGGATGAGCCTCCCCAGTGGTCCAGTGGTTACGATTTCACCTTCCAGCGCAGGGGGTTGGAGTTCAGACCCTGGTTGGGTAGCTAAGACCTCACTTGCCTCAGGGCCAAAACTCTAAACCATAAAACAGAAGCAATATTGTAACAAAGTCAATAAAGACTTTAAAAATTGTCTGCATCAAAGAATCTTAAAAAATAAAAAAGAATATATGTGGAGGAACTGGTAACAAAGAGTGACCTTTGGAGGAAATGATGCTGAGAGCCGGATCATTTCTTCCTGGAGCTGCAAAGGGCCACAGAATGATCAGCAAACATGAAGGATTATAATAGGAAGACTACAAGTTAATGACAGAGACATCACTGACTGGCTGTGCTCTGGGTTCCCTGAGGATAAGTAGGAGGAAACCTGATCCATTTCCAGGTCAGGGCTTTAAGTAAGATACCAGGAAGAACTTCCCAAGAGCATGGTTGTCAAAGAGAAGCAGGTGGCTAAAGTTGATTGAGAACGCTCTTCCCTGGAGAGCTTTGGGAATGGCGAAGTCAACATTTATCCAAACAGAGAGTCTCCAGGAGGCCTGAGAACCTCGGTGAAAGATTTTAAATTTCTAAATTTCTGACTTAGGTCTACAGAGTCATCATCTTTAAAGTTAAAAACAGTTTGTGCCTAGAAAGATCTCTTCTCTCATAGATGAAGCTCCATGGTTGAGCTCATGTAAGGAATTTTTTTTTTTTTTTTAATTTTAGCAGTTTCTATAAATGGGTTTTCTAAACCTCAAGCTGAAGTTGTTACCACGACAGGGAACATGGAGATAATTTTTCATTCTTTCATGCTATGCTGAATGTCAGCAGTGGAAGCTCCTAAAAATAATCATACCTTGTATTTATATAGCACCTTTCCCGGAGGTTCTCAAACTGCTTTGCAGACATCATGTAATTAATTCCTATAAAGCATCCTGAAGACAGTGGTGTAATATCAAGTTAATATTTGTCTTATTTATAGAGGTAATGCATTTTATCCTTACACATTTATATTTATATTTATGCTTATATTTATATTGCAGTCAGTGAACTCTATGTCAGGCATAGAGTTTGCTGCCTGAAACCACTCTCTGGTTCCTGGGTTGCACAGGTTGACAAGAGGGAAGGATGAAGCAAATAAGTGCAGATGAATAAAATAAGTTCAGGAAGGTAAGAGCACTTGAGAAAAGAGAAATTCACACCAGGCTGCCAGAAGTTGGTGAAAGTGTTAATTATTTCTAGGGTTCATGGGAATTCATTGTAGGAAGATGAGAAGAGAGAATGGAAAGGGGATTCTAACACCCCACCCCCCAAAAACAGTCTTTTTAACTTACTCAAACCAGTGAGAGAGGGCAGGCCTGGAAGGCGGTAGGTGACGTCCTCTGTTGACTGTTTCCGTGCCAAGTCTCCCCTTTCTCAGCCCTCTTCTCCCCGCGGGGCCACACAGCTTCCCTTTGACACACCTTTACCTTCATCTTTCTCAGTTCATCTTTTCTGCACTTTCAGAAAAGGTTCTAACAGGAGCCCACTTGTCATCAGTCATAAAACCTTTAGTGTGAAGTTCGGCCAGGGCCACCTCTGTCAATCATTTAGACCCTTTACGTGTGATTGAGTGCTAAGTCACATCTATCTTTGTGACCCCATGGACTGTCGCCTGCCAGGCTCCTCTGTCCGTGGGATTCTCCAGGCAAGAATACTGGAGTGGGTTGCCATGCCCTCCTGCGGGGGATCTTCCCGGCCAAGGGTCGTACCCTCATCTCTTATGTCTCTTGCACTGGCGGGTGGATTCTTTACTGTTAGCGCCAACTGAGAACCCATTTGCCATTAGCAATAGCCACTTTAGTATGAACTTAAGCCAGGAGAACCTCTCCCAAACATTTTGACCCTTTATGCCTCCCCTCTAATTTTGCCATGCAAGGATTAAGTGAGTGAATTTGCATCCCCCCTCTTAGGATAACACCAGACTTGTAGCAAATGTTTATGCAAGTCGTTATTAGTAGTGTTTGCAAAAACGTCAGGCCTGGCTGAGCAGCAATGAGAGTAGACTGGCTTCCTGCAAAGGTTGGTGCATCCTTCAAATCAGACTGCTAAGGGGTAGCCTTTGATTGCCTCAATGCATCAAACCCGCCCTGGCAGCCAGTACAGCAGAGGAACTGTCTCCCAGGCCCCAGCAGATGGCTGGGCAATGGATAGAGAAGAGAGGGAGGGAGTTCAGATGTGAGGAGTGTTACTGGGTGGGGGGATGGGGCGCTGCATATGATGGTAAACTGGACAGAGAGGAAAAAGGGGAGGGAGACTCTGTGGAAGACCCCCAGGTCCCAGCTTGGAGGGGTGGGCCATCAACTGCTGCGGAGCATGGCGTGTGGGTTTGGAAAGGGAAACTGTTTACGTAGGCTCCAGCTTGTGGCCGGCCCAGCAGGCTGCCTGCAGGTTTACAGCTGAACATTACTGTCGTGGCACTCTCCACTCTGGAGGAGCCAACAGGAGGGAACGGCCAGGGATGTTTCCGCCAGCCCAGAGGTTCTGGCGCCGCCCTTGAGTGGTTTCAAATTGGCAAGAGTGGTCTGATGATTTTCCACAGGCCAGCTCAATCTTCCATGCTCGTGGACCCAAAATTTAGCATCTGTACTGGGTCCAAAATTCCTCTCAGGGACTCTGATAAGCCCTTTCAAACCAGCTGAAGACTTAGCACTGGGTCCACTTTCAAGTGTGAACAAGGCCTTGAGTTTTCCAGCCCCGAAACCTGAAACATAACTGTCTGTTTCCAGTAGGTTCTTCTTCAAGCACCTAAGCTGGTCTTGGCTCACCCAGAAAAGAAGACATTTTTGAGCCAAGGCCTAAGGCTGTGAAATTCTGCCCTTGGCACTAAAGCAGAAGCCTTCATTGAGGTATTCAGAACAACCTTAGCTGCATTAATTCTGCCTTGATGGAGTCACCTTTGATTCAAGACCATCCAGAAATACAACGGACATGGTCCTTTCATGCATCTTAGCTGCAAGAAAGAGATTTTCTTTCTGAAATTTAATCAGTTTTCTTAAACTGATGGCTTTCCTTTGAAAGCCATCTCAACCCATTTCATTTAAAAATGGAAATTTCAAAGAATTTGAAAATAGATTAGCTCATGATGTGATGGATACCACTATTGTTGGTGATGGACAGGGAGGCCTGGCGTGCTGCAATCATGGGGTTGCAGAGTCGGACACAACTGAGTGACTGAACTGAACTGATACTAGCATTAGTATCTATTATCAATGTATGAAGCAAAGTTGAATGTTTAAGTCTTCCTAAAAGGACAGAAAGTCTATCATTTTTTCCTGGAAATGTTTGTTTTCTAGCTCAGTAATGGAAAATAGAGGACTGGCCTTAAGCAGAACTGGTTGACATTTAATAATTCTCCATTGGTTCTGCATCAATTCTTTGAGGCTAAGTCTTCTTTATGGTCCAACTTGCACATCTGTACATGACTACTGGAAAAACCATAACTTTGATTATAAGGACTTTTGCCAGCAAAGTGTAATGTCTTTGCTTTTTAACATGCTACCTAGGTTTGTCATAGCTTTTCTTCCTTGGAGCGTCTTTTAATTTTGTGGCTGCAGTTACTGTCTGCAGTGATTTTGGATCCTAAGAAAATTAAATCTGCCACTGTTCCCACCTTTTCTCCATCTATTGGCCATGAAGTGATGGGGCTGTCTACCATGATCTTAGTGTTTTGAATGTTGAGCTTTAAGCCAGCTTTTTCACTCTCTCTCCCCTTTCACCCTCATCAAGAGGTTCTTTAGTTCCTCTTTGCTTTCTGCCATAAGGGTGGTATCATCTTCCTGTCTGAGGTTGTTGATATTTCTCCTGGTACTCTTGATTCCAGCTTGTGATGGCATTTATTATGATGGACTCTGCATAAAAGTTAAAAAAAGCAAGGTGACAATATACAGCCTTGACATACTTCTTGCCCAGTTTTGAACCAGTTGGTTCCACCATTTGGATGCCACCATTAGGATGATAATTACCGGAAAGCTCTGGGTGCAAGTGACAGAGATAAGATTTATTTTATTTTTTTTATTAATTTTTTTTTTTTTAGTTTGTTTTGCTTTACAATACTGTACTCATTTTGCCATACATTGTGACCTAAATCAGCCATAAGTGTACCTGAGTTCCCAATCCGGACCCCCTCCCTTCCCCCTCCCNGATTCCTCCAGTTCCATTCTTCTTTCTCAAGATGGCTTTGGCTATTCGAGGTTTTTTGTATTTCCATACAAATCTTGAAATTATTTGTTCTAGCAGAGATAAGATTTAAATCATCTTGAGACAAAAAGGGAATTTATTGGCTCTACTGGGAAGTTTGAGGACTGGGTATTCCTGAGCTTTTCTGGGTTTGGGGGTGCAAACAATGCCTTTGAAGGCTCAGGCTCTCTCTTTCCCTCTCTGAAATCTGATTTCTTCCGTGCTGGATTTTTCTTGGGTAGTATTGCTCCACATTTTGACGAGGACAGCTTCCAGCTACCTCAGGCCTCCATCACTCTTAATGCTTAGTTATTAAGCTCAGGCTGGTTTAGTAGCTGAGAGATGGGGAGGAATGATCAGATGGGGATGCAGTTTGGACGTCCAAGGGCAGGGGGAGGGGAGTGGAGGAGGAGGTTTGACTCAGGAAGGCCAGTCAGAGCCCTTTCCAGTGACTGATACCAAACGTTGATTCCCTGATCCGTCATTAACACCATTACCTTATCAGAATGCTCCTGTACTGTTGGAGGGAATGTAAATTGATGTGGCCACTCTGGAAAACAGTACGGACGTTCCTTTTAAAAATGAAAAATAAAGTTGCTATATGATCCAGCAATCCCACTCCTGGATATATATCTGGAGAAAATTCTAATTCAAAAAGATACATGCACCCCAGTGTTCACAGCAGCACTGTTTACAATAGCCAAGACCTGGAAGCAACCAAGTGCCCATCAGCAGACAACTGGTTTAAGAAGATGTGTATATACATATAAATATATATATATGTGTATATATATATACACATACACACACACAAGCACACAGACAATGGAATATTACTCAGCCTAAAAAAGAATTAAACTACATCAGTGGACCTAGAGAATACCATACTAGGTGAAGTGAGGCAGAAAAAGATAAATATTATTTAATATCACTTACATGTGGAATCTAAAAACTAATATAAATAAATTTATATACAAAACAGTAGCTGACTTACAGACATAGAAAGTAAACTTATGGTTAGCAAAGGGTAAAGAGAGGGGAGGGATAAAACAGTATAGAATTAATAAGTGTACACTACTATACCTAAAACGGATGAGTGACATGGCTTTACTGTATAGCACAGGGACTTATTCAATGCCTTGTAATCTATAATGGAAAATAATCTGAAAAAATATTTGTAACTGAATCATTTTGTTGTACACCTGAAACAGCACAATATCGCAAATCAACTACACTTCAATTAAAAAGCACCATTCCGTTATCAACACTCTTAACCCTCTGCTCCTCCCCCTGTCCCCCATGTCGCTATCAGACACGGACATCCTCCCGCTTGTGCGGCATCGTCTATACCCGCTGTGAGGGAGAGCAGATCTGTGCTTAAGGCAGAAGAAATCATGCGGTGCAAGAAAGTGGCCGATCCCGGAGGAGGCAAGGGTTCTGTTTCCATAAGAGGCGTCAGCTGCCGGGATCCCAGAACAACAGACGTCCATGCAAGGGGAGAAGCTGACCAGTGCATTAATGGATTCTCCCCAGCACCTGCCCACGAGGGCGCAATCTGATCTTCCGGTAGTGAATGTGAGTCTTGGGTAACTGAATCTTCTTCACGTGCCCTGATTCTCCAGCAAAGCTTAGGCTCAACCCCCGTGAAGTGGGCAGATAAGACGGTTTTGTCTAGAGTCATCATCCTGATATCTTGTCTCATTCCTATCCACTCTGAGAAAGTGTCTGTTATTTATTTTATTTTTGACTGCGCTCGGCCTTCTGTGCTGCACGCGGGCCTCTGCTGGCGGTGGGGCTTCTCATTGCAGTGGCTTGCTGTAGAGCTCGGCCTCCATGGCACATGCGCTTCCGTACTTGTGCCCAAGGACTCAGGCGTTTCCGCACTTGGGTTTCCTTGCTCTGCGGCATGTGGCATCTTCCCAGACCGGGGATCAAGCTGATGTCCCCTGGATTGCAAGGCAGATTCTTAACCCCTGGACCACCCAGGGAGGCCGCTATCCACTTTTGGATGTGAACCAGGAATATGATAGTAGATGGCTGTCTTTGAACATGATCTCAGTATTTTGATGTTTTAACCCTGGAGACAGCAACAGAAAGTACTATCTCCATTATCTAGTAAGAGTTTGCTTTTGTTTTTGCTGTTTTGCTGAATGCCCAGACATAGAAAATAAAGATTATATTTTCAAATCTTCTTGACAGCTAGATGTGACCATGTAGGTTTTGGTCTCTGGGGTTTGAATGGAACTTGGGTAGACACCTTCTGAGTCATAGTCTCCCCTTCTCTTATTCTGTAGGCTGGGATGTAGACACTGTGAAGCTTCATTTTGAGTGACTCAGATGAGGGCAAAGTCTTAATGATGACCACACAGCAGGAAATAAGGAACCTGGGGGCCCAACTCTGTGTAGCCCTGTGACAGCTGTTGGTCCTGGCATTCTCCCAGAGCAGAACCACCTTGTCACAAGGATGGGAGAGAGAAATAAATGTGAAAGAAAGATCATCTTTTATCTTGCTCAAGCCACTGTTATTTTGGATTCCTGTCACATGCGCTACGCCTGTATCCTAACTAAAACAGTGAACCAAGAGCTTTTATAGAAACATTTGGATCAAGCAATCCAGAAGGTGCAGCAGTGAGAATTGGGTTAAAGTCTAAGAGAGCTTAGATTATCTTAAATAATTACTTTCTTGATGTTCGGGGGTGGGGTGGGGTGGGAACGTAGCTTAGAAAAATAGAAAGTGATAAAAAACAATTGAACAACCTGAGAGCATGGCATTTATCATGCATTATGGAAATAAGAGACTTAGGAAATTTTTGGACTAGAAGGAGTGGAAAAGTTCACTTGGTCTCATCACTTGGCCCAATCACTTCATTTTAGAGCTGGGTTTCTCAATTTTAGCACCAAATTGATATTTTGGGCTAGATAATTTGTTGTTGCTGGGGCCTGTTCTGTGTATTACAGTTGACTGGCAGCAATCTACCAGCCTTATCCACTGGATACCAGTAGTAAATGTCCATCTGCTATTGCCACCCCATGCCATCATGACTATTAAAAGCCAAGAGGCCCCTGTGGGCAAGGGGTTATCAAATTTGCCCCTAAATGAAAGCACTGTTGCAGAGATCAAGAAATTATGACCCAGCCAACTAGAGTTAGATTCCTTCTATTTGCTGGTCTACTCGCACCTTTGAAATGTGCAAGTTACTTATAATACTAATTTAAAACTTCAGAAAAACACAAAAAGAAAGGTACTTCAAAATAAATAAAAATGTAATAGTAGCAGTAGCTGATTTTTATGAAAGCCAAGCTTCTTAGGCATCCTCTTAACCTTCATGAAAACTCTAGGATTCCCCTATTTCAAAGTTGAGAAAACCGAGCACCACAGAGTCCAAGTAAACTTACATGAAGTGACCATCTGAGAAGCTGAAGATCTCGTGTTTGGACCTGGCTTCAAACCCATACTCTTAGTACTGGCACATAAAGGGAATAATAAGCAAAGCATTTTGTCGTGTTGAATTATTTTATCAAGTTATCAAAAGCAACCTAAATATCTCTGTCTGGATAGAGTCACATTTTCCTTAATAAACTTACATATTTCTTTCATTCACTAAAACCAGTTATATTCAATTGAACACCAACTATATGCATAACATTGAAGGATTAAAAAATGAAAAGGTGAAAAAATAGTCTATGTTTATTGTCAGATCCTGAGAAGGAAATGGCAACCCACTTCAGTATTCTTGCCTAGAGAATCCCATGGACAGAGGAGCCTGGTGGGCTGCAGTCTATGGGGTCGCACAGAGTTGGACTCGACTGAAGTGACTTAGCAGCAGCAGCAGCAGCATTGTCAGATTCTGGTGTAAATTTTACATGTATTAATTCCTTGAATGAATTCCTCGATTCTTTGCAGTAATGCTAGGGTATTGGTTTTATGATTATGATCATATCATAGATGGAAATGGAGGCATCAGAGGTTTAAGTAAATTGCTGAAGCTCACAGAAACCAGTAAGTAGCAGAACAAGGTGTTAAATCCAGGTATTTTGACTCTCTAATTATTTCCAAAGCTGCCATGACAAAGAACCACAAATAGTGGGGCTTAAAACAAAATGAAGTTGATTGTCTCCTGCTCTGGAGGCCGGAAGTCAGGTGTCAGCGGTCCCTCCTTACCTGTCTCCAGCTCCTGGTGAATTTTGGCAATCCTTGGCATTCCTTCACTCCCAGCTGCTTCACACTCCAGTCTCTGCCTTCTTCGTCACAAAACCTCCTCCCTGTGTGTTCCTGTCTTGCCAGGTCATCTCCTTGCAGGAAGACTAGCTATATTGGATCATGCGTGCATGTGTGCGGAGTTCCTCAGTTGTGTCTCTTTGTGAACCCATGGACTATAGCCCACCAGGTTCGTCTGTCCTTGGGATTTTCCTGGCAAAAATATTGGAGTGGGATGCCATTTCCTATCAAGGGGATTTTCCTAAGCCAGGAATTGAACTTATATCTCTTGCCTCCCCCACATTGGCAGCTGAGTTCCTTACCATTAGCACCACCTAGGAAGCCCACATTGGACTATGGCACCACCCTATTCCTTGTGCTTCCCAGGTGGCTCAGTGGGTAAAGAACCTGCCTGCCAATGCAGGAGATGCGAGAGACATGGGTTCAGTCCCCGGATCAGGACGATCACCTGGAGGAGGGAATGGCTACCCACTCCAGCATTCTTGCCTGGAGAATCCCATGGACAGATGAGCCTGGTGGGCTACAGTCCGCAGGGTTGCAAAGAGTCAGAAACGACTGATCAACTGAACCCAACACATAGCATCACCCTATTCCTTATTGTAACTGATTACATCTGCAGTGACCCCATGGACAAATAAGGTCATATTGCAGGTGTTGGAGGTTAGGACTTCAATACAGTCTCTTTTGGGAGACACAATTCAACATAACGACTTTTAACCACCAAGCCATAGTGTCTTCTTTTTCTTTGTAAAATCTCATTTGCTTGTTTACGTAGCTGTTCTGGTTCTTAGCTGTGGCTGTGGAATCTTTAGTTGCACTATGTGAACGCTTAGTTGTGGCATGTGGGATCTAGTTCCCTGGCCGGGGAATTGAACCCAGGCCCCCTGCATTGGGAGCATGGAACCTTAGCCACTGGACCACTGGGAAAGTCCCTTCACGGTGACTTCTTATAAGAGAGATGCAACCTTTGTCTCTGGAAGCTTATAGGAACACAGAAAATAAGGCATGTGCACAAGCAACAGCAACCATACAGACTAGAATCAACTAATCAGTGCCACAAAAGATGATAAAACAACACTGAGCCATGGAAATTCTGAGAAGGTGAACAGATTAACTGAAGCTGGGGAAGGGGGTGCAATGGATAGGCTATCACCAGGAGGGTATCCCTGGACAGATGAGGGGAGGTCTATGGACAGACAGAACTGCCTACAAAAAAGTTTGCTGAGCAAACTCAGGGCTTGTTCCTAGAATGAGATGCTACCCAACTATCCACCAAGTCTACAAAGCAGGATACAGTGGGCCGTAGCATCACAGCTTTTCAAATCAGAACTTGAGCAGATCAGCTAGCCCAGCTTTCTCCTTTAAGAAGATGACAGTATTGCATAGCTGGGCTGACTGAAGCCAAGAGAGGTTAAGTGGCTTGCTTTTATTGGCCAGTGATGGAGAGTGGTGAACTGGGACCCAGTTTTTCTATCTTCTCCTTGCAGCTCTCTCTTTTTTTTTTCTATATTATAAAAAGCTAGAAAAAAAGAGAGGTATGGTGAGGTGCTGAATGCCAGGCTGAGTCACCAAATTGAGTCACAGAGTGACAGACTTTCCATGCAGTGACTTCATTTCCAGAGGTTTGCCGGTGGACCAGGGGCTGAATGAGAAAAGGGACCGATGGGAAAAGGGAGGGGCTCCTGGCGGTTCATGATGGTGAGATCCAGGGGGCTTGAGCTGTCCCTGGGCAGTGAGAAGAAGCAGGTGGGGGAAAGAGCATCTTCAGACATGAGGCAGAAACTCCTGAGTGTTTGGATGAGTTTGGACAGGAGGCCAGTTTTGAGATTTGGAGTCCTGAGAAGATCTAGTGCCACTGATAGAAATGGAAGACTTGGGGGGCGGTGGAGGGTGATCAACCATCCCCGCTGGCCTGGAATGGAGGGGTTTCCTGGAAGCCAGGATTTCATCACTAAGACCAAGACTTCTGCTGCTGCTCTGCTGGGCTCTGTTGTGTCCAACTCCGTGTGACTCCAGGGACTGTAGCCTGCCAGGCCTCTCTGTCCATGAAATGTTCCAGACAAGAATACTGGAGTGCGTTGTCACTTCATACTCAAGGGGATCTTCTCGACCCAGGGGTCGAACCCATGTTTCTTGTATCTCCTGCGTTGCAGGCGGATTCTTTACCACTGAGCCACCTGGGAATCTCAAGACCAAGACATTGCCAGTCAAAAGTTCCTAGATGAGTTGGTCAATCTAAAGGAGAAACAGGTTTTGCTTTTATAAAATTAAAACAGTTCATATTTTATCTAAATGTGTTAGACTGTCAGTCGTGTCTGACTCTTTGCTACCCCCATGGACTGTAGCTCACCAGACTCCTCTGTCCATGGAATTCTCCAGGCAAGAATACTGGAGTGGGCTGCCATTCTCTCTAAATATACTATTAAATTAATTATTAAATTTAAATGGCTACTAAAAGTTGTATTAGGGCTAGTTAACACAAGATTTAGATTTAGAAAGTCTAAAAGTAGGACAATTATCTCAACAATACCTTTCAGATCTAAAACTCTGTGAATCTAAAGACCCTGATGCTGGGAGGGATTGGGGGCAGGAGGAGAAGGGGATGACAGAGGATGAAATGCCTGGATGGCATCACCGACTTGATGCACATGAGTTTGGGTGAACTCCAGGAGTTGGTGATGGACAGGGAGGCCTGGCGTGCTGCAATACATGGTGTCGCAAAGAGTTGGACATAATTGAGCGACTGAACTGAACTGAACTGAACTGATGAATCCAGCCAAGATCACCTTAACCAGTCCTTATGTTCCATGTGGAAATCATATGTACTTGTGAAAGCCACAAGGAAAGAGTTCATTTTGGAACCAACATATTGATAGCCTCCTGCCTTGTGTATTTCACAATCAGAAAGTTCTGTAAAACCACAGGGTTCCCTTTGCTTGGGTATAAAAAAATGCAAGGTCTTTTTTTTTTTTTTTCACTTGAGGTATAGTTGATTTTCAATGTTGTGATAGTTTCAGATGTGAAAAGGGATTCGGAATATATTTGCATATATTCTTTTTCTGGAGAAGGCAATGGCACCCCACTCCAGTACTCTTGTCTGGAAAATCCCATGGATGGAGGAGCCTGGTGGGCTGCAGTCCATGGGGTCGCTAAGAGTCAGACACGACTGAGCGACTTCCCTTTCACTTTTCACTTTCATGCATTGGAGGAGGAAACGGCAACCCACTCCAGTGTTCTTGCCTGGAGAATCCCGGGGACGGGGGAGCCTGGTGGGCTGCCGTCTATGGAGTTGCACAGAGTCGGACACGATTGAAGTGACTTAGCAGCAGCAGCAGCATATTCTTTTTCAGAATCTTTTCTATTATAGGTTATCACAAGATATTGAATATAGTATTCTGTGCTATACAGTAGTTCCTTGCTTATTTTAAATATAATAATGTGTATCTCTTAATCGTAAATTTAACTCCTAAATTTAACCCCCTCCTTTCTCCTTTGGTAGCAGTAAATTTGTTTCTGTGCGTCTATGTTTGGTAAATGAGCTCATTTGTGTCCTTTTTGGCTAACACTTTTCTCCCTTTGTTGGGGAAGGGTCTTGATCTTTGGGTTGTTCCCATCAATCCTGCCCTGAGGGTATCATTAATGATGCTCTCAGTATTTGCCTGCTAAATGACTTGACTCGCCAGCTCCTGTTTCACATGGGGACCTCAAAGGTATGTTGGAAGAGCTCCTGATTTCCCAGGCTCTTCCTGAATCTTATTTTAGATAGTAAGAAGCAATTTTTCAGTGCAGTGCACGTGAAATTAAGCATGCAACCGCTATTATTAATGGGACTTATACATCTCATTTCCCCCCCTACACAGTAACATATACACGTGTGGGAGGCTGAGGCTGTGCTAAAGCTGTTCTACCAGGATTTTATAATCTGTTATCTGTCCCTTGAGATAAATGCAGTTCATTTTCTCATGGAAGGAAAACTGAGCCTTGGTCTCTGACCTCTCTAAGGACTTGCTCCCAAGAATCTCTTTCTGGTGGTATTTGAGTAGTGTTTTATTTTATTTTTTAAATACATCTCCTTTTCACTGGAACATGCTGAAAAATAGATCCAGTCCTTTCTTTTGTGATGTTGTGAATTCAGTACCAAATTCTGCACATCACTTCAGCACATGAGGACTACATAGCCTCTGTTTATTTATAAATTGCCATGTTTTATGACAAGAAAAGCTCTTCCATGTTGCTTTTGTTCGACGCCTCAGTGGAGAGTGGAGATACCTGTTCTCTGAGAGGTTAAATAGTTTTGGTCTTTGATGCCTGAATTTTGACGGGAAAAAAATTTTGACTTAAATTAAAAAAAAAACAACAAAAACTGAGACTGGAAACTATTAGTGGCCCGGCAAATATTTCTAGTGACCTCATCTGTTCTCACCCTATCTTCGTTGGTCTAGTTTGGGGCAGTTTGCGAGTTTAGTGGAAAATCTGGATCAGTTATAGTAGACGAGTGAAATGGGATAAACAAGAGAAGAGTGAAGAAGTGGCAGCTCTCAAGAGCAAGAAGCCAATGAAATTATCTGGCATAAATGGCCAGGCATGATGGTACCACCTGTGATTTAGAAAGGAGGCTTACNGAGTTTAGTGGAAAATCTGGATCAGTTATAGTAGACGAGTGAAATGGGATAAACAAGAGAAGAGTGAAGAAGTGGCAGCTCTCAAGAGCAAGAAGCCAATGAAATTATCTGGCATAAATGGCCAGGCATGATGGTACCACCTGTGATTTAGAAAGGAGGCTTACTTCTGTCCCGTTGAGCATTTTGTGAGTTTCTCTTGGCAAAATTATTGATTGTGGCTCAAAGCCTACAGGTGAAAGCCATTACTTAAACTATGAACTTCAGTAACTCCTCCAGCTTAATCATCTGGGCAGGCTTAGCTACCAGATCTTTCTGCTGGGAGCAGATCCACCATCCAGAAGGCCAATGTCGTTATTAACGCTGCTCACAGCGAAGTTCTTTTGTTTTGTCTTCTCCGTGTTCCAAACTGACAGTAAGTGTAACTGACATCAGCTTAGGAAATAGGAAAAAGATGTAGGACCAAAGCAGATACTTCTTTCCAATCCAAATGGGCTCTAAAATCTTTTAAGGTGTTTGGTTGTCACGATTCTCTCCCCACTTCCAAAGGAATTTTTTTCCCTATCTTATAAGTTCCTTTTTTTTCTGACGAATTTAAACTTGGAAATACACTCCACCACGGAGTGAAAACCACCGAAGTCTCTCCAGCTGCTCAGGATAGTTTTGCAGCCATTCAGTTAAGTCTCTTCCAGCCTAGAAGAGCTGCCTGATTTGGGGCTGGGTTTGCATGCCACCCTATTTTGTATTTTTGTGTCACTTTTAGCAGACATGTGGCTCATGGCATAGAGCTGTATTCCGTGTCTCCCACATCACGCCGGTACTCTGTATGCACAAAACCCTTATCTTCTGTGGCATAAACTCCCCAGTACCTCTGCCAGAGATGAGCGGGCAAGAGCCAAAGCAAAGAGGGAACAAACTCTCCTCTCACACTGCTCCTGCCACTCTCCCGCATGTCGACAGCAGCAGTTCATTTTGGAAGCCCTTCGTACAGAAAACCATTTTTTTTCTTATAAATGCATATTTACACGTAGGGGAAAGTAACATCTATTTTCCAAAAAAAAAAAAAAAAATCAAGGAGTAGCATATCCCCTGTTGTCCTACCATGCAGGCAACAGCTGCGGAGAAAATAGAATATTTTAAATAAGTTAGCAAAACAGCAGCCCCCTGGGGACCCTGGCTCCGCCTTAAGTATGTTAAACAAAGCACCTTAAAAGGGCTGAGTTCTATATACATGTAAGTTATTTAATTCCCAAGGACACTCTTCTCCACATCGAGAATGTGTGCCTGTGTGTATTTTTTTTTCTTTCTCGGAGAACTTTTCTTTATGGAAGGTTTGTGTGCNAAACAAAGCACCTTAAAAGGGCTGAGTTCTATATACATGTAAGTTATTTAATTCCCAAGGACACTCTTCTCCACATCGAGAATGTGTGCCTGTGTGTATTTTTTTTTCTTTCTCGGAGAACTTTTCTTTATGGAAGGTTTGTGTGCCGGTTCAGCGGAAATTATACAGCATCTTTTCTTCAAACAGAGCTGCATTAGTGTGCCAATGCCCTTTCTTTAATGCACTTTAAAATTCTGACGCGCCTTTTAAAAAGTATGAGTTGTGTTGGGAAAGTCTAATCACCGTTCTGCATGAACGGAAATGTGCTATTTTTGCAAGGGGAGTGCTGGGAGTCGGGTTTGTAGCAGAAGGGTGTCTCTATAGTACAGATGTCCGAAGACACTGGTGCGTTTTGTTGCCCAAATCAACCCGCTAGAAATGTTACTTCTGCCAAAATTAGTCAGAGGAACTTCAACTCATCATCATTTGAGCAATTTGGGGCCGAGCAACTCTTAAGACTGCAGGGAATATTTAGAATTCATTCTGCAGAAACTCAGCTTGGAGGGCAAACTTTCTTTTGCACTCCAGAGCGTGCTTCTATTCCACAAGATTATGCTGTGTGCCTGTAATGACTTCATACAGATTTTTTAGAAGTCTCTTGGGAGCCTATCGTTTTGGTTTGCTGATCTAATCCATTTTCCTTTCTTCTCTTCCCACCCCCACTTCTCTCTCTGGCCGCCTCTCTTTGGCTCTTTTCCCATTCCAATCAGCATGTCCTTTTGAAAAATGTTTTGTGGAGGTTGAAGTTCCAAGGACATCACTTTCCCTCTTTGAATAAAATGTGCCCTCTTGTTTGAATGCAAACTGCCTGTGCCCTGACTGGAACATCAAAAAAAAAAAAAAAAAAAAAAAGGGGAAATATACCCAGTGCACTCAGGCAAAATTGGTGTGTAAGTCTCTTGGAAATGTCTAGTAACAGGTGCAGTCAGATAGGCTGGCAAAGCATTCTGGTTTCATAACAATTACTAATAAGAAAATAAACGTTAGGTATGCATTATTTAAAATATTTTGTGGGTTTTTTTCTACTAAAAAAAAACCCCAAACTGATCCGGTAAACAATTCTATAGCGTTCAAAATCATAATAATAATAAAAAAAAGAAGCCATCCGACTCCATCTCTCCGAGTTTAAGCTCTTATTTCTATTTTAGTGAAATTTGCATGTAGATGTTTGTTCCTACAGAAAGAAAATACATGCAGTTTTTTACCCGCGTCTTTGAAAATCCATGTTACCCATCATGTCGGTGGGAGATTCTTAGAACTGTGGCTTTGATGATTATACAACCATATTTATTACATGCCTTCCATATCCTCAAGGAATGTCAGTTGTCATAAACCAGTAGGCATGCATACGTATTTCCCTTTTTAGTAAAAGGAAATGTTTGCCAATTATTTAGAGATTTTTGGGTTTCTATGAAGAAGGGTTCTAGACAGTCTTAGGACTGACTCAAATGCACTTTGGTAAGAAAAGCTGCTTGCTGTTTTTGGAGTTTTCAAAAACAAAGCATTAAAAATCCGGACTTAATTTGCCTGCATGCAGTCAAAAACATACCTATGTATGTGGAAATTTGATCATTTCACATTGTTTGCTGTCCGTGCTATTTTGGGTAGAATCTGCAAAGAAAAGGAAATAATTTCCTTTCATAACCAACAGAAAAGCATACTATACATCAGCATCCAGTAACTTTTTTTTGTTAGACTTT
Source organism: Neotragus moschatus (assembly GCA_006410615.1). Taxonomy (NCBI): domain Eukaryota; kingdom Metazoa; phylum Chordata; class Mammalia; order Artiodactyla; family Bovidae; genus Neotragus; species Neotragus moschatus. The sequence continues at coordinate 155,766 of SJYA01002857.1, forward strand.
GGATTTCTGCATACTTCGTGGTGTCCAAGTTTTACAGCATCCAAAGCCAAAACGTCAGGTTTTGTATAAAAGAGGGGATGGCCATGCTATTGCTGTCGTTGTGGTTGTTTTAGTCGCTGAGTCGTATCCAACTCTTTGTGACTCCATGGACTATAGCCCGCCAGGCTCCTCCGTTCATGGGATTTCCCAGGCAAGAATCCTGGAGTGGGTTGCCATTTCCTTCTCCAGGGGGGTCATGTTATAGAGATCGTTCATGAATTGAAACCAATAGAATTTGGGGGGGGATGTAGAGTATAAGGATTTGAAATATATCAGGAGAGTAGGGTGAGAAGGAAGAAGCAGAGGAAAGCCAAAAGCAGGGGGCAAGGAGAAAATCGATCCACTTCAGCAAAAATGTTTAAGAGCCTTAAATTCTAAGGAATGTATTGAATTCACTGCACAGCAACGTGAAGAAGTATTTGCGGGAGTGGAGTTCTAATTTGACACACTCTACGGGATTTCTAGGGATTAAGGTTGAGAGAACTTGAACACAACATGGGTCTAGATATTATCAGTGCACTAAAATAAGAAAATGACTACAGGGGAGAGGAAACAGTCAATTCTGACCCCACTTTGAGAGCGAGAGGAGGAAGACGAAACAATGGCTTCAGTTCTTTCTGTTCATAAAAGCTCTCATCCCTCCCAAATGTCCATATGTGATTTCAATTCTGAGAAGCTCGGGGTGTGGTAAGCCAGCCACATTAAGCAGGGCACGGAGAAGAAACTCCCTTTAGGCCAGTCACCTGTGAGGCTGGGTGGTAAAACAGAAAAAAATTACTTTCCTTTCAGAACATGTTAGTAACTTCAAAGCATCAAGGACTAAAAGTGTTGCCGAGTCCGTGTGTCTGTGCATGTGTGTGTGTGTGTGTGTGTGTGTGAAAGAGAGAGAGAGAGACCAGTGAAACGGATGACTAGGAGAGAGAAGGGAGTGAAGAAAGTTGTCATGAATGAAACTGAAGAACAAGTTCCCTTAGGAGCATCTCTGTATTCACATATTAAGGAACATACGTAAAGCTATATAAGTGGAACCTAAGTGTGTCCAGCCGTGTAATTAAACACACACACACACATACTGTGTGTGCATGTGTATGTATGCTTGTGAGTGCGTTTATTCTTTGTGTTATTGTTTCTTGGTAAGAAGAAGGAAACAAGTGCTGTTTCACCAGTGACATAATCGTATGTGCAGCCCCTGGCCCCAAGCCTCCTGACTCCACCAATTAGCCTTGTTTAGCTTTTCATTACCCCCACCGCTTGACCTGCTTCCATGCATAACAGGGTTAATCGTAATGAGATGAAATCTTCTGGTTCTATTCGTTGCTTATACAGTATGTCCTCCAGACTCCCTTCTGCCGTGAGGGCGCCAGGGAGCACTGCTCATCTGCTCCACTGTGCTCCCGCTGCTGGCTGTCTCCGAGGGGATGGGGAGACCACTGGTCACACAGAAACAAGGACTTCTGTTTGGGAAGATGCAACCCCCCCCCACACACACCCCCTAGACAAACAGTACCAGTGAAATGAGAGTTCTGTACTCTTTCGACCTTGACCACAGAGGCGCCATCCACATAACATTTTCTACCCAGAATGCCATGATCTGTGGGGTATAAAAGCCTGGGGTAGGGGTGGGGACCAGGGGGGCTGGCGGAGGAGATGCCAGCTGTGTTAGAGCCAAGGCTTAGTTAGAAGCACACAGGTCCCATATTACGAGTTCATTTCATCTCCTTTGCTTGCTGCTATCTGTTAGTTCCTAAAGGGGAGGCGGGGGACGGGGTGCTTTATCCTGTGAGTGTCCCCCAGCATGAAAGCAATTTGGTACAAATAAATTGGTCACATTTCTTTCCACATGTGGAACTGAGCCTGAGACTGGGTCATGGAATTAGTTAAAAGATGCGTCCCCTTGTTAGAATCACTGGATTCACGGGAATATATGGTCATTGATACAAAAGGTGTCAAGTGAAAACCACTGAGTTGATTTTTCAAAGTGAGTTAGAAAATTTAATGGAAAAAATTTAGGGAGAGTTCTGAAAATGTATAATAAATTTTTATTTAAAAAGATATTCCATTTAGTAATAAAACTGGTTCAACAGCTACTTAAACTTCTAAGTATATGTTATGTACAAATCTAGACATTAGGAAAAATCAGGCAACTGTGAAAGGTTTCCACAAATGCATGGGTTATGTTAACCTAACATAAAGTGTGTTTTTGCCATGAAGTTAGGAAAAACTGCCTTTTTCTCTGAGGGACACAAAATAAGTTTTTGCCCTTTGTGGAAAGGTTAACAGAGTTAAATCTTAGCTTCAGACTTGGAACCATTAGGAGATTTAAAAAAAGAAGAAGTAAAGGAAGGACGGAAAGAAAAGCATGGAGCAGAAGCGTCCTGTCTAATGTATAAATCAGTCTAAATTTCTGATGAAGTTTCCTAATATACTTGATCATATGGCATACAATTTAAATATACACCTCCTTACTCAAGGAGTTTCTTAGGGGAAAAAAAAGCCACAACCAAAAAAGATAAAGAGAATTAAAAAATGAGTCTATAAACATCTGAATAAATAGGAATTTATACTTTACTTAATGCCAATCTGCTCCAAATTTTATGTTTGTTATGTGTACTCGCATACATGTCTGGCATCAGCATTTAATGAATTGTTTTGGTATCGAAATATACTCTCTTGCCATTCAAATTCATGCAGGCTCTACTTGTCCTTCAAAAAGGAAAACATCCTGTTTTGGTTAATGGGCTTAAAAAAAAAACACAACAAAAGTAAATTGTGATAGCAATTAGGTTTTTCAGTGAGCATGCTCAGTGGGTCTCTCCTGGTTGCTAGGCAACCAGCTGAAGGTGTATGGCAAGAGAGGACCCCAAATGTAAAAGCATAAGCACCTTTGGCATAGGTTTCACCTAGTCTGGAAGCCCAAGCTCATTTATTTAATTAATGGTGGGTTATCCTTGGATCACTTTGATGGCTTCCCTTTTTGCATTTTTGGGGACAGGATTGAGGATCAGGAAAGGATACAGAGTGGAGGATCCAGCAGAATGGGCTCAAGAACCATAATGAATATTTCCCAAAGAAGCCCTGTGCTTGACTTGGGTTGCAGGTTTGGAGTGTGTGTGTATGACAATTTATCTTCCATCTCGAGGGTCGCAGTTAGCTCTAAACCACTTGGGCTGCCTGGCTGGTACATCCCAGGCACAATTCGAATCCTGCCGCTCATCAGCCTAACCCTGTACATCGGAACTTTATGTCTTTCAGATCAAGCCACTTTCACATCCTCAAGTACAGAGCAGAAAACTCCCAAACCACAGAGTTCCATTAAGAGTTGCCATCCGTATTCAAAAGCCCATTTGTACACCCGGGATTCTGCCGAAGAAGCACTTACAGAAGTTGAGAGACTGGTGCTATGAAGTAAAGAGGAATCAACTTATAGAAACCACGCAGAATGCTCCGTCTTTGGCAGGTACAGCTCTTTCTACATCAGCACCTCTTAAGTAGCAGCCCGACCAAGCACCTGGTTCGGTCCACAGTGACAGTTCACTGTCTCTCCGGTGGTAACAATTTAGAGGCATGATGCTAAACAAGATATATACATGATGTCAAATATTGGCTGCACACATCTAAGCCAATCACTTCTAAATAAATTAACCATGGCACTGCCTAATACGATCCACCTGCTTTCTTCCCTCCGTTGTTCCAGACCCTACCTGAACCCCCCTTTGATTAAATGTCAAAAGCTTGCCTTGTGCCTACAGATTTCACTGAAGGCGGATAACAGAAAGGTTCCTCCTGTGACTCCATAAAACTGAAATAAATTCCACTGGCATCTTGTAAATTTTTATTTTCTAGAATGACTGCAGGCCCCATCTGCGGCCCAGCTGTTATTAGAACGGAAAGCGTTGGCCCTTCTGCATTACAAAACAGCATAGAACAGTAATTGCCAGTGGAAGAGATTAAGTGTAGACACTAAAAATGTTTACTCGCAATGAATATGCATAAGGATGGGTAGGAAACAGCGCTGGAAGATTAAAAAGAGAGAAGGGTTTGTTTACAAGGCTGGGAAAAAAAAGAGAGTGGAATGTCATTTGGCCCCGAGCCTGAAATAGGAACGAAAAACCTTTGGGCAAGGCATTAGGGAGAAAAACAGATGGTTTGTGAACCTTTTATTAGATAGAAAAATCATTAATCAAGCCCAGGCTGGAAATGGCAGGGTTTTTGGTAGTTCATATTTAGTTTATTTTTTCTTAAAGTGACAGTATACTTTTTTTTTTTTTTTTGGCCTTTTTGGGACAGTCATCTATGGATGTTATATCAACAGGCACTGGTTTTGTACAACATTCCACATTAAAGCCAACTTCACGTTAGGTTAGTGTGAGCCCTGATTTGTTACATGGAGAAAATTCCTCCAAAGCGTTTCACATTTCAGCACCTGTTTTGCCTGTATAACAATTAAAAAAAAAAATTACAGCATGAACATTTTCTTTTTCATTCATGTTCCATTCCTTTGGTTTTTGAAACTTGGGAAGAAAATAGAGAAGGGGAAACTTTTGCATGTAAGGCCTTGCTGACTAGGTTGATTTATAGCAGTTTATGCAAAATACGTAATAACAATAATTACAAATTGACTCACCTCCTGAGAGGGAGTTCACACCATTTCATTGGAAAAAGTCATCAAGAGAGTGGAAGGGTCCCCTTTGAAACTATACTCACCATAAAATTAATCTGTGCCCTTTGGGTTGGAAGAGTTTGCATTTTATTTTTTTTAAATAATAGTAGTGAAAATCTCAGGGAAGGACATGTCATTGAGATTAACAAAATCCTGGAATTAATAGTACAGAGTCCATTATCAGCTGCTAGCCAGTCATCATCTAAGAAGTACCGTATGCTGGAGAATTATTGTTAAAATGAAATACAACGTATAACAGTCAAACACTCTCATTAACATGCCCTGTGTGCATTTATGTAGACACCTATGTACACAGACAGACACTTGGGTGTGTATTTTGTGTTCAAGGCTTGGAATACGATTGCTGTATCAGCTTCCGGAGTGGGATGCAGGGTAGGGCAGTATCAGAATAAAGGGGCCTTATAGCCAGACTCAGAGTAAATCTTCATATCCCAGTCCTGGAGTTTTGCCGTGGTCTACCCTGTACTTGGAGCTAGTAGTGCATTTCTATTCGGTTGGCCAAAAAACCGTTCAGATTTTCCTGTGCCATCTTATGGTAAAAGCCAAACAAACTTTTTGGCCAATCCTACTTTGGGAGGCTACTCTTCCCCCCGCAGAATGTTTACTTGTTTAGCTGTGCTGGGTCTTAGCTATGGCGTGGGAAATCTAGTTTCCCTGAGCAGGGATGGAACCTAGGCCCTCTGCGTTGGTGGCATAGTCTTAGCAACTGCACTTCCAGTGGAGTCACTGGAGAGCTCCTCCTAAGCTTAATTATGAAATGTGCTTGTTCCCGCTTTGTGTATTTCCTACTGAATGGGGCTTGGATGCATCTGGATTGTTATTCTTAGAGCTAAGTATCCTTGATGCAGGAGTCCATGAATGTGCAGTGGGACAATTTCTTTTTAAGGAATGAGAAGGTACTTCAAAAGTATCTCATTCATGGTTTCACTCTCCTAGTGGAAAGCAGCTTTCAACACCTTATTCACTAGTAGATATCAGCAACTCACAGGGCAAGTCATTCTTTGGCAAAGCGTGCTCATAGATAAGCCACTGGTTTCCTTTCCTTATTTCCCATGAGACGGATTTTGGAAGTGAAAGCCAGAAAACAGCTGCTACAACATCTAAACTGTCCTCTGACCCTCACCTATTTGCAGTATTAAGGAAACGAGACCCGGTGAAACGGTCACATGGAAACAAGGAGAAGAACGAGATTCTCAGGCTGCGGGTCTCCGTGCTGATGTTGTGACTGTCTGCCTGCGATGACCATCCGCCTGACCATCTGAGCTGTGTTTCTTCCCTTTCCTTTGCCACCAGTTTCCTTCGTGGACCTGTTTATCTTCGTGCAGTTCGTTTGGTGCTAGTGTCTTTGTCAACAAAGAGTGCCAAAGAGAAGCGAGACCAGCATTGCCCTTCTGCACAAATTTTCAGTCATCACCCAACCTACTACCTCCGCGTCCCGGGCTGACATTACAGAAACAGAAGTTCAAAGACATGGCTGATATCCTCCTTTAAAAACACTTCCACCATGCAGTCAGCGATTTCTTTTTTCTGACATTCTTTTCTAAAAGAGATGCTTAAAGCGAAAAAGGTTTCCTGCCACGAAAATGACATTAATATTTCGTAAATCAAGAACGAAGATAATGTTTTGGCTGCTGCAGAGACGTTTACCTTATGTCGTTTATCTAAATGCTTTTCGATTCAAACATGACACAATTTTTGGACTGGCTGTAACCGGAAAAAACAATTCCAAGAACTTTCTTATTTCAGAGCCTGAAATTCTTTAGTATATTCCTCACCAGAATTCACTGTGGAGGATACAGCCTTTCAGCTCATTGAAAAAGACTTCCCAAATAATAAATCTTTCCCCATGATCTTTTGTACACACTAAATCAAATCATTTACTAAAGTCAAGATGAGACTTTCAAATGAAAACTGTATAAACATGTTTGTTAACTTTTGAGTTTTATCCCTGTTACTAGGGATAAAATATTTTCCGTATTGACTTATTAAAGAACTGATATGTTTAAAGAATAGATATTTTGTCTAAAGAAGTGAAAAAAGGAAACCTTTATAGATAATAAAGCCCTCTCAAATGAACATCTATCTGCTGGTGGAAATACTAAAATCACAAAAGTAATCATGAATTTCAAAGCTTTTCACCTGTTTGAAAAATGTAAGGACAACTAAAGTATTGGAGGCTGTGCCACAGGGTAAAAATATGATTTTCTGGTATTATCCACAAACACTGTCGATTTTTTTTCTTATGAGTGGCTAAAAACAAACATTTTTATCTCTGACTCTTTATCATATTTCATCTATGGTCAATGAAATTTTTTTTCCTTCTAAAACCTTAAGGGTTTTACCAATTGATTTGGACACATTTAGATTTGGGGAAGGAAAACACACTTACAGAGCAGCTATTTCAAAACATCGAGGAGAATAACAGTTGCAAAAAGACAAAAAAAAAAGCATTAAGATTCTGCTATAAACCATTCAACAGCAGACGGAAGACTACAACTAGGGCCAAGCTGCTTCTCCAGGGAATGCTGAAGAACAATTTCTTTTCCGACTGTGGATAGGACAGAAGAGCTGCCCACAGAGTTCCCAAGTCCTGGACTAATAACTTCCTGCAGGAGATGAGCCCCCTCGAAGTTTGTGAGGGGCTGAAGGCGGCTGTGGCTGCCAGAAGGAGAGAGAGGGCCAGGGTCTGGAAAAAGAAAGCACCACCACGGTCGTTGGAGGAAGAGGAGCTAGGATCGCTCTGCTTTTGCTGTAGCACATCGTTAATAACAATGATCAAAAGAAAGAGGAGCTCTTAACAGCTGCATTAAATTATTGTGGAAATTGGCATTTTCAAATGGATTCAGGATGAAACAAAAACAAAAAAGCAGCTATGGATGGGATGGGTCATGCTGGGAGGCCACAGGACAATTCACAGAGGTGGAGGAACTGTGACTGAGCAGATTCTTCCTTTGCTTTTCCTTACATTGCTAGAATGTGCAGGAAAGATGGTCTTCCCCACAGCAACTGAATGGAGCAAGCTGCTTCGACAAGACTGTGTTCTCTGGAAGGCATGGGAGATAGTCAAGACTATAAAACTATGTAGATGTCATTATTAGAAACCTGGACAAGAGACTGCAGCAATCTATAACCTTAGCAATGATTAAAGATTGTTGAACTCTAGTTTTGAAATTAAGCATTTTTTCAGGGAAGCCAAAGATTTTGACACAGTCTGACTTTGATGTAAATATTCTGTATTAATACAAAAAAATAAAGTACATGAGAGGAGCTGCTCTGTCCTCTCCCCAAAAAAGGATAAGAAAAAGTAATTTGGAGTTGCAGAACATTAGAATCTTTGATTTTCAAGGTGTTTTCTAAGTCCTGTACTTTTTCTCTCAAGAATTATTAATCCATTAATCCTTTTTTAAATGTAGATATAAAAAGTCATGGTTTAATGATTTTACTGAAGTTATACAATTTTCAGAGAATCTGATGAAAAGGTGAAAAACAGGCAATGAGGTGGATGTTTTTCTCTGCAGACCTGAGAGCCGAAGACGGGCTGTATGTTTTCCTTGCTGGATGGAAGTCTTGGTCCCTGATGTAGGTCTAAGCTGGACATCTTTCATTACAACAGAGGAGCTACAAGAGGTCTCTTTCTCAAAACTTTAGAATGAGGGACAAATGCTTGGTAAATGATTACTAGTACCACAGGCAAAACAAAATCCTCCATGAAACACTTGGAACTTACACCTCAACCAAGAAGAACACTGAAGATCAGTTAAACTTTTGCTCTTGAGGTCAGTAGGATACTTGGGGTTTCTTTTATGCCTTGCTACAGACTTCAAAGGAACATCAGTTGATAGAAGTTAAGGAATATTTTTAATTTGGATGGCCTTGGACTTTGTGATTATTTGGGAAGAAGAAGCTTCATCTAGTTCTACTTTTGGCAGTAGTTGTGTTGATTTTGGATGCACCCATGTTCATTGACTCAGTTGAGTGCAGTCTCTCAATCATTGCTGAAGGTATTCAAAATACACCTTCTGGACTATTCAAAGGAAAGCCTTCCTGGGAACATTCCCAAGAGCCAGCTGCCATCATGGTATTTGGGCCTTCTGGCTATCACAGTGTTATCTCTGGACAGGAAGAGAGCCACCCTAAACTGCCTAATGTGTTGCCTCTTGGTTCTCTGATTCCTCAGTGTTTGTAACTTACAAGCCAGGAAGGACCTCTATAGCTGCAATGAGCTCAAGAATTCTGTATTTTCGTGGGTCTCTAAGTTTTATTTTGCAAGTGTGCATGAGTAGAGTTTTGATAAACACTTACCTCCTTACCAGTTTTTTTCAGTCCTGGTCAAATATTGAAAATTATCTGCAGATTTACATTTGAGAAAATGTACCAGGGCTTCCAGGTGGCACAGGGGTAAAGAATCTGTCTGCCAATGCAGGAGACACAAGAGATGCAAGTTCGATTCCTGGGTCAGGAAGATTCCCCTGGAGTAGGAGATGGCAACTCACTCCAGCTATTCTTGCCTGGAAAATTCCATGGACAGAGGAGCCTGAGGGGCTACACTCCATGGGGCTGCAAAGAGTCAAACACAACTGAGCACACACACACACATCAGATGCTGGAACCTCCAACCTACTGAATGAAAATCTGGAGTCGAAGCCCATGCTTCTGTGTTTTAATAAAGCTTTAATGGTCATTCCAAGGCATGGCCAGATTTGAGAACTCCACCCTCTATGGGCTCGTGAAGCAGATCATATATGTGACCTTAAAACACTGGAAGGTGAAATGGTTTTGATTCCGACTCACCAGCTGACTGTGAAACACTCACACAGTAAATGATACACCATGAATCTGAAAGAATGCATATACTTCAAGGAGCACTCAGTTTATGCTCAGAATAATTTAAAGACCTAGTCATTTCAGGCTCCTAGAACGAGGCCATGGTTGTCATCAGGGTATAGATGAATATTTAGCAGATATAATGGGAATATCCCAAATAGGCTTTGTAATACCCAAACAGCTTTGCCCTGTTGCATCTGTTTGCTGGCTTTATCTCAGTCTGAAGACTTAGCAGGTGCTTTCTACACCTCAGCTTCCTCATCTTCAGTGGTGCTTTTGTCTCCGAGGAATGATTTGCATCCAGAGAACTGCCAGGCTGCAGAACCAACAGCCGTTTAGCCTTTTAAAAATACTATATGCACCTTCGGGTCCAAATGTTTTTCATTCATGTTCTGCAAGAGGCTGCATTTCCCTTCCAAGAAAGACTTCTGATTTTTTTAAAAAATATGTTTACAGAGTAAAAAAGTATGTGGAAAGATAAGGTCTTCTGGGGGGAGCAGATCACCCCTGAGAATGGCTTGGAATGCGTTCTCCTGATGAGTTATGGGGGCATGAGCACATATCCTGTTTTCCTTCTCAATTCAGAGAGGTTTTCACAGAGATGCCTGTTTGCTCCAGCTCATTCATTCTGTTTGCACTTCTTTATCGAAGACATCTGAAAGGAAACATTGGCTCAGAGGTTCCATCCCAGGTGTGATGAGGATTTCTGGAAAGACAGCTCTTGTTGAGTGTTATTACTGTCCGCTTTTCAGTTTTCCTTTCTAAGGAATTCCAAAGAGAGTGAGCCACTCCCCACATCCCAGATGTTGTTGTAAACCAGAATTTTGGAACGTTCGAACGAAAATGCAATCCCCTAAAGTTCAGCTGAGTCCCAGCTTCTCCAACCAAACATGGACAAAGATGTATTTGTGCAACGGTTCACATGGCTTCCTCAGCACGCTGCATCCTTGGCTGCCTGACTCAGCCCCAGCTGAACTGACACACCGCACTGTGAGCTTCAGAGCCATCAGACTCCAGGATGCTCGAATCGAGGTCCTGGTTCGTGTTTTTTTTTTTTTTTTTTTGAGAGATTAAATTTCTGGAAACATCTTATAATGTTGATTTTTATAAGACCTCTAAACAATCTTTTTTTAAAAAAAAACAGAAATGAATAAAAAATTCGCTTGTCGAAAAGTTTCCTCTGTAGTGTTGGCAATCATTTCAGTAGGACTAGTATTTTGAAGAACATGTCTTAGGGGATGACCCTTATTTGTCATTATTATCTTGTCCGGATTGAAGCAGATCGTTTTGGGAAATGTCCATATCCATGATTTAAAAACAGTCAAGAGACAGGCCAATATATATTTAATAAAAAATGCTTTAGAAGGTTTACATGCCGTCTTGAATGTTCAGCTTTAACATATACAAATTTCAGTTTTCCACTCCACTTTCTGCCTACCATTCACCTGTGTTTGTCTAATGGAAACCAGTTAGTGCAGCTCTGATTACACATCTGTTTCATGCATGTGCGACTACAAGCCGTTTTAGCAACTAGTAAAACTACAGGTGTCTGGGTTTTAATGTAACCATTTTAAAAGAGCAGTTCATGGGCCTCTGATTATTATTTTTTATGGCTGGCTGTGTTCCTACCATATAGACTGCCAGCTCAAGGGTTAAATGTAAGTCTATTGTTTTCTCATTCTGTACAATCTCTGAAATCATTCATAAATTAATTTCTTAAACTTGGAATCCAAACAGCCACATACAGCTTTTGTATTCTGCACAGACAGCCTGTACTTCTGTGTCTATATGTCTCCAGCGACAAAATAATTAACTGGGTTTTGAATGCTGGAAGCTAACATCATTAAGTATATGTATCTATTTGGCTTGCTTACTTGCTTACTATATCATAAGATCACAGTTACCATCATTTCGCTTTGAGAAATCATGTGGACATGATTTCTTGTGACAGCTTTAGAGTGTCCACTGGTGTGCCCTTACCGCGAGTCGGTGAGTGTGTGTTAGTCACTGTCTTGTGTCCGACTCTTTGTGACCCATGGACTGTAGCCCGCCAGGCTCTTCTGACCATGGTATGCTCCAGGCAAGAATACTGGAGTGGGTTGCCATTTCCTTCTCCAGGGGATCTTCCTGACCTGGGGACTGAAACTGGGTCTCCCACATTGCAGGCAGACTCTTTACAGTTTAAGCCACCAGGGAAGCCATCAGTTTGGTTCTTTATAAATGAAAAATTTGACTTAGAGATTCTTCAGTTTTAACTTTCATCATTTGAGTGTAACTGGAAGATCTGAGTTCCAAGAACTATTCTAACAACTACTGAAGTTCATCATGTCTACTAAAATACTCCAAGAACAAATTCATCTCTTTGAAGAAAAAGATGGGTGTGGAAAAATTGTAAGTGGAGAAAACTTACTTGCAGATTAATCTAATTAGACTAAAATGAAGATTTAAAATTTTTAAGAATTCTGTCTAGTTTCATAAAACTCAGCACATATTGAAGGAGGGACGAGTCAAAATCAATTACAAATATGGCTTTGCTGCACAGTGATAGAAACAGGTCACACTGCTATATTTAAGGCGCGAGTGACATTTCTATTACAAATATAAGCATCATTTTCCTGGGATTTATTGCTCAGGCATAACCATTTTTAAACAGGATCATTTATGAAAGTCTAGCGGTTGGCTCCCAAGCCAGATATTTTTATTTACTTCTTTTAAAATAATAAACAGATTTTAAAAGTTCTGGATGAATGAAACAAATTAATAGTGATAATTGGGAAAGTTTGCTTTGTTAAATAAAGTTCGGCCACTTCACAGAAGCATTAGAGACTAATGTTAATTTCTCAGTAATATATTTTCATTTGCCCTTTAACCATAACGGCATGATGAAGCTTCTATGGCAGAGATGGAACCTAGGATTAATGGCACCCCAAACATTTTAATCCTCTGTATGCTAATTAGTTACTCAAATTAGAGAGAGAAAAATTTCTTTCTATTTTATGACGGCTTTAAAACAGAGAATAAAGACAAATATTCTAGAATATGTGAGAATTTGACTCTGGGATTAGTTTGAATAATATTTTAAATATATCAAGATACCTTAACATGTTTAAGTTTTTTAAAAATCAAAATCCTTAATTAAAATCCTCAGTAGTGACGGTTGTATTCTAGAGAAAGTCGTCATTTTTAAGGTGCTCCCCAAATCTGTTCCCAGCTTACCTTTTCCACAGCAGCTTTCATTGCTTCTGTTTATGAACCCTACTCTGCAGCTGACTTTGACTCCCAGCCAGTTCCCAGACACATCGGACCTACTTGAACTTTTGCCTTTTGTCATAACCCATCATAACCCACCTTCATTCAAGAGCTTCCCTGGTGGCTCAGACAGTAAAGTATCTGTCTGCAATGCAGGAGACCCAGGTTCGATTCCTGGGTTGGGACGATACCTTGGAGAAGGAAATGGCAATCCTCTCCAGCACTCTTGCCTGGAAAATCCCATGGATGGAGGAGCCTGATAGGCTACAGTCCATAGGGTCCCAAAGAGTCAGACACGACTGAGTGACTTCACTCTCATCTTTATTCAAGCCTTTTTCATTCTCCCAGGCCCAGTTCAAATACCACCAACTCCAAAAATGTTTTCTGAAGTAATTTCTTCTCTATGAAAACTGAAAATATTTGATTTGTCCATCAACAGAGGAACAGATAAAGAAGATGAAAAGATGTGATAAACACACAGGTACATACATATGTGGGGCTTCTCTGGTGGCTCAGATGGTGAAGAACTCACCTGCAATGCAGGAGACCAGGGTTTGATCCCTAGGTCGGGAAGATCTCTTGGAGAAGGAAATGGCTACCCATTCCAGTATTCTTGCCTGAACAGTTCCATGGACAGAGGAGCTTGGCAGGCTACAGTCCACGAGTTGCAAAGAATTGGACACTACAGACCGACTAATACTTTCACTTTTTTCATATATATATATATATATACACACACATAAACACAATGGAATATTACTCAGCCATAAAAAAGAAAAAAATTGCCATTTGCAACAACATGGGTGGACCTAGAGAATATTATGCTTAGTGAACTAAGTCAGACAGAGAAAGACAAATACTGTATGTTTTCACTTATATGTAGAAACTAAACAATAAAACAAATGAGTTTAACATAATGGAAATAGACTCATAGATAGAGGAAGCTTATGGTTATGAGTGGGGAGAAGGTAAGGGTGAGGGCAACGTAGAGGAAGGGGTTTAAGAGGTACAGACTACTAGTTATAAAATAAACAAGATACAAGGACATAAAGTGCAGCACAGGGAAGGTAACCTGCATTTTATAATAATTTTAAATGGAATATAAGCTATAAAATATTGAACCACTATGTTGTACAAATGAAGCTAATATGATATTGCAAGTCAACTATACTTCAATTAAAAGTATTTGGTTTTTACAATCATCATGTATGTGTACATTATCCATGTCCTATATACTAAAGAGGAGTTTAGTCAAGGTTTGAAAACATAAACAGATGAATGAATAAATACCTACTGTGTTTGTTCTTATGCTTTCTATTAGGGTCATGCAACAGATAAGGGCATGCATAGAAATATGTTAATGTATAATATTTATGTTAATACTATATTTATAGGAAATCTTAGCCCATCCAAAAGCAAATAACATTTTCCAAAAAAGTAAAATGGAAACAAATGTGATTTGCTCTATGTCAGGCCTTTATTCATCAAATCTAAAAATACTAACCTTGTGCTTTCCAATGCGATGGATCTGAAATGTCATATTTGTCCACCTCCTGCCCTTCCTGCCCCATGTGAAGCCTGAACCATCACTTGACAGCAAAACAGCTTCTTTGATTCCAACTTTATCCATCCTTCATGGATGTCATGGCTGTCAGACTGAACTTCTGATACAAAAGACAAGAGGATGTCAGTCCCCTGCTTAGAACTCTTTGATGACTCATGGACAAACTTCTGATGGTCTACCCATGCAGTTCAGATCCCTTAAGCTGCCATTCACTGCTCTCAGTCATCTGTTCTCAGGGTGCCTCCCCTGACCCATTTCCTCTCACCTCCCACCCCATCCCTACGCTCAGTCTCATGATAACCTTCACCTCACCTTGAAAATGCCATTATACTACCCGCCTATGGACTGGAGCATCCTTTCTCCCGTTTTGCCTGTCAAGTTCTTTCTACTGTCCTAGGCTCAACTCCAGTGCCCCAGGGTCTGTTAAGCCTTCTCCGATCCTTCTGGTCAGAATGGGTTGCACTTCATTTGTTATTCACCTATATTTCCCTGTGCCTAAACCTACAGCGAGTACCTTGCATCTTCAACCCAACCAGATTACATGTATATTTCCCGAAAGCAAGAACCAAGTCACCATCATATTTGTACCTCTTTCATCAATAGTGCCTTTTCACTTGCTTTGCAGGCAGTATTTGGCTGCCTCGTGAGCAGTTCAATCATGTCTTTTGGATGTGTGAAAGTGAAAGTGTTAGTAGCTCGTGTCCAACTCTTTGCGACCCCATGAACTGTGACCTGCCAGGCTCCTCTGTCCATGGGATTCTCCAGGCAAGAATACTGGAGTGGGTTGCCATTTCCTCCTCCAGGGAATCTTCCTGACCCAGGGATTGAACTTGGGCTTCCTGCATTGCAGGCATATTTGGACGTATAATATATTTCAATGAGAATTGTATTCTTAGAATAAATAAATAAATTTAGAAAATTCTGACTAGCAGTCATAAGTTAATAATGGATTTAATTGCTGAAGCATTGAATGGTTGGTGGTTTTAAGTGAACTGTCTCTTCATCAATTGTTTTCCCGCGTCAAATATATTGATAAATAAGAAAAAACTTGATATTTAACCTCTAAATCCTTTTTTGAAATCTAGGACAGTTTGCAGTTGAATTATCTCTGTATGGATAAGTGTAGCAATAATGCCTTCACTGTTGCTACTTTATTTAAGTTTGGAAAGTCAGGTGGAATATAATAATACCTATGGAGTGAGTGATGACCTCATTCTCCATGGCAATAATCTGCCTTTCAGAAAAAGTCAAACAAACGCCTTTATTTATTTTTTATTAACCTTTTTATTTTGAAACAAGCTCCTTTTGTACAGAACAAAAGTAGTCTTGAGTTTCACTTTGCTGGTTGTCTGGACTATAAAAATGAAAGTGTAAGCCAAGTCACCAAATGAAAAGAAACAGGGGGTGTCTTTCATTTGGAAAAGAAATTGTAAAACAGCTTACGCCAGGCATTTATTCATTTTTATATTTCATGCATTTTAAGAGTTGTTATTGCAACTATAATATTTTAAATACTTAATTTCGTGTATGTGTGACTAAGGCTAAGATTCTAAATTGTAGGATGGCGTGGCTCCTTCTCAAGATGCAAGAGCCCCAAGCACATAGAGGGTCTTACTCTATATGTAGACATTTATAATTCTTTAAGGAAATATTCTAGCTCATGTCTTATCAGATTCCTACAAAGGGCAAGTGAACATTGTCCGCTGGCTGGAGATAAGCAGAGCTCTCTGATGACCTTGGAGGCGAGGGTGGAAGATTATTTTAACCTGATAATCCTGGAAATTCTGAATTATGGCATTTAGCAGTATGAAATCATGCTCAATTTACCTTACAGATAAGAATACAAAATCCAGAGAATGAAAGTAATGTCTCTAGACAGGGGTCAGTCTGGACTAAGACTTGTACTTTTCTCAATGCTCAGTTTTTTTAATCACCAGCTCATTCTTCTTACCATTATAGATTTGGAGTTTTCATCCTGAGTAAACATTGTGATCCATCCCTTTAATTTATTTTGTTCCCTTCTGAGCTTGGCAGTAAGCTGGAGGTAAGCACAGCTGCATGACTCCTGAGCACGTGTCCAGATGCTTTCAGATGGAGACAGAAGCTCTTTTATCCTGCAAGCTCCAGCTGAATCAGGAGCCCAGAGGCCATGACTACCTGTACACATTTTCTTTAACGTGTCCAGCCAGCTTTGCTGACAGAATTGTATGGTTCCACATGTCTTAATTCAAGAGAGACTTTACTTAGCTAGGGATTCCTGGTGAAGTGCATCAGTTTGAAAATATTCATGAAGCTCCATAAATGAGTCAACTAGACTTAACTGAAAAGAAAATGTTGCTTGCTTTGTATATTCCCGTTAACTGTACTGTAATGAGAGAAACATCCTGTACTGGGGCTGTTCAGTATGGTAGCCATTAGCAACACGTGACTACCGAGCACTTGAAATGTGGCTTATGTGACTGAGGAACTGAACTTTAAATTTAGATTTAGTTTAAATATTTGCATGCGATTAGCAGCTGCCATATTTGACAGAGCAGCTGTATAATAATATGTCATTGAAATATAGGAAGAAATGTTTTATAGTTTTTAGTTATTGTCCATTTCTTTATATTTAATAACTGATGTATCTTAATTATTACTTATATATTAATATATTGATTAATATATATCTGAATTATTACTCACTATAAGGGGTGAGTAATAAAGATCTGTGTGATAATATGGCTTCATTGAAACTATGGTGCTGCAGTGAAATAATGGACCCGCTTGCAACATTTCTATGTTATAGAATCAAAGCGTGCCTTTGAGAACTAAAAGATCTGGAGGCAGAGGACTTACGTTTCAGTTTAGCCTTCTTTTCTGAGTGCGGTTCAGTTCAGTTCAGTCGCTCAGTCACGTCCGACTCTTTGCGAGCCCATGGACTGCAGCACGCCAGGCCTCCCTGTCCATCATCAACTCCTGGAGTTTGTTCACACTCATGTCCATTGAATCGGTGATGCCATCCAACCATCTCATCCTCTGGCATCCCCTTCTCCTCACACCTTCAATCTTTCCATCATCAGAGTCTTTTCAAGTGAGTCAGTTCTTTGAATCAGGTGGCCAAAGTACTGGAGTTTCAGCTTCAGCATCAGTGCTTCCAATGAACAGCCAGGACTGATCTCCTTTAGGATGGACTGGTTGGATCTCCTTGCAGTCCAAGGGACTCTCAATATTCTTCTCCAACACCACAGTTCAAAAGCATCAATTCTTCTGCACTCAGTTTTCCTTATAGTCCAACTCTCACATCCATACTTGACTATTGGAAAAACCATAGCTTTGACTAGATGGATCTTTGTCAGCAAAGTAATGTCTCTGCTTTTGAATATGCTGTCTAGGTTGGTCATAGTTTTTCTTCCAAGGAGTAAGCATCTTCTAATTTCATGGCTGCAGTCAGCCATTTTCTGAGTTATCTTGGGCAATTAAAAATATTTGTTTTTTTCCTTTTATACTACCATCTTGCTTTCATTTTCCATCCCTCTCTGTATCAATTAGCTACTACCTCATTAATGCTATATTAAAAAACACCTAAAAGTCAGTGGTTTACTATGATAATTGTTCTTGTCTGTGTGCATGAGCTTTCTTCTGGAGGTGGTTAGTAGATCTAGGCTAGCCTCAGTTGGTGTTGGCAGCAAGCTGCAAGCTAGTTCAGCTCTGTTCCATGTCTCTGTCATATTCCTAGTCCCTGTGGCAATAAATATGTATACACTGATTTATCAGTATATCTATATTTCTACTATTGAGAGAGTTTGGGAAATCATTCTCTTTCTCTTTTGTGAATGAAGAAGCAAGTTGTCTTCGTTGCTGCGAGGAAGTATTCTGCAACTGGGTCAAAGAGAGGCTGAGCTATGAGAATGACGGAGAAAATTGCAGTTCTGACCGGGCTCTCCCCAAACCTACTCTACCTATTAACTTCCAATTATGGGATTTATTAATTGTTCTAATCATTTAAGCCTCTGTGAGTTAGCTTGTATGTCTTCATTTTCATTTAATTATGCATGCTATTTAAATTCCTTCTTTCTTATTCATTTATTCACTCATTCATTTGTTCATTTAATATGATCACATGAAGGTCACTGAAGGGCATTAATTCTCACTCATCTTTAGGAAAGATGCAAGATGAATTTAAGAAACAAAAGGACAGCCATTTGGGGGTAAAATTGCAAAGTAAAATTATGCTTTAAGAAAATCCTTTATTTCAAACACTTGGCAGCTGCAGGTGGAATTAAAAAACAAACCAAATGACATAGCTAGGGTCAAAAATGAGTAAACATCTCTATGGATCACAAATAAACAGAAACACAAAATGCGAGCAGGGGTGAAGGTGTAGCTCTGACAGCTTCCAGCTCCAGCAGCAGACAGTGGCAGCTTGGAGCTGCTGCACTGTCTGCACCAAGACAGACGGCAGACCAGGCCAAATTTACAGCTGGAAGCCAGGGACCGAGGTGGGCCAACCACCTCCTGACATGAGGCTGGAAAAGAGTTACTGCTGACTCACTGTCTGAAGTCGTAGCTTTATAGGACTCAGTGGGCCCAGGCAGACAAGCAGACAAAAACACCGTCTCAAAACAAGGAACTGAGCCAACCCATCTGATGACTGGATTTGTGGTATCTCTCAGATCAAGACGGAGCAGGAGAGAAACTCACTGTTGCATAAACTGGATGTTGACTGCGTCCTTCTTAACAAGTACAGACTGGAAGGGGGATCCCAGGAAAAGAGAGAAAGAGAGATGAAAACGGAGAGAGAAGAGAAAAATTCTACAGATAAATATCCCAAACAAGAGAAGGCTGATGCTAAACAAAATAATCAATAAAATCAACAAACAGAATAGGAGTGAACTTAATGGTATAGTCAGAAAAAGACTAAAATGGGAATGTTTAGAATGCTCAAAGAGATACATAAAAACATTTTACTCATTAAAAAGAAAAAAATTATGAAACGAAGGCAACCAGAGTTAAAACAGGGACAGAAAGATAAGAAAAAAACTGAGATCATAGTAATAAAAGTGGAGCTATTGAAATAAAAATAGAATAAATGTGATAATATCTAGAAATGAACAATTGGCATCTTTAGATGATGTTACTAAACAATAAGCCATGTCTCAGGACCAAAGTTTTTAAGAGACTCATGTATCATGTCTTTATTTCAGAGCATAGAGAAGGACGAAATTACTATAACTTTGGTGAAAACTCTAAAAGGAGAGTTAAAGAAAGAAACATAGATTAATAATACTTACCTAGTTACATGCATCCTGAATAGAATGATGATAAATTATCTCTCTAGTATGTTTTAGAAAGCACAAACAAGTAGGGTTTGCTGCAAGCACGTAGAATAATTTAACTTTAGACAATGTACTAATGTATTTCAAATTAGCTGATGAACAGAGAAAAAATATGGTTATTCATTTATCTGTCCATGGATGCTTAGGCTGTTTCCATGTTTTGGCTATTATAAATAAGACTGCAATGGACATGGGGATGTAGATATCTTTTCAAACTGGTGGTTTTGTTATCTTTGAATAAATTTCCAGAAGTAGAATGGTTGGGTCATAAGACAGTTCAACTTTTAACCTTTTTTAACTCCATGTTATTTTCCATTGTGGTTATACCAATTTACATTCCTACCAACAGTACACAAGAGTTTGCTTTTATCGATAGTCTCTCCAACCCGTGTTATTTCTTGACTTTTGATAATGGCTGTTCTAACAGGTGTGGAGTGATATTTCACTTGTGGTATGAGTTGCATTTGCCAGCTGCTTAGTGATACTGAGCACCTTCTTCATGTATCTGTTATCTGTGTTTGTATCTTCTTGAGAAAAATGTCTGTCCAAGTCCTCTGCTCTGTTTTTTTTTTTTTTCTATTAAATTGATTTTTTTTCCTACTGAGTTGTATGAGTTGTTTACATATTTTTGACATTAACTCCTTTGCTGTAAACCTAACTCCAATACAATATTTCATGTCAATAATTTGTTGTTCAGTCACTAAGTCGTGTTTGACTCTTTGCAACCCCCATGGACTGTAGCACAGCAGACTTTTCTGTCCTCCACTGTCTCCCAGAGTTTGCTCAAATTCATGTCCATTGACTCTGATGCTACCTAATCATCTCATCCTCTGCGGCTCCCTTCTCCTTTTGCCTTCTTCAGTCTTTCCCAGCATCAGAGTCTTTTCCAATAAGTCAGCTCTTTGCATCATGTGGCCAGTGTATAGGAACTTCAGCTTCAGCATTAGTCCTTCCAATTAATATTCAGGGTTGATTTCCTTTAAGATTGACTGGTTTGACATCTTTACATTCCAAGGAACTCTCAAGAGTTTTCTCCAGCACCACAGTTTGAAAGCGTCAATTCTTTGGTGCTCAGCTTTCTTTATGGACCAGCTCTCACATCTATACCTGACGACTGCAAAAATCATGCTGCTTAGTTGCTCAGCCCTGTCCAGTGTTTTGCAGCCTCATGGACTGTAGCCCACCAGGCTCCTCTATCCTTGGGATTCTCCAGGCAAGAATACTTGAGTGGGTTGCCATTCCCTTCTCCAGGACTGGGAAAACCACAGCTTTGACTATATGGACTTTTGTCGACAAAGTAATGTCTCTGCTTTTTAATATGATGTCTAGGTTTGTCATAGCTTTCCATCCAAGGAGCAAGTATATTTTAATTTCATGGCTAAAGTCACCATCTGTAGTGATTTTGGAGCCCAAGAAAATAAATCTATAATTGTTTCCACTTTTTCTGCTTCTGTTGGTTATGAAATGGTGGGGCTGGATGCCCCAATCTTACTTTTGTAATGCTGTTTCTAGCCAGCTTTTTCATTTTCCTGTTTTACTTTCATCAAGAGGCTCTTTAGTTTATCTTCATTTTCTGCCATTAGAGTGATATCATCTGCATATCTGAGGTTGTTGATATTTCTCCCAGCAATCTTGATTCCCACTTGGGATTCATCCAGCCTGGCATTTCACATGGTGTACTCTGCATATAAGTTAAATAAGCAGGGTGACAATATACAGCCTTATTGTACTCCTTTCCCAATTTTGAACTGGTCAGTTGTTCCATGTCTGGTTCTAACTGTTGCTTCTTGAACCTGTATACAGGTTTCTCAGGAGACAAATCAGGTGGTCTGGTACTCTTGTCTTTTTCAGAATTTTCCACAGTTTGTTGTGATCCACACAATCAAAGGCTTTCTCGTAGTCAACGAAGCAGAAGTAGATGTTTTTCTGGAACTCTGTTGCTTTCTCCAGCTAATGTTGGCAGTTTGGTCTCTGGTTCCTCTGCCTCTTTGAAACCCAGCTTGTACATCTTAATTTTAAAAAGAGTGTAGTTATCTTAATAGAAGTAGATAAAAGTGGTGAAACTCTGTGTTCATTTATAATTAAGAAACAAGAACAAAATACAAAACTCACAGTAAATTAGAAATAGAAGTAAAATTTTCAAACCTGAAAAAAGAAACAAGAGAAACTTCGAAAAAACATCAGGTATCTGTGAATCATTAATGAGAATCCATTTGGTCAGAAAAAAGACAAGAATGGATTCCTATTATTAATACTCTTCAGTATTTTACCTGCAGCCTTCCCAGTGCAACAAGAAAAGCAAGAACAAATGTACGCAATGCCTCCGCAGGTAGAGACTCTGCCTGCAGTGTGGGAGACACGGAAGACTTGGGCTTAATTCCTGGGGTGGGAAGATTCCCTGGAGGAGAGAAATAGCAGCTCACTCCAGTATTGTTACCCGAGAAATTCCTTGGACAGAAGAGCCTGGTGTGCTATTGTTCAAAAGCTCGCAAAGAGTGGAACACAGCTGAGTGACTAAGCACTCAGAAAGAGACACAATGGTTCCATATGGAAAAATCGAGAATCTCTGTAGAACAGTTATTAGAATTAATAGAAGAATTTAGAAAGGCTGCTGATTCAGAGAGGTCCATATGCAAAGACTGGATATTGTTTCTCTTCAATGAAATAACCAGTTAAAATATAATTAAGATGTTTCAAGTAGTAAAAAGATACAATAAGGTGCATAGAAGTTAATTTAATAAAAAATGAGTAAGATTTTTTGTGGAGTGCCTTATTAAAGTAAAAAAGAATGAATGTCAGAATAAAGAGGTAAGCCGATATTTTGGATGAAAAACTTTTAAAATTGTAACGATATTATTTCCATGGCTAAACTGTGAAATTAATGCTATTTCAATAAAAAGTTGTCATATAATTTGAAAACTATTACTAAAACATAAAGTCAGGGAAAATTAGTGTAATTCTTAAAAATAATAAAGTAGTGGAATACGCTGTTTTAGCTCAACAAATGAAGCTGGAAGAGTTGGTTTCCCAAATTCCAGGGATATTAGACATCTAAATGTTACTGCAAAAACAATACTTTCAGAAAAAATATAAAATATCTTGATTGGTGAAAATATCTTCTTTAAATAAGATGCAAAAAGTAGCAATATAAGGGAAAAGATTTATGACTATCACTGCACTAAAATTTCAGATTATTATAAACAAAACAAAACAAAAAAAACCCAAAGGAATGTTAAACAACAACAATAACAACCACCAAACAACCAAACACTGGAAAAATATATTTACAGTCAACAACTAATAGGAGACTACTAGATAGGAAGTACAAGTTCTTACAAATCATTGAGAGAAAATCTAATATAAAAACAGGCGAAAGAAGTGAACAATCAATTCAAAAATAAGTATCCAAATGGCCAATATATTCATGTTTACATGATCACAGGGACTGTTGATATAAAAATTTAAACCAGTTGGATCATTAAAAATGATTTTAGCAAGTAAGTGAAGTAACAAGAATTTTCAGAATGTATCAAAGCCACCTTTGAAAGAAATTTGTTACTAGCTCAGCTGGTAAAGAATCTGCCTGCAATGCAGGAGACCCTGGTTTGATTCCTGGGCCGGGAAGATCCCCTGGAGAAGGGATAGGCTACCCACTCCAGTATTCTTGGGCTTCCCTTGTGGCTCAGTGGTAAAGAATATGCCTACAATGCGGGAGACCTGGGTTCGATCCCTGGATTGGGAAGATCCCTTGGAGGAGAGCATGGCAACCCACTCCAGTATTCTTGCCTGGAGAATCCCATGGAGAGAGGAGTCTGGTGGGCTACAGTCCATGGGTTGCAAAGAATCAGACATGACTGAGCAACTAAGTGCAATGCAGCTCAGCACAGCAAAGTTGAAGAGGTGGCTGAATCTGACCCACTTCAGCATTTATGTATCACAGAAACTCTCATACTTGTGCACAAGGAAACATGTATCAGAATGTTAATGTGGTATGTCACAATCTGCCACAGGGAAAATGGGTTTTTAACATTTGGTGTATTTATGCAAAAGAAGGCTTTGTAGCTCTTACAATGAATGTATATTTAATAATTAAATTTCAAAAGTATTTTAAGCAGCAAATGAAATAAATATAGGATAATATGTACAACATGATCCCATTTATGTAAAGTTTGACATCATGCACAGAAAAACTCTTTATTATGAACATTTATGCATGGAAATGGTAAACACTAGATTAGGGGTTATGTCGATTCATTTTAGTAGTCTCTCAGGGGAAGGAAATAGGAAAGTGGAATAGAGACACATTATCTAAGCATTAAAGATTATTTATTATAATACATTATCTCTTAAAAATCAGAAGTACGAAAACAAATAAATTTATATTAAAAAAAATCAGAAGTACATGTTGCAAAAATGTTANAATTATTGTACCGTTGCACTCATTTTACATGCTAGCATGATTATGCTCAAAATCCTTCAAAGTAGGCTTCAACAGTATGTGAACCAAAAATTCCAGATGTACAAGCTGGACTTAGAAAAGGCAGAAGAACCAGATATCAAATTGCCAGCATACGCTGGATCATAGAAAAAGCAAGGGAATTCCAAAAAGAAGTCTGCTACTGCTGCTGCTGCTGCCGCTAAGTCGCTGCTGTTGTGTCTGACTCTGTGCGACCCCATAGACAGCAGCCCACCAGGATCCCTCATCCCTGGGATTCACCAGGCAAGAACACTGGAGTGGGTTGCCATTTCCTTCTGTAATGCATGAAAGTGAAAAGTGAAAGTGAAGTCCCTCAGTCATGTCCAACTCAGCGACCCCACGGACTGCAGCCTACCAGGCTCCTCCGTCCATGGGATTTTCCAGGCAAGAGTACTACTTCTGCTTTATTGACTAGACTAAAACCTTTCACTGTGTGGATCACAACAAACAGTGGCATATTCTTATAGAGATGGGAATACCAGACCACCTTACCCTCCTCCTGAGAAATCTGTATGCGAGACAGGAAGCAACAGTTAGAACTGGACATGGAGCATGGACTGGTTCAAAAGTGGGAAAGGAGTACGTCAAGGCTGTATATTGTCACCCTGCTTATTTAACGTATATACAGAGTACATCATATGAAATGCTGAGCTGGATGACTCACAAGCTGGAATCAAGATTGCCAGGAGAAACATAAATTACCTCAGATATATAGATGACACCATCCTTATGGCAGAAAGTGAAGAGGAGCGGAATGAAGAGCCTCTTGATGAAGGTGAAAGAGGAGAGTGAAAAAGCAGGCTTAAAACCCAATATTCAAAAAACTACGATCATGGCATCCAGCCCTATTACTTCATGGCAAATGGATGGGGAAAAATAAACTGTTAGATTTCATATTCTTGGGCTCCAAAATCACTGTGGGTGGTGACTGCAGCCGTGAAATTAAAAGATGCTTGCTCCTTGGAAGAAAAGCCATGACAAACCTAGACGTCGTATTAAAAATCAGAGACATCATTTTGCCAACAAAGGTCCGTATAGTCAAAGCTTTGTTTTTTCTAGGAGTCATGTATGAATGTGAGAGCTGGACCATAAAGAAGGCTAAGCACCAAAGAACTGATGCTTTCAGAAGCTGCAGTGCTGGAGAAGACTCTTAAGAGTCCCTTGGACTGCAAGGAGATCAAGCCAGTCAATTCTAAAGGAGCAACCCTGAATATTCTTTGGAAGGACTGCTGCTGAAGCTGAAGCTCCAATCCCTTTTCCAAATGACACGAAGAGTCAACTCATTGGAAAAGACCCTGAAGCTGGGAAAGATTGAGTGCAAGGGTAGAAGGGGATGACAGAAGATGAGATGGCTGGATGGCAATGTACATGAGTTTGAGCAAACTTAGGGAGAGAGTGAAGGACAGGGAAGCCTGGCATGCTGCAGTTGATAGGGTCACAAAGAATCAGACGTGACTTAACAACAAGGGATCCCCTAGGCTGAGTAAAGCAGAGAGCATAGAGAGGTAGTAGGTCTGGACTGCAAAGAGGGCAGAAAGTCTTGACCATGTTGGCTTTGCCCCATGGTTGGCGAGTATCCTTGAGAGGGTTCACATTTGAGTCTAATGTTGGAGACTTTTTTCTTTCTTTCTCAAAATCAGCAAAAAAATTCCTTTTGGTCAAAGAATGTGGCAGTGTTATGAGAAATGAGTCAGTGGACAGTTTGTGACTGTTCCTGGTGCTAGAGATGAAAACAGATCATCCTGCTATCTGTCAGTCCTTTGGGCCCTGAAAGATAGATTCAGAGGTCACAGCTTTGGTCTGTTACTTCCAGCGCTCAAGCTTAATCATTGCCTTGTACTGCAAGGCAGCTAGAAAAGTTTGCTAGCTAGAGAACTTTGTATGGAAGGAGCTATCCAAAGGGGATTATGTTATGGGACAAATTGCATTTCATCTTCATTATTACTAATAACCATGGTGACAGTCTTGCTACCTTCCTTGTGGGCTTTGTAGTCTTCAACATGCTTTCAAGTACATTCTATCTCTTGATCCCCACAACAGCTCTGTTAAGTAAGCAAGACTTTTAAATTATAAAGTTATTTCTGGGCTCCCAATTATCTGTGCAATTAATCCTGGTTGCATATGCAGCACTCTCATTTGGATTGTCGTAAAAATTATAATGAACAGTTTGCCCTTCTTTTTTTTTTCCAAAATAGTTTAAAATTCAGGACAGGTTGTTGAAATTCTCTCCAAAAGAGTGGGCTTATTTTAGCATTGCATTTTTCTCAGTTTTAGATCCTCCATCTCACATCAAAATAAAAGCTCGGCTGACACAAAAAAATCATTTAGAACAAGGCTGTGTGTCTTTAACACTCCTTAATTACAGCTGGATAAGGTGATGCACTTGGGAATCCTTGGAGAGTAGGCAGGCGATGTGCTACATGTGTTTATTTATCTAAAACAATTTAGTAATTTACAATGGTATCGACTGGGGTTTGCCTGTTGTGGGACATTTTCTTGAACTCTTTGATTTGGTTGGTCTATATCACATTTTCTTGAACTCTGATTTGGTTGGTCTACATCACATTTTCTTTTCATATCTACTTATCCTCCAAGCAGTATTGGAGGATACTTTTGTTGTTATTGAGCCAAAAGTTGCCCATACCCCTTAAAAAGAATTCTGTAAAATGCATGTTTAAAATTCCAGTCTTCAGGAGACTAACTTCATTGGTATGAAACTTGGACCCCGTCTTATTAAACACTGTTAAATATTCACTTCGTTTTCAAGACAAATATGAACAGAAACACAACCAAACATGTACTGTATTAAAATCATTGATTCACAATATTTAAATTTTCAGCTAGCCTCCAATTAGCAGGCTTTCCAATATTTGAACAGAAGACCATTTTAATGTAATTACAAACACATTTTAGGCATCTAAATTTTTTGCATAATTAGTTCCCTATTAAACTATTTATGTAGCCCTTTTTCCATCAGAAACAGAGAAAGCAGAACAATTTTATTCCTTACTGTTACAATAATTAACTATGCAAGTAGAACAGCATATTAATAGAGTATAATTTGTTTACATTTAAAAGAAAATTGTGTTAGATTAGCATAGCAAAAGACTATTTCCATATCCAAGCAGTAATATGTAGGCCTAATAGCAATTTACAGTGTAGTTAAAGAATATTATTAATAAAGTAATACAGTGTAATTCTGTTTGCCCCACCATATTTCACAATGTCCTTAATTACAGCTAATTCCATCGAGACTAATTTGGGGGTTATTAAGCAGTAGACACAGGAATCTTAACTACAACCTTTGCTAATAATGAATTTAGAAGTTACTATAGAACTTGTTCTTCTAAAACATAGGTACAAGATGAGTATTTGTATTTTCTCCCCAGGGTAAAATATATAAACATACATGTATGTAATTGATAACTAAAAACAAGCTTTTCTGGATCCAATGTTTTGTTAACTACTCAGTGAGAGGTTTATTATAAATAAATATAGTTCGGGTGAGATGGGACAGAGATTAGCAGTTAGGTAACAATTTAGATTGGTGATTTTTTTAGGTGAACAAATTTCACTTGCTAATGGCTTGAGTTTTTTCAACCAGAGCAATAATGGGAGTGACTGTACCATGTGGTGTGTGAGTCTCTTCCCCTTGAAAGTCCTGATAGTAAAAACAGTACCTCCTGTCTGTCACCAGTCACTGTGCTCAGTACTACATGTGTGTGTCATCTTCGGTCCTCAGGGAACCCTGTAAGGTTGGCAATATTGATCCCATTTTCCAGTTGAGAAAATGGAGCCCCACAGGGTCTAAGGGATTCACTAGAGGCCACACTATTAGGAAACAGTCAAAGAAGAGTCTGCTCAAGACCTCATAGAGCCTCAGAATTCACATTTCCTAGATGTCATGCTGTTTCCATGTTAGGGATATACCTTTGGTTTTTCAAAATGGGTTGCAAAAAAATCCCCTAAGCTTTGTTGCCCTTTTGGGAGTGCTTTAATATATGCGCCCAGTTTTGAACTGTTTGTGTGCAGATGCCCAAGTGGATAATAGCAAGTCTAATAACTGCGTAAAATTCAGTACAGGCAAAAATATGATCATGTTCGGCTTGCTCCTTTAATACATCTATTTATTGATATTTGTTTCTTTTTAAAAGTAAACATGGATGATAAATGTGAGTCAAATCTGCCTATCGTTTCCAAGTGGTGGAATTCCCGTTTTGCTTTTGTCTCTTTTTGATGGACTCAAGATTCAGAATTGGTGTTTGAAATGTAGAGACCCTGACACTGATACAAGTTAAAAATTCCTTGGTGTTTTGAAGGCACAGAGCAATAAACACTTAATGTTTAGATTGCTGGTGGGTGTGCTTGAGTCAACTCTTGAGTCAGATCCCAGTGCATTCTGTAAACGAGAACGGTGCTCCATCACTGTGAATCCCTTAAAGAGATTTTGACAGTTGGCCTGCATTTCTTTAGTGAACACAGCTAATTAAAGGGCAAAGGAACTATCTGTAGGCTAGGGGGTGAGAAGAAGCAACCCTGGGATGAGGCTCTGTGACCTGAGGTCAGAAGACCAAGCTCAGGCTCTGCCAGGTGCCAGCTGGGTGGAATGGATGAGTTGCAGTCTCTTAGGGCTGTGCGTTCCAATAGGACATTCTGCAGTGATGGAGACGCTCCAGATATGTTATATCCAGTGTGGTAGCCGCTACCCACACACGACTGTTAAGCCCTTGAAATGGGGCTATGAGACCCAGAAACAGAATTATATTTTTATTTTAATTTGTTTAAATCTAAATAACCACATGTGGCTAAGGGCCAACTTTTGGAGAGTGCAGTCTTAGAGCATCAATCACCATGCTTATAAAATAATGATAAAAGCAACCTCTCTAAATATTTCAGAGTATAGCTGTCAACTGAAGATCATACACGCAATGTGATTCATAAACTCTGAGGCATCCCTGAAATATAAGTCATTAGTAATGACCAGAACAACAAGAACAGCAACAATAATGCCAATGATGGCCACTACTTGGACATATCTTCCAAACTAGAAGACCTCAGGTTACCAAGTGTGGACCTCATCATTGTCTCCTACCTTTTTTCCAGAGTGGTGTTGATCTGTGATTCCACACTTCCTAGGGACAGATGGCAATCACTGCAAGCTTAATTACGTATACTCTAGGGGGCCAAAGTAGATAGACAGGCAGGAAGTCCGGAGAGTTAGGTTCTAGCTGTAAGACTGCCATTGGCTGACTGTGTAACCCTGGCTTCTGCTAAAACCCCAGGGGCCAATTTTCTGTAAGCTTTAAGGAAGTTCTTGTAATAGTTTACAGGCACATAGAATGTTAGTGAGAAAAGGGAATTCAGAGATCATCTTGACCAGCCCCTTCCTTCTTCTTGGTAAGCACACTGAAGCCTAGAGTTGGTAAGTGACTTGCTCAGGCTCACTCATCTCGTTGGTGGACAGAACAGGTCTAGGGCAGAGGTCTTTGGCCCTTCCCACTGGGCTCCACTTGCTGGACTCCAGGATGGAGGAGTTAATACCACTGAAGATAGATAGCAACTTGATGATCACATATCCCCACAGGACTTCATCACAGTTCTATGAGAGCTACATAAACCCTACTGTAATTAGCACCATGCGGTAGATTCATTCCCAGAGAACACATTCCATTAAGTAGCTACTCAACTCGGCTTCCATGTTTATAAAAGGATGGAGTTGGATGAGTGGATTTCCAGGGTCCCATCCTGCTCTCAAAGCCTACAATTCTAAAATTCATGCATTCATACAATTTAACACAATTATAAATAAATTCTCATATTACTTATGACAGTGGTCCCTACAAATATTTGAAGTGCTATGGTATTTATATTTGTGAGTCATATTATTCTGTCTGTGCCTGCATGCTAAGTAGCTTCAGTTGTGTCTAACTCTTTGTGACCCCATGGACTGCCAGGTTTCTCTATTCCTGGAATTGTCCAGGCAAGAATTCTGGGGTGGTTGCTACTTCCTACTCCAGGGGATCTTCCTGATCCAGGGATCAAACTCTTGTCTCTCGCATCTCCTGCATTGGCAGGCAGGTTCTTTACCATTGAGCCACCAGGGACACCCCTTTGACTGTTTCTTATTCCGTAAGTTCTAGAGGATAAAGGAAGTGAAGGAAGAGCAGATCAACTTATTCAAGGGAAACAGAATGAGAGTGTCACCCTCCACTGTCCAACCAGTGACCTTAAAAATGTTGAGATGCTTTGGTTGATAAGCAGAACAAATTATTACTTGTTGAGGACCCCAGTCTTTTAAAGTAATTTGGTTTATTTTCATATTCGTTTGTGAAAAGACTTGTTCAGTTCAGTTCAGTTCAGTCGTTCGGTTGTGTTTGACTCTTTGTGACCCCATGGACTGCAGCACGCCAGGCCTCCCTGTCCATCACCAACTCCCAGAGTTTACTCAAACTCATGTCCATTGAGTCAGTGAGACCATCCAACCATCTCATCCTCTGGCATCCTTGAGAATGGAACAAAACTGACCTCTGCTTCCACTCATGGTTAGAAATGGAATAAAGTCAAGATCTTGAGTTGACAGGGTGAAAACCAAGATGACCTGATAGTTCTTGCCATTTTCATTTTTATGGTTTTTTATTTGGAAACAATGGCAACATTTTCTGCTTCTGAAGGGTGACTGATATATATTCATTAAGACTTTCCCCTAAAATGAGTTTTTTCTACTTTCTTTTTTTGAATGAATATTTTATGAATGTCTCAGCTGTTGTGAAACATAATGCCTTTCAAAACCAACCTCCTTTTTTTAATGAAAATCCATAAAATTTTATTTTTCCTTCTTACTGAATTTTATATTTCCATCTTGTTCAAGACAGAGTACATTTTATGAAGTTCAGTTCAGTTCAGTTGCTCAGTCTTGTCTGACTCTTTGTCACCCCATGGACTGCAGCATGCCAGTCTTCCCTGTTCATCACCAACTCTTGGAGCTTGCTCAGATTCATGTCCATGAAGTTGGTGATGCCATCCAACCATCTCATCCTCTGTTGTCCCCTTCTCCTCCTGCCCTCAGTCTTTAGGGGGGAAGGATAAATTAGGCATTTCAGTTCAGTTCAGCTGCTTAGTCACGTCTGAGTCTTTGCAACCCCATGAACTGCAGCACACCAGGCCTCCCTGTCCATCACCAACTGCTGGATTCACCCAAACCCATGTCCATTGAGTCAGTGATGGCATCCAACTATGTCATCCTCTGTTGTCCCCTTCTCCTCCTGCCCTCAATCTTTCCCAGCATCAGGGTCTTTTCCAATGAGTCAGCTCTTCGCATCAGATGGCCAAAGTATTGGAGTTTCAGCTTCAACATCAGTCCTTCCAATGAACACCCAGGACTGATCTCCCTTAGGATGGACTGGTTGGAACCTCTTTGCAGTCCAAGGGACTCTCAAGAGTCTTCTCCAACACCAGAGTTCAAAAGCATCAATTCTTCAGCACTTAGCTTTCTTTATTGTCCAACTCTCACATCTATCCATGACCACTGGAAAAACCATAGCCTTGACTAGATGGACCTTTGTTGACAAATTAATATCTCTGCTTTTTAATATACTTTCAAGGTTGGTCATAGCTTGCCTTCCAAAGAGTAAGTATCTTTTAATTTCATGGCTGCAATCACCATCTGCAGTGATTTTGGAGCCCCCAAAATAAAGTCAGCCACTGTTTCCACTGTTTCCCCATTTATTTGCCATGAAGTGATGGAACCGGATGCTATGATCTTAGTTTTCTGAATGTTGAGCTTTAAGGCAAATTTTTCACTCTCCTCTTTCACTTTCATCAAGAGGCTCTTTAGTTCCTCTTCACTTTCTGCCATAAGGGTGGTGTCATCTGCATATCTGAGGTTATTGATATATCTCCCAGCCAAAAATATATTTAGGAGTTTAGGATTAACGTATCCACGCTGCATGTGTGCAAAGGTGTCACTCAGTCGTGTCTGATTATTTGCAACTCCATGGATTGCAGCCCACCAGGCTCCTCTGTCCATGGAGTTTTTCAGGCAAGAATACTGGAGCTGGTTGCCATTTCCTTCTCCAGCAGATCTTCCCCACCCAGGGATCAAACCTGCATCTCCCATGACTCCTGCATTGGCAGGTGTATTCTTTACTACTGAGCCACCTGGGAAGCTCAACACATACACAATATTATTATTTATTTATAACCAACAAGGACTACTATATAGGACAAGGAACTACTCAATATTTTGTAATAACCTATAAGGGAAGAGAATCTGAAAAAGAATATATATATATATATATATATAAAACACCGACTCACTTTGCTGTACACCTGAAACTAACACAACCTTGTAAACCATCTATACTTTAGTAAAACAAAACGGAAGACAATTGTAGGCATTAAACGTTAGGTGTAGGGAAGTCTGGTGATTAGCACTGGGCTGGAAGACCTAGTGTACAGGTAGACTCCAAAATAAGTTGGAGCTGCAGCGGACAGACCCAAGAAAGTAATGACGAAGGGTCAGCAGTTCAAGTCCTTAGGGAGCTGGGAGTACCTGGAGATTTCAGGGCAGGGGCATGATATACCCAACATCCTTCCTAAGATGGTCACTTTGGTGCTGGTTTATGGCATGAATTGAAATGAAAAGAGAAGAGAGGGGACAAAGAGACACGATAAGACGTGACAAGAGCCTCAACAAAGGTGATAAGACTGAAAACGGAGGAAACAAAAGAGGATTGTGGTTGAGAATCTTCACGACTTGGAGGAGATGCATACAGGAAGTCAAAGGTGACTGGAAGGTTGAGTGTTGACCAGGAAGAGTCACTTGGTGTCAGCGCGCAGAGGTGAGAGGGGAAAAGGGGTGAAGAGCTGACTCCTCTGGAAAACTCTTTCCATTTTTATTGCTTGATGTTGTATTTTCCTTCACATGTTTTCTATTTAATATTATTTTGTCTCTAGGTTTTTTTAAAGTTTTCTTTCAAAAAAGTTAGGACTTTATTGCGACACCTTCCCTTAGTCCTTCACTGTGTTGACATGGGCTCACAGGAAGCCAAGCAGAGTCAGCACTGCACTGTGGCAGGCTGTACTGGGGAAGGGAAAGGCTACCCACTCCAGTATTCTGGCCTGGAGAACTCCATGGGCTGTGTTCAGGCCATGAGGCTGCAAAGAATCGGACACGACTGAGAGACGTTCACTTTCACTTTCAGGCCGTACCCGTCTGTGGGCTTGCGCTCCTTCAGTCTGTTTCACTTGATGCAAAATATCAAATGGCTTCTCAGAATGTCACTGGGGGAGCAGGGGGAGAAACAGCAATCACACATTTTAATATTACAAAAGTCTCATGTGCTGCCTACTTTGTTTCAACAGAAAGAACAGTTATCTAACGGTGCTGTAGGCTGGGTTGGCATCAGCCTCACTGATGTTGGGGGGCTTCCCTGAGGGTTCAGCAGTAAAGAATCCGCTGGCCAATGCAGGAGACTCAGGTTTCATTCCAAATCGGGAAGATCCCCTGGAGAAGGAAATGGTAGCCCCCTTCCGTACTCTTGCCTGGGAAATCCCATGGATGGAGGAGCCTGGTGGGCTACAATCCATGGGCTCGCAGAGAGTTAGACATGACTTAGCAACTAAACAACCACAACTTATCTCCCGGTGCTGCGGACCCTACCGAATCAGGCCCTTTAATTCAAGTCAAGATGTGGAGGCTTTCCAAGACTCCTGGGGGCATGGACCCCTGCGCTTTTCTTCTTGCCTTAGACTGATACCATTTTCACTTTGATAGTGAAAGTGTTGTCCCAAATAAAGGCAGCACTGTTCCCTGACTGCAGCTGTTAAGCTGGAATCTTATCAGTCACAACGATGGCAGGAGACCCACCAGCTCTCATCCTGAGTTAATCAAATTAGAAGGTATTGTCATTCTTTCCCTAGCTAGCAAGAAATTTTCACTGAAGCATTTGGGCCACACCCTTCATATCTAAGAATAATCTCCCTGCAAGATATATTTACAGTATTCAGTTGCTTTAGGGCATTATCCTCTTTGATTACTTTCTTCATAGAGTGAACCTGTTGAAGGCAGCATTTCTGCTTTGCAAATGCCTATTCCACTTTCAGGCGCAGTATCCGCGTAGTCACGTGGTAACCCTGGCATAGTTGCCACTCATGTCAGAGGAGAATCTGGAAAAAATGGTGTGAATGTTTTCTGAAAAGCTATCAGTTGGATTTTTTTTCGAGTATGTTTTGTTTTCACTGTGAAATAGTGTCCAGTTCTGATAGACATTAAGCAGTAGTAGCAGCCTAATCTGGAATGAAAACAAGATTAATTGGCCTCCAAAATGATTAGTTTCTACAAAGGTGTTTTTCTCATTCACATTTTCTGTCCTTTTTCCCAATGACTTTGCAGCTGTTTCTCAGGTCTGGCCAAGTTCTTGCCTGTTTTTCTGTTCATGCTGTTGAATATCTGGGACTCGCATCTTCCAGTATTATAGTTCTAAAACAAGTTTGACCCTGTTGGTACACTCTCTGACATTCATCATGTGAAGAAAGCATCCTTCAGTTTCCATGTGATACAGACTTGGAGGGTTCATTCCCAAGGTCTGCTCTCTCTACTTAAATACAGGATTTTAGAAGGATTTGAATGGCTGGGGAGTGGGGGTTTTGGAATTCACAGATCCATGAACCAGCAGATCATATGATGAGCTCTTTCCCATTTGATATTCTCCCATCTCACACCTGAATATTCATTGGAAGGACAGATGCTGAAGCTGAAGCTCTAGTACTCTGGCCACCTGATGTGACGAATCAACTCATTGGAAAAGACCCTGATGCTGGGAAACACGAAAGGCAGGAGGAAAAGGGGATGACAGAGGATGAGATGGTTGAATTGCACCGTCAACTCAGTGGACATGAGTTTGAGCAAACTCTGGGAGATAGAGGATAGGGAAGCCTGGCGTGCAGCAGTCCACAGGGTTGCAAAGAGTCGAACATGACTGAGCGACTGAACAACAACAATTTCACACCTGGGCTCCACATGGTTTTCATGGTCATTTGGTAACAGTTGGAAAATTGCTCCCCTCCTCTCAGAAAAAAAGAAGAAATCTTAACAGGAGAGAAAATCAGTGGCCCTCTCTTCCTTTCATCCCTTTATCTCTTTTGTTGATTCTGTAAAAAGAAGCTCCACGAGTGCCTCATTTTTATTTTAGAATTAAAATTCAGAATATGATGAAATTATCTCTGTATTATATTAGTGCATAAGTCTAAGGCTTTTCAGGTTATGGATGGCCCATATTTGACAATTCTGATCAATTTAAAAAATATTCGTATTGGCCCTTTTTATTTCCCATATTTCTGACTTCCTAAAATAGGAAGCAATTATTACAGCGGAAGAGACAGATGAGCAGGAGAAGTCTTCCTACCACCCTGAGGGTTGTTGGGAAGTCTGTATGTTCATTTTTATTTATTTTTAAAATTTTTCCGCTCTTCCGTCCAAAGTTGCCTAGTCAAATATAATCTTTGTGCTTACAAATACATTCAAACAGCTTGCTACTGTTTGTCCCAATTTTCATGTGGGCCCTTCAAATCTTGCTTTCTTTTTGTAAAAGCCACATTTTACATTCATAAACCATTGCATGTTGCTCATTTAACCCTGTTCCCACGCTCCACTCCAAATGCATTACGGACTGACCCCGCATGTCAGCACTATAGCATTGTACAGTAAATAGAGTGTTTTGCTTCATAAATCAAGCATAGAACTTATAGGCAACTTCAGCATAAAAAAAAAAGTCCTGAAATAATATGGCCCAGCTGCTGGAGAGAGACATTGTATTCATAAAGCTGGCCCTAAATTACTGACATTGAAATCCAGATTTGACAAAGCTAAGACTATTTTGGAGGATTCTGAGTAATCCTCATGAAATTCCAAATTTCTCTTTTGTTGTTTTGAAGGAGATTCATTTCTAAGAAGAAAGAGGGTTAGACTTTCTTCTCTCTACAAGATCTTTGATGGTATCAGAAAGGTGCACTGGAGTGGCAGGTTCACCTCGTTGTTGAAGTCTCTTTGCAAATCATCTGTTTTTCCTTTGGGAACCTGCTCTCCTGGGCTTACTGCTCTTACTTTTATTGCATCCGTCAGCAGTAAAATGCAAAGGTGATTGGGAAAACCCAGGTTTGGATGTCTCTCCCCTCTAAAAGAGATCGAACACTGTCTCATCGGGGGCATCCAAAGATAGATACTAATTTTATTTCAAGCAGCAATTTGTATTTCTCTATTGGGAAAAAAAAAAAAGGTCTAAAAGTCCCTTAGTTGGCAGGACTTCTTGCTTTCCCTGTTCTATGTTCATCTTTCTTTATAGGTAGCAACTTTAGCATTAAAATTTAAAAATATGACCCAAATCCCCAGAACCAAAAGAAACTAAAGTACATTTCCAGCAGTTTCTCCAAAAACATGCTTTGAAAATTCCCTATAATGAGAACACCTTGTCCATGGTGAATTGTCAACATATCAGCTAGTTTAGGCCGTAATCTCTCTAGTCAACACGATTTACTGAAATAAATTAAAGTCATTTTATTTTTCCATGAAACTTCACTCTTCCCACCTCACCAAAAAAAAAGAAAATTATTTTTTTTAAAGCACAAAAACTAAATGCTTATAACAAATGTAATTACAATAGTATAAAAATTAACGAGAT
Source organism: Neotragus moschatus (assembly GCA_006410615.1). Taxonomy (NCBI): domain Eukaryota; kingdom Metazoa; phylum Chordata; class Mammalia; order Artiodactyla; family Bovidae; genus Neotragus; species Neotragus moschatus. The sequence continues at coordinate 192,595 of SJYA01002857.1, forward strand.
GGGAAAAGCTAATGTCTGTATTATATCTTTCATGCAAGTGGATTAAAACCCATTACCACCTTGTTAAAAGCATTTATCTGCTAACTGTAAAATGAGTTCAACAAGATTTTTTTTTTTTAATTTTAATGTCCTTAGTACAGGTATTTTCTTTGTTCACCCAAGATAGAAGAGTCTGACTGAATTATGTTCTGGCGTAAATTGCCTTCTGGAATTCAACTACTTCTTTTTGGAAAGTAGCAGTATCTTCAAATTAACCTCAGTTAACACGAATGGACTAAAAAAATTGTTCAAAAATTTCTGTAGTTCAAAAATTGTCAGATTTGTTGAAATGAATAATGTGTTTGGATTTTTGGAAGACCTTTACAAATTTTGAACCTCCTGCAGTTCCATTTGGTGTAAAGAATTATACTATAAACAAGGGGCTCCATCTGTACTTTTGAAATAACTATTCAGTTTTCCATTTCAGACAAATTGACACGACAAACTGAAAAGCAGAAGTTAGTGTTCAAAGAAGTTCAAGAGTAAACATTTAGTCAATTCGTCTGCTTAGACTGAGAAAGCCTCTGTGCCCAGGATTCTGAAGGTAGGTTCTAGGTTGGTGGGGAAGATTCTCTGTACTCTTTTCCCAGCTTCAGGTCACATGCAGAATGAGTCTGCTCATAGCATCCTCACTATTTCTGGGTATTGTGTTCATATCATACTACATTTGTGAATGAGAAAAAAAATTTATATTAAAATTTCATCTACTCCCTTTGTTGTTTTTTTTTCCCAGTCTTCCCACAGATGACCTCGACCACTATTTGGTCTCCATATTTGGCATTTCTAGGAAACTGCATTTCTAGGAAATGGAGTAAGATGATAATGGCTGATGGAAATGTCTTTGATAAGGCTCAGGAAGACAAGTTCTAGAAGGCTGTTTTAGTTATCTTACTTCCCAGTTCAACTCGACAGGAAGTTACAGATGACCAATACACAAGTTTTGTCTATAAGTGCTGTGATCTGCTCATAGCAGGAGCTGTCATTTTGAAAGCAAAATTTAAGGTATGTGGAAATCAGGGTGTGAAGGGCGATACATACAGCTTCACCCAGAACAGTTGGTACATGTCGTTCTTGGGATCCCATTTTCCATTTTCCCCAGCACTTGCTCTCTGGGATCTGTTGCTCAAAGATTCAGGGATTCCCGGCTTGGCCACTGGGTCTCTCACTGTGCCTGAGGGTCATGCATGCCCCAAGGAGCCCTGCGTTCTTCCCGTGTCTGTGTGAAATCGTGCGCCGCCCCACGCGAGCCTGCTTGCGTGCGGCCTGCCTTTCCAGTAACCCACTCTCTCCCCCTTGCTGATCTTTCCATGCCGTCTCTCGTATTTGGCCTCATGTAAGCCTCCCATTCTCAGTGCAGTCTGGACTTGCAGTGCTGCCCAGCGGGGCTGTGCTTGTCTCTGACCTCCCAGAGCACACGTGGTCTTTATCATTCATTTGGAGTGCCTCGTGTATAGCTGGGCATTGTGAGCTATCTTGTAATCGCTGTGTTTTTCTCTCTAATGAGATCATGCCTCTCTGAGAAATGATGATGCCACTTCGTACCCTCTGGCCTCAGTACCTGGTAGGCTTTCAATGACAGCTGGCTGATAGAGGGATGAAGCATTGTGGGGAAGTCTGTGGAAGTAGAATGAGTTGACATGATGTACTCCCGTGGTAGTTAATCTCTGCAGACTTGTGTTGGATCAGAATCATCAGGCTTAGATAAGACCATTTCAGCAACTGATTGACTGATGCAACATTGCTTTTGCAGATGAAAAGGCAACTGAAGCTAAACCTCTCTCTAGTGTGGAATGCATAGAAAACAACTTAAATTTTGATAAAGGTTGTTTATTACAGACACGGCATTAAATTCCTCAAGGCTTCTTTTTCATAGGGGATATCAGAGTGTGATCACAGTATATGCTTTTAACCATTTCTTTAACAGTTGGATTATCTCCACTCAGTATCCCAAAACCTATAGCAAGGAAACTCAGGATGAAGATAGAGAAGGGACTTAGCATTCAACAAATTCATACTTTTTGGCACTTAATTCTCCATGATAACCTTACCAGGTGGATGGAATTATATCTTCATTGATTGCCTGAGAAACCAGAAATGGAGGGATGTTAAATTAATTGTCCAAGATCAAACAGAGACAATGCGAGCCTCTCTGTTTTATGTCTCTGACCTATTCCACCACTGTTTTGATTTTTAAAAAAGGCATCAGCTCTTCTAATAATGGGTCACCATCTTATTAAAACTTCTGATTTACTTCCAATCGGAACAGAGCTAGCACTTTTTTTTGTGTGTGGTGCTGTGCCATTGCTACAGATTTGGGAGGGTGGAGGGATTGTGATCTGAGCAAATCTGGTTTGATTCATCCAGGAGGATGAGCCCTTATAACATTCTCCAGTTACGTTTTCCAGTTATGTGCTTGCTTACTTTTAAACTAGGGCTTCCCAGGTGGTGCATGCTAAAGAACCTGCCTGCCAGTGCAGAAGATGCGAGAGACGCAGGCTTGATCCCTGGGTTGGGAAGAGCCCCCGGAGTAGAAACTGGCCACCCTCCCCAGCATTCTTCCCCGGGAAATTCCAGGGACAGAGGAGCTTGGTGGGCTACAGTCCATGGGGCCACAGAAGAGTCAGACATGACTAAAGCAACTTAGCACACAAGCACTCAGCGATAAACAAGACACAGCCCTCTTTGCTGAGGACGTATATCTGATAGGTGAGAGAGTGATCTTACATGTAAGTTCAGTAATGCTAAAGAATGTACAGATAACCTGAGGATACAAAAAGAGGGATCAGTTGGATGGAGTAGGTCACGAAAGCCTTCTGCGAGGAGGAGTCACCTGGCTATGGGTCAGGAGGAGGATATTTGGGCAGAACATCAGAACAGGAAGCAGAAAAGGCCCAGGCATGCCACAGGCAGGACGCAGAGTCAGTTGCAGCAGGAGAATGAGGTGCCAGAGGGTGCAAGTCACAGAGATTGGGCTGCAGGGCTTGATGGGCAGAGCTGTTTGCAGAGGGCCTTGTTTAGCTGTATCCAGAGCCAGGGCAGAGCCCTAGAGTTCCACACGGCAATCCAGAGGCTAGGACGGGTGGGAAGAAAAAGAAGACTCTGCCCCAGTGACCCAGATGCTCTCTATTCATGTCAAAGCTTGTTGCTTTTCCCCCAATCGTTTCAATTTTTAATTTCAGTAGCAAAAGGCACATATGGAGCACTTAATGTGTGCCTCACACTATGTTTCATGCAGAAAGGTGTGTTTAAACCAGGTGTATGGTTAGAAGCTGAAGAGGATTTGAAGGAGATACTACTTTTTAAAATCGAGTACCTGAAAATCGATCTGACTTTTGCTGCAAATGATGACATTTCATTCTTTTTCATGGCGGACTAGTGCTGCATGGTGAATATATATATTCACACACACACACACGCACACACACCACATACAAGAAAGAAGCAGACCCACAGATATACAGAGAACAAACAAGTGGTTAGTGGTGGGGAGCTAACATAAGAATGGAGGAGTGGGACATACAAACCACTGGGTGTGAGATAGGTTAAAGGCTAAAGTGCAATACATGGAATACAGCCAATATTTTGTAATAACTATAAATGGAGTGTAACCTTTTAAGATTGTATAAAAAAATGAATTTTTGGAAAAAGACCTTGGGACTTCTCTGATGGTCCAGTGGTTAAGACTCCAAGCTTCCAATGCAAGAGGCATGGATTCAATCCCTTACTGGGAACTAAGATCCCATATGCCCTGCAGTGTGGCCAAAAATAATACAAATAAATAAATAAAAAATCTTTCTTCCTTAAAAATCTTAAATGGCTTCCTGTCCTCTGGAGAAGGAAACTCACACACACACACACACACACAAGGGCCTGAAAATCTATATGGGAAGATAGGAAAATGTGCAAGAAATAATAACTACATGATAATATAAGAAAGTACAGGGTTAATTGCTGGTATATATCCCAAGAGTGATAAGAAAGGTGGGGGTCCTTTTCCTTTGCAAGTAGTCTTTGCAACTTAGCATCCTGTTACTTCTTAGAACACCGGGTGGCTTGATCTATGGAGCCCCAAGCGACACAGAGATTTGCTTACTGAACACATTGCAGAGACAGGAGCTAAATGCTCTTTGAAAAACTGAAAATGTGAGTTGCTCAGTTGTGTCTGACTCTTTATGACCCATGGACTGTCCAGTCTGTGGAATTCTCCAGGTCAGAATACTGGAGTGGGTAGCTGTTCCCTTCTCCAGGGGATCCTTCCAACCCAGGGATCGAACCCAGGTCTCCGAGTTGCAGGTGGATTCTTTACCACTAAGCCACCTGAGAAGTCCAAGAATACTGGAGTGGGTAGCCTGTCTCTTCTCCAGGGGATCTTCCTGGCCCAGGAAGCGAATCAGGGTCTCCTGCATTGCAGGCAGATTCTGTACCAGCTGAGCTACCAGGGAAGGACTTCACGCTATTATGTTTACTGATCCCTGCTCTATAAGCTAGAGGGGTCAAGGATGATTGAAGTCTAGAAAGTGACGGGATATAAATAGTTAATAGTCAAACCTAGGGCCCGCTCTGAACCTTCAGAGGCAGTCAGTAAGTTGAATGCAGCAGCCAGAAACAGCCACTGCTGCTCACCCGTTGAAACAGCCGAGCTGCCGTCATTTGCACAAGGTGCAGTAACAGATCAGCCTTTCAGGGGACCCTGCACACACTGCACATTGCCGCAGTCTCACCTCGGTCACAGAGCCTCTGCCTCACAGCTGGGCTGAAGGAATTAGCTTGCACACCAGAATATTAATGTCAGCATCTTTTATCACATGGGCTGGGGATTTGCAACCATTTGAAAAAAAAAAAAGCAACCACCGACTCTGCTCGTGATTATCTGTGATTTAGAGAACGGGGCAAAGTTATTTAAACACACACACACCCAAAACCGTCTGTCATCGAACGCGTGGTTGACGTGTCTCCATGTAAGAAAATGTAAGTCGAAATATTTGGGATGCTTTCTTATTTCTGAGCAGTCGTGACAACGGAAAAGCAAAACAGAAAAGCAAACAAAACTCCAGAAGGTGCTTGAGAAAAAGAAGGAAAAGAATGCTCCCCCACTTCTGCCCATCCCCTCAAACCCACCTTGCTGTGGATTGCACCGTCTAGGCAGAGAAATATGATCAAATGCTTTTGGCTTGTGGGTGAGGATTTCATGGATCTTGCCCAGCTTGTCATGGCCAGATAATAGTTTAAACAGGAAGATTCTGGGAAAGGTGGGGGGCTTATGGATAGGAGTAATCTGCAAGTGTTAGAATCCGCTACTTAACCAAGGAGGAGGAGCCGTGCCAGTAGCTAGGCATGGACTGGGGCCAGCAGAAGCCAACGGAATACAACCGAGAGAAGCCAGCGTTGGCACTGGAACATGCCGTCAGGCCCAAAACATCTCCGATGCTTTGACCAGGAGCCAGCATGAGCTCAGCCTCAGGTGCGGCAGGTTCTTACTTTTTTGTCACCAAATCCCACAGTCAAAGCCATTTCTCTCCAAGGGTGGTAGATCCCATCAGGGGCTGCCTCAAAATCAACTAGATTGCTTTATCAATGTATCAATTTCTCCATCAAAAATCAATCAAGTGTGCTCTTTGCCCTCCAGTGGTGACCATTCTAAGACAGCGGGATGTTCACATCAGACACTCACTCATTGGCAGAAAAATTCCACCCCAATGAAACCCATTACTCCAGAACTTTTACACAATTATATTTTTTAAAAAAGACCTCAAAATGAAGCTCCAGTACAACTTGTCTCATATGAGTAATTTTCTTATCAAGATATTAATCTAGATACATCATTCTCTTAAATGTTTCGGGATGAAATATTTGGTGCTTATCATGGTATGTCTTGACCACATCCTATTGTAACACCTGCTAATCCTGCCGTTTGACTTTTTAGGAACCTTTATAGGCTCCTCCTGTATTTATTTCCCTTGTTCTTTAATCTCTTGAATACTCTCAGTTTTGTGCTCGGAGATGCATAATTCTTTTAAACGAGAGGTGAATTAATGAATTCTATAAGCCACTAGCACTTCCATAACAGTTATCTAGCAATGATGTAGTAAATAGCGTAAAATTTGAGATTCATTATTGGATTTTTCACGTACCAGCTGAATTACCTTAGGAAGGTTACTTAATTTTTCTCTGCCTCGGTTTCCTTATCTGTGCAATAGGGATAATGACATTTATTTCAAAAGTAGGTCTTGATAATCAAGGGAGATAGACATTTGCCATTCATTCGCTAAGTTGTGTCCAACTCCTTGTAACCGCATGAACTGCAGCAGGCCAGGCTTCTCTGTCCTTCACCATCTCCCAGAGTTTGCTCAAACGCATGTCCATTGAGTCGGTGATGCCATCCAACCATCTCATCTTCTGTCGCCAAATGATTTGATATCATCTCTTTTCCAGAGTGAGTTCCCAGTAAACGTCAGTTCCTGCCACTTGGATTTCAGGAAATAATGGTTGATACCATTGAAATTAAGGTCCTCTTCTGGCCAGAGTGTCATATTTGCTTATGATATTTTCTGAACTAAGACTGGATTGCTGGAAAAGTAAGTGCACAGCTTACAAGTAGATGTATTATTCTAGTATATATTTAATCAATTAGTGTATTTTATAGTAATTTTTCTTGTCTGAGGAGAAATCTTTTGTAGTTTAAAGAAGACAGAAGGAATAATTCGAGCACATTATTGTTTGGTTGAAAATATTGCTTTCACCTTACCCAAAACTGCAGGTATGGGCTACATATAGCACCTTAAATCAATGGCTTCAAACTCTGTAAATTCTAGGCTGGTGGAGTCATTTGGGGACAATAGATGCTCTGAAAGTCTGGATGAAGAGGAGACGTCTACTTCTATTTCCAGGGACAATAACAATATTTCTAAAAGACTGCCATGAGCTCTCATTTGCAAAGTCTCATCAATCTGAGACTTTATCCTTGGCACAAAAGTAGACTTTTGTCCTCTCTGCTAAATACCAAGCAGAGTAACAGCAGGCCCACAGGAAAAGGTGGCATATTTACCATCATAACAAAACACAGGGTTTTTTAGGGAAGAGGAGTTGCATATATTTTCTAGAAAACAACATACTTGCCATGCCAGCACAGGCAGGCATTCTTCAAGCTGAACCTCAATTTCCTTTCATTATTGCCTAAATCCCCTCTCAGCAGAATACAGATAAATCCTTTTCAGTTACTGTAGGATTTTGAAATTTAAGAGCAAGAAAGCAAACAAATAGACAAGGGTATAGAGGAACAGTGTGTAAGTCCATCTTTCTTCTGTTATCTTTACACAGCCTGTCTCTCACCCAAACATCGAAACTGTTTGGAATTCAGGCAAGGATGGACAACTGAGTTTAATGAGTCCTCTTGTGAATTTGAGGCCTGCAGAGCACTTTACTGTATCGAATCTCAGGGCTTCTCTTGTCCCTTGATTTGGTCCATAATCAGCCAAAGAAAAATTATTGACTCTAGCACAGGGGTAGTTCCGGTAAAATACAACTTCTTAAAAACATGTTGAATCCTAACAATATAAGTAACAAAATACCACTAAGAATGTAAAACTGATGAGCCATGATGCTTATAAGAATGTGCTTTAAAACATGAAGAGTGTCTTATCGTTTGGTGTGTATTTCACGAACAAATGCCTATAACCAGAGAGACAAATAACGTCTCCACTCTGATGTCTTGCTGTTCTGTGACACATTCCTCGGGCAAAGATATGAGACTGTATACTTCAGGAGCAAATGTTACCCCAGCCAAGGGCTTTATTCTGTAATAGTTCTTGCCTCCTTTGTTCCTTTTTATTTTTTTGCTTAGAAATTAACTATCTCTTCCCTTATGCAGTTATGTTTATCTTCTAAACTAGATTATTAACTCTTCAGAATATCACAGACAATATCTAAACTCTTAATGACCTTCATCTATGGGTGTGTTCAGCATGCTAAGTCACTTCAGTCGTGTCTGACTCTGTTCAAGCCCATGGACTGTAGCACACCAGGCTCCTCTGTCCATGGGATTCTCCAGGCAAAAATTCTGGAGTGGGTTGCCATGCTCTTCTCTGGGAGGCCGTCCTGGCCTGGAATGAGTGCCATGTCCTTCTCCAGGAGATAGTCCTGGCCTGGAGTGGGTGCCATTCCCTCCTCAAGGGGGTTGTCCTGGCCTGGAGTGGATGCCATGTCCTTCTCCAGGAGATAGTCCTGGCCTGGAGTGGGTGCCATGCCCTCCTCCAGGAGGTCGTCCTCGCCTGGAGTGGGTTGCCATGCCCTCCTCCAGGGGGTCGTCCTGGCCTGGAGTGGGTGCCATTCCCTCCTCCAGGAGGTCGTCCTGACCCTGAGTGGGTGCCATGCTCTCCTCCAGAAGGCCATCCTGGCCTGGAGTGGGTGCCATGCCCTCCTCCAGGAGGTCATCCTGCCCTGGAGTGGGCTGCCATGTCCTCCTCCAGGAGGTCGTCCTGACCCTGAGTGGGTGCCATGCCCTCCTCCAGGAGGCTGTCCTGGCCTGGAGTGGGTGCCATGCCCTCCTCCAGGAGGTCGTCTTGGCCTGGAGTGGGGTTGCTATGCCCTCCTCCAGGGGGTCGTCCTGGCCTGGAGTGGGTGCCATTCCCTCCTCCAGGAGGTCGTCCTGACCCTGAGTGGGTGCCATGCCCTCCTCCAGGAGGTCGTCCTGGCCTGGAGTGGGTGCCATGCCCTCCTCCAGGAGGTCGTCTTGGCCTGGAGTGGGGTTGCTATGCCCTCCTCCAGGGGGTCGTCCTGGCCTGGAGTGGGTGCCATTCCCTCCTCCAGGAGGTCGTCCTGACCCTGAGTGGGTGCCATGCTCTCCTCCAGGAGGCCATCCTGGCCTGGAGTGGGTGCCATGTCCTCCTCCAGGAGGCCGTCCTGGCCTGGAGTGGGTGCCGTGCCCTTCTCCAGGAGGCCGTCCTGGCCTCGAGTGGGTGCCATGCCCTTCTCCAGGAGATAGTCCTGGCCTCGAGTGGGTGCCATGCCCTTCTCCAGGAGATAGTCCTGGCCTGGAGCGGGTGCCATGCCCTCTTCCAGGAGGTTGTCCTGGCCTGGAACGGGTGCCATGCCCTCCTCCAGGAGGTCATCCTGGCCTGGAGTGGGTGCCATGTCCTCCTCCAGGAGGCCGTCCTGGCCTGGAGTGGGTGCCATGTCCTTCTCCAGGAGATAGTCCTGGCCGGGAGCGGGTGCCATACCCTCCTCCAGGAGGTCGTCCTCGCCTGGAGTGGGTTGCCATGCTCTCCTCCAGGGGGTCGTCCTGGCCTGGAGTGGGTGCCATGTCCTTCTCCAGGAGATAGTCCTGGCCTGGAACGGGTGCCATGCCCTCCTCCAGGAGGTCATCCTGGCCTGGAGTGGGTGCCATGTCCTTCTCCAGGAGATAGTCCTGGCCTGGAGTTGGGTGCCATGTCCTTCTCCAGGAGGCCGTCTTGACCGAGGGAGCAGACCGGCAGCTCTTCAGTCTCCTGCCTTGGCGGGCAGCTCTTTCACCACTAGCGCTGCCAGGGATGCCCTTATCTATGGCACACTCTGCAAAAAAGCAAGCCCTTTATGCAATTGATTTTGTTTCCTGTCTGCTCCACCTACATTGGAAACACCTATGTTTTAACTTCTCATTTCTGGAGCCAGATGGAGTATTGTCTTGATGCGGTCTCTACAGGTGAGGGATGAAGGTATTTCTGAGGATGGTGGAAAAGCTTGCCCTCTTCTGTCCCCTGCGATCCCCACCTGGCCTCCAGTACCACCTACCCAGTACAATACCATGAGACATCCCGATCTGTTGTTGTTTTAGTCACTGAGTCTTGTCCGACTCTTTAGTGACCCCATGGACTGTAGCCCATCAGGCTTCTCTGTGAATGGGATTTCCCAGGCAAGCATACTGGAGTAAGTTGCCATTTCCTTCTCCAGGGGTCTTCCTGACCCGGGGATCGAACCCCCATCTCCTGCACTGGCAGGCGGTTCTTTACCACTGAGCCCCCAGGGAAGCCTCCTCGTTATTTAATACTTAATTGTTTATTATTTAATACAGTCTGTAGAATTACAGAGTCAGAACAGGATTCAAGAAGTCTAATAGAGCCTTCTGGCCTCAGGGAAGATACTCTGAGACAGTGTCAAACAGACTTGTTTACTGAGTCCATATGGCCTAAAATGGCAAGAAGAGAAGACTGTAGCCCAGGCTACCACATAGAAATCTGTTCTTCACTTCCCTGTCTATGTATGTTTCAACATATTTTAGAAGGAAATTCATTTCTTTTGGCATGTATTCCTCTTTACCAAGCTTTTCTGGATGTTTCAATACATTCAATACATTGTCTTCCAGATAAAAGAGGTTTATCTCTTTATAAATTATAGGACCTATTTAGATGCCTTCCTGTTATCTTTCCCTTAAATATAAATGCTGTGTATGTCTTGTCAGTGTTTGGGTTTTTTTTCTCTGATCCTTCAATGAGTTATTTAAAAAAATAGTGACTTTAAAATATTAGCTCTACTCCTTAAAAATCGCATTAGTAAAAGTGATGCAAGCACATTGAGGAGGGTGTGGCAAATGAGGAAAAGATGGGTAATAGCGAGAGTTCCACCACGTTTGTACCAACCTTGCTGTTAGTTTAGCATATTTCTTTTCAGTCTCCTTTTTCCGATACAGAATTTGTTTGTATTTATTATCACAGGACTTTTTGCTTGCTCTTTCTCAATCAATATGATCACAAAGCATTTCCAAAGTGTTTAGTCTTCATAATAATCACTTTTGCAGAATGGATACAGGTGTGTGTACGGCTGAGTCGCTCTGCTGTGCCCCTGAAACCGCCACCACACTGATAATCAGTTATACTCCAATATAAAATAGAAAGCTAAAAAAACCAAAATAAATGTAACAAACACATACACAGAATCACTTTTGCTGTCATATTTCACTGACTGGATCTATCCTTTTTCCTTTTCAGAATATTTTGGGGTTTATTTCTGTATGTTGACCATAAATAACGCTGTAATGAATATCTTTGAATGTATACCAAAGATTTTTTCCCTTAGAGTCAGTTTCTAAGGCAGCCAAAATATATAAATATTGGGGGACTTTGATACGCATTGCCATATTTCTTTGTAAAAGATTTATGCTAATTCGGAGTACCATCAGCAGTGTTTGAAAATGTTTATTGCCTTTGATTCTCATCTTCAATGGGAATGACACACGTGTATGAATTTAACTGACCAGGAGAATACACCATTTGAAAAAATAGATTTATTTCCAGTGAGAAGGGATATTTTCCTTTATAATTCTCCTCTTTGTAAACTGCCCATTCTCTTTATTTGTCCATTTATCTATTGACTACTTATGTTAGGCTTTTAAAGATATTTGCTCCCAGTTTTCTTAAACTGCCCGAACTGCATGTATTTGATATTGTATAGCTGAATGTATCTGTTTTTTCTATCTCTTCTCATTTCCTCCAATTTTAGTTTAACTTAATTTAAATTACTCTGATTGTCAAGACAGCACATTTTTCTCATCTCTTTTTGGAGGAGCTGTTCCTCTTTCGTGATTTCACTTTGTTGATTTGGTCTCATGTCGTGATTTTGGGTTTGGGCACTATTCTGCAAGATGTTGGCCTGCTGCAAACTCTCTGTGGTTCTCATTCACGGGACAGCACCTGCTTGAGTCTAGGATGACCTGCTAATTATCTTACCATGTGCTGCCAATCTCATGTGACCCATCAGCCTAGTTTCTGACCCTGGAGATTAACGGAAAGGCCTCTAAGTCTGCAAAGAATAAATGTCCTTGCTGTTGAGCAGGTTTTCTCTTCATTCCAGGACGCATCACGCCGACCAGGGAGACGAGACTATAATAGGAAGAGCACGATGACGGTGAGTGTGATTTTGTTTTTCTGGCCACAGACTTTTCATTCCCACCGTAGAGAACACTCATGTCTGTTCGCTAGGCTCAGGAAAGAAATAATGAGAAACAGGTGACAGCCTTGAAAGCATCATGGAATCAGTTCCCTGAGCAATTGCCTGCTCTCCAAAATGATGCCCTGAGCATGTGCAAAAGAAATTTAAAAGAGTGTAAGTGCAGCAAACTGATCCAAGTCATGTCTGGAGAGAAAGATGTATCATGCTGAGACATAGAATAGCCGTTAGGGTGGGCAGCAGAGCAGGATCTGTGATTTCAGAAACTACAAACCATATCGATGTGAGAGGCCGCCAACCTCTTAAGACAGGATTATATTCCTCTTGTCTCTCCCGTGGTCCCTCTCTTCAGCCTTCTAAGACACAGTCACTGTTTTCTTTTATTTGCCTTAAATATATAGGAGGCAACAGGGTTGAGGAGAGGGTATGGGCTTTGTGACCAAACATGTCTGTCTGCTTATTCATGGGCAAGCAACTTAATCTTCTTGAGATTCAACAGCCTCAGTGGTAAAACAGAAGCAATGGAAATCTCCCTGTCCAGGTTGTTGTTGTGAGCTTTAAAGCTAATGTCTTAAAAAGTTTTTGACTCTGATCTTAGCAAATGATGGGCTAAGTGAATGATTAGCAATAAATTCTCTCCTGGTTGCTTTTGCTGTTTTTATTCATGTACAGGGTTAGCTCTTGAGATGTGACCTTGCTGTACATTATCACATGGAGAATAGAACTTGGACTCAAGTGTGTAGAAACTGTTAATTCATGTTGCAGTGACTGAGACTGAGAGTAGAAAAATATGCACTTCGTTCCGATAACAATGTGCTTTCATTTGGGAAAAATACTTTGTGTTTATTTGTATTTTCATTGCATTATATTCTTGCAGAGTACTCTCTGTTGTCTGTATTGAAAAGAAGAATGAGGAATTCGCAATATTGCTGATTAACTACTTGTGGGGGAGGTCAAGAAAGCACAAACCATGGGATCATGAACTTTTGTACCCTCTTGGAAATCATGTCAGTGCTCTCAATAATTATTCTTATCACTCAAAACGTTATATTCAGTATTGCTTAGCCAAAGGAAGCATCTATTTATTTGTTGTTGTTCCATCACGAAGTCGTGTCTACCTCTTTGCGACCCAATGGACTGCAGCACATCAGGCCTCCCTGTCCATCACCAACTCCTGGCGCTTGCTTCACACTCAAGTCCATCGAGTTGGTGATGCCATCCTACCATCTCATCCTCTGTCAGCCCCTTCTCTTCCTGCCCTCAATCTTTCCCAGCATCAGAGTCTTTCCCAGTGAGTCAGTTCTTTGCATCAGGTGGCCAAAGTATTGGAGCTTCAGCTTCAGCATCAGTCCTTCCAATGAATATTCAGGACTGATTTCCTTCAGGATTGACTGCTTAGATCTCCTTGCAGTCCAAGGGACTCTTAAGAGTCTTCTCCAGCACCACAGTTCAAAAGCATCAATTCTTTGGCGCTCAGCCTTCTTTGTGGTCCAACTCTCTCATCTGTACATGAATACTGGAAAAACCATCACTTGGACTATATGGACATTTGTTGGCAGTGATGTCTCTGCTTTTAAATATGCTGCCTAGGTTGGTCATAGATTTCTTCCAAGGAGCAAGTGTCTTTTAATTCCATGGCTGCAGTCACCACCCACAGTGATTTTGGAGCCCCCCAAAATAAAATCTGACACTGTTTCTGTTTATTTATACGTCTATAAACTAGATCTTCCCCCAAATGAAAAAGCTTATCTATTAAGTTGGAAAATAGATTCGAAAAAGAGCTTAAATCCACAGTCACACTGTGCTCCCCATTACTGGGGCTAATTTTTAAAATAAGTAGAATGCTCTAAGAAAATGATAGGAAGGAAAAGACATGGACCCATTATTTCAGCCCCCAGGAAAAGAGAATCTTCAGCAGTTCCTTGCCATCACCTCTAAAGACGGAAAGCACTGACAAGAAATTCTAGGCAGCAATGACTGAAGCAGGTTGGCAATCATAAATTAAAATTAAGGAGTTGAAATGTGATATAAAATCATTTAATCTTGATGATTTATGCTGATTCTCAGAGGCAATTATTTACCAACGTTTATGTTTATTGCTCTTTTGACTTTTTTAATTACAGCAAACCCCAAATTCAATTATACACCCTAGTATATATTTCAAGCGATAGTATTGTAAATAAAAGGAGATCAATTAATAATGTGCTTAGTCTAGCAAAGCTAAATCAAAGATAATACAAAGCATGGGGCCACTTGATTAAAGTTTGAAAGGGGTGGAAAAGATTCCATCTGGCTGGAAAATCGGAAGGTTGAAAATAGTGATTCTCCCCCCCTCCCTTTTTTTTTTAAAGTAGAGAGTTCTTTACTAAGCGACTTCTAACAGGTTATATAAATTGTAATTTTCTAAGTTTAGAGGCAGTGAAAAAATAGGTATTTGAAAGCCACAACTTACTTATCAATCATCAGGGATGTAGTTTTTAGGCCCAAGCTTTGTGGGTTTATCTTCCTTATCATCTCCACGGGCATATGCTGTTGGAATGATATAGGCTGATCCAGCTGTGTTTTGTGTTCCTTAAACATCTCACACTATTCCTCAAATGTTTGGGGTTTGACAAAACCCCAAACGCATTTGGCCAAGCACGTTTTCCCTTGATTTTTAAACACATGTGGGTTTTATGGGAAATTTAATCCATGTGTTTTTGATTCCTTTACACTTAACTCATCAAAATGTTGTTGTGTAAGGTCCCTTTGATGTCCAAGAAGCTTTTGGAGCTTTTTTTTTTTTTATGGGACACTTTAATCCTTTTTTCTTAGAAACAGGAAGTTACATGATGCCAAGAAAAAATAAACTCACACACCAGGATGGTGATATTTGATTGAACATTTAAAAAAACCCGAAGGTTCAACCTGGTTCAGAATTTGACTGAAATCATTCTCCTGGTCATTAACTTCTCATTAAATTTGTGGCTTCTTGGTGGTTTTCAAACAATAAAATGTTATCTTGTTCTTCAGGAGGAAAATGTAGAGGTGGTAGGAAATCACAATCAGTGTTTATTTTTATCTGTAAATTTGTGTTCATTTATTTTTGGCTGTGCTGGGTCTTGCTGCTGCTCTCCAGCTTTCGGTATTTGCCGTGAGCAGGGGCTGCTCTGCTGCTGCGGTGCACAGGCTCTGAGACACTCCAGCCTCTGTCTTTATGGCTGATGAGGCATAGTTGCCCCATGGCATGTGTGGTCTTCCTGGGCCAGGGCTCAAACTCGTATCCTCTCCATCGACAGGCCGATTCCTCCCCAGTGGACCACTGAGGAAGCCACTCCACAAACAGTTTTTACACTGATGGTGATGTCCTGTAAATGAGATCGGCATTTTAGCACATACGCATATGGACCTAAAGGAGCTCTGTCAATTGAGGATAAATTCTGTCCTTCTCCATACGCCACAAAGGAGCCTGGAGAAAGAGAATTTGATAGGAAGCTAGAGCGAAAGGGGAAACCCACTCAAAACATTTTGGGAAACATGTGCATGGCTTATATTAGCATTTTGTGTTTAAATGTGTCACAAAGACGTTAGGAAAATGTCATACATGCACATATAAATCAGGGGGCTACACGATGAGAAATGTATCAACAGAATGGATTTTGTAGTCTGGGAAGTAAGGATAATGATAGTACTTGCGCCCATGTGTGCTAAGTCGCTTCAGTTGTGCCTGACTCTTTGGGACCCCATGGGCTGTAGTCACCAGGTTCCTCTGTCCATGGGAGTCTCCAGGCAGTAGTACTGAAGTGGATTGCCCTGCACTTCTCCAGGGAGTCTTCCTGACCCAGGGATTGAACCACACCTCCTGCATTGACAGGCGGGTTCTTTGTGCCACCTGGGAAGCCCTGATGATAGTACTACCTCCAACAATTACTGCAAAATTTACATCAGTTAAATACATAGAGGGTGCTGTACTGGCTTCTTGCAGGAGCTCAGCAGGGTAGCTAATTTTGTTATTTAGCGTCAGATGAGATATCAGTTTGATCTCCCACTCTAGCAATTACTGTGAACTTGAGTAAGGCCCTCTCTCCTGAGCCTCAGTGTCCTCATCTCTCATGAGGCCTCTCAGAATTGCTGAAGTGAGTTATGTACATCAGGTCATCATAGAACCTAGGCGTCTTCTATGCATTGATACATGAAACGTTGCCTGTTTGACAGATGAAATTTGACTGACCTTGGCCAAAGCTACCCAGGTGGCTCTAGTGGTAAAGAACCCACCGGCCAGTGCGGGAGCTGCAAAAGATGCAGGTTCGACCCCTGGGTGGGGAAGATCCCCTGGAGGAGGGCATGGCCACCCACTCCAGGATTCCTGCCTGGAGAATCCCCAAGGACAGAGGAGCCTGGGGGCTACCGTCCACGCGGTCACAAAGCGTTGGACACAACTGAAGCGACTTCACACACATGGAAGTGGACCCGTGCAGTTCAAACCTGGATTGTTCAAGGGTCAACTTCAGTTGTTTCTTTGAGAATGTTTTTTTCTATAATGTGGAGGTTTTTCCATAAAGCTAATCATATTAAGCAAAGTAGAAGGTTATGTTTACAAGACAGTGTTCTGGGGACATAATCTCTGCCTTCCTAGTTCTGAGGTTTGACAAACCCGTATAGAAAGCCCACTGAGCTCTCCTCCCCAGGGACTTCTCTGGTGGTCTAGTGGGTAAGAATCTGCCTTCTAATGCAGGGGATGTGGGTTCCATGCCTGGTCAGGGAACTAGGCTCCCACATGCCACGGGGCAACTAAGCCTGCATGTGCAACTACTGGCCCGTGTGCTCTGGAACCTGTGTGCCCACAGCGAAGGCCTGATGCAGCTAAAGAAGTAAATACACAAATAAATATTTTTTAAAAAACACAGATTTCCTCTCTTTGCTTCCTTTGTTTTTTCCTTAAAACCCACCTTTGAGGTAAGATGGCAGAAAGTAAGGGAGGGGAAGGACAGAGAGTCCTTACTACTGAGGCGGTTTCATTCTCTCTCTAGTAGCATGGGGATTTTGAGGGATTCTGTCTCATGAAATCATGAACTCATTCCAGTCTGTCATCAACATTATCAGAAGTAACCTACCAGTTAAAGTGGCAAAAGCTTTATCTTGTAACACCTGAAGATTGTTACAAATCATCAGAGTCATCTCATTGATCTAGGAGAGTGAAATGATAGTGGTACTGGAAAAATGCCTGATAAAATCACATATATCATTAGCTACCTGATAGGAACACTAAATAAACAGGAAATACCAGAATTTCGTATCTCAAGAAGGACGATCAATCACATATGAAACTAACAATGTTAAGTTAATGAGAGTTTTTTCTCAAACAACAGAATTACTATTTTGCACTCTACTTGGAGAAACATCTTTTGGGCAAAGCGAGGGGAAAGGTATTGTATTCTATTGGAAAAGAATAGATGTGTACACTACTCTTTTGCTTATGCTTTGCACAAATCAGCAAATAAAATGATACTCTTTCTTTAATGGTAGGTTCCATGAACTATAACGTAGAAGAATGGCTTACAATAAGTTATTGAAGAGCAGTAATAAATGGTAGTTTTTCAACCTAATTCTAAGCCTGTAAGTAATTTGCTATTTACATATTTATTTTTAATAACAATGGTAGCAACTAGCATTTATTGCGTCTTTTCTGTATATCAGACACTATTCTTGGGGAAAAGAGAAAGTGAGTGTTAGTAGCTCAATGGTGTCCAACTCTTTGCCATCCCACGGACTGTACCTGCCAGACTCCTCTGTCCATAGAATTCTCCAGGCAAGAATATGGGATTGGGTAGCCATTCCCCTCTCCAGGGGATCTTCCTGACCCCGGGACTGAACCCAGATCTCCTGCATTGCAAGCAGATTCTTTACTGTCTGAGCCACCAGAGCACATACCTTTCTGTGTACCAGACACTATTCTTGGGATTTTATAGAAATTAACTCATTAAATCCACATGTGAAAGTATGATTATTGTTCCCATATTACAGATGAACAAACTAGAGTATACAGGTTAAGGAAATTGCCCAGTGTTATTCAGCTAGTAAGTGGCAGAGTCTGGGTTGCAGAGCTTTTACTTAAAATATAGATTATTGGAAGGGGCCACTCATTCTGTGATTTTTGTGTCATAAACAGCTTTTCTCTTTCGAAAAAGCTGGCCCTCTGAAGACATATTTTGTTCTCTAATGGATTCTCTGGGGGCAGTGTCTGATTCATCTTTGTGTCCCCAAAGGGTTAAGAAAACACCTTGCTCACTGCTGTTACCTGTTGTAACCAAATCTTACTTTCTTTTATATCAAATGAAAATGTGTCTCTACGTTTAGAACATCTGGCCGTACAGAATGTTTTGTAACTCGCCACCAGGAATGTGACACCCCCAGTTTTTAATAAATCTCCGAGTGTGTCAAAACACCTGGCTAATATAGGCCATCTGAGGGAAGGAGAGGGGAAACCTTCTGATGTCTGTGCCCAGCGAGTCCTGGGAAGTACTTCCCAGAAATAAAGAAAGGAATGAAGCCCAGTGCCCAGGATTATCAGGAGTTGTGCCTTCTCACGACACTTCCCATCCATCATTCCCCCACCTGAATGAACCAGGGACGTAAGCCCTCTTTCAGAAGTCTTTGGAAAACTGAGCTTTGAACATGCGAGGAGCAACGAAAGGGAAAGAAAACCAAGGCAACAGGAAAACTAGCTGATTGTCATGCTTCATGACACGGAAGGTTATTGGGATGTATAGACATTATGTAGAAGTTAATTTTTTTCACGATACGATTTATTTTGGAATAATTTTAGATTGACAGGTAACTTGCCAAGACAGCATAGAGAATTCCTATGAATTTTCTACTCAGCTCTTTCTTAGTGCTGAAATCTTAACTGTGGTACCTTTGACAAAACTCAGATATGAACACTGGTATTGGCTTGGCCAAAAAGTTCGCTCAAGTTTTTCCACGTGCTGTTTTGGGACTTTTTGGAACTTCTGGAACTTTTTGGCCAAGCCAATACAATTCTNATCCGATCACGAACCTCCCCAGCTGTTGACAACTCAGCTCTGGAAATTCCCTCCTTTTTGCCCATTCCTGACTATCCCTAGATCCAAACTGCAAAGTTTAATGACCCCCAAAGAGTGCTTTCTGCCTCTAGTGAACTCAGAATTCTTGTCTAAATATTCATTAGGACTCTTAATAAACGTCCATTGAATTAAAGAGGGGAGCGCTGGAATCTAGCTCCAAAAGGCCACTGTCTGCCCCCTCTCCCCCCCCCCCCCCCCCCCCCGATCTGATACAGAAGGCCACACTGTATACATTCATCTGGTCTTCTAGTCTTTTTTAATCTGTGACAGTTTCTCCATCTTTCCGTGTTTTTTCATTAGTGGTTGACTTTTAAAAGGAAAGAGAGTTCTCTGTAAGTATGAAACCATTTTGTGTTTGTGTGTATGTGTGTACACAAAATGGTCAGGGAAGTTTCTCTGGAGGTAATACTTGAATAAAAACTTAAGTTTAAAAGATGGGAAGTTACAAGGGGTGAAAATAGCTTAGAAAAGAGGAGTCTGGATAGAAGGGGCAGCACATACAAAGGCCCTGGGGCAGGCAAGGCAGGAATATGTTGAATGTGTGCAAGGAACATTGGAAGACTAGGATGGTTGGAGGGGAGGGCCAGGGTATACGTGACTTGAAGGCTGTGGTTGTAAATGTGACATCTTTCCCAGGAGATTTCCTCTGTGTCTTGCACAACATAAAACAATTCTCCAAAAAACAGATCTAGATGGAATTAAACGATGACTCCTCATAACCAGACAGCATTTCTCTGACCGTAAAAGCCAACCCAGGCTCATTCTTGAGAGGGCAGGCAGATACCTGACTATTATTGGAGATAGTTCAACAGTATCTGCTTTTTCATGTGAAGTTCTGGCAGAACAAGCTGAAAGGAGTTGCCAATATTTCTAACTACCTAGGTGCTTAATGATCTATTAGCTGTTGGCTCTCTCCTTCTCTCTGGAAACTATTACCTAGCTTAATCTACCCTCACCCCCACTGCTCAGGCAGTCAGATCTATGCAAGTTGCCAAAGATGACAACGTTGAAATGAATGATATAATTATTTTACTGATCTGAAGGAAAGATTGTGTATCTTATGAGAGGATGGCAAAAAAGCATACATCTCAGACTGTTCATTTTCTCTCCAAATGCCTTTCCTTGCAGAGGTTTTTGCAGTCTCTTGATTTTCTGCTATTGAGCTGTACGGCTCATGATCTGAACACCTCTCCGGTCACCGGACCCTTG
Source organism: Neotragus moschatus (assembly GCA_006410615.1). NCBI lineage: Eukaryota > Metazoa > Chordata > Mammalia > Artiodactyla > Bovidae > Neotragus > Neotragus moschatus. Next base: position 212,841 of record SJYA01002857.1, read on the forward strand.
CCTTCTAGGTGCTCACCAAGAAAAGAGGGTGGTTTATGAACCATTTGTGTTGCTTCTTCTGCAAAAGCTGTCATATATCAATATATAAAGTTGGAGAGTTTCAAAAGCAATAAGTAAAACTTCAGCCACTGCTCTCAATAGAGCTTTTCAAATCTCTGTCATCCACAAAAATAAAGTGTGTAAATTGAAATTGATTTTTAGAAAACCTTCATAAAAATAAATCTAAACATTTGGAAACATCTGTTGGATGGCTCAGGAATTTTATTTTTATTCTTTCTGAATGAGTCCAGCTTTTGAAAAACTGGGGCCAATTATACCTTGTAATGCACAAAATCAATCAGATGTATGGATGTACAGTGTAGGGAGAAACCATCATAACCTTGGTTTTCCTGTTCATCATGTTTCACTTCAAACTTCAACTGTCGAGCATAATAGATACAATCACGGGCTTTGCTTACATGTAACTGTGGTTTTAAATTCTGTGTCTTCCACTCAGTAACTCTGTGACCCTGAACAAGTTACTGAAACATTTCTAAACTTTGGTATATAGATTTAAAAATGGAGATAATATTTCTGCTATCTAGAATGGTTGCAAAGATTAAATGAGATCATTTACATTAAGGGCTTAACAGTGCTTTGTTGATTTAAAACGATCAATAAAAGTTAACTCCTTATATAATTGGGCTTCCCTTGTGGTTCAGATGGTAAAGAATCTGCCTGCAATGCAGGAGACCTGGGTTTGATCCCTGGATTGGGAAGATCCCCTGGATGAGGGCATGGCAACCCACTTCAGTATTCTTGCCTGGACAATCCTCAGGGACAGAGGAGCCTGGTGAGCTAAGCTCAAGGGGTCACAAAGATTCGGACACGACTGAGCGACTGAGCACACAGCACATTCTTAATAAGATCAAACATTTATTACCCTTCTTATGAGCATGGCAGTATTACAACTGTAGAAAAAAATAATTCGCCATGGTTTCTTTTTGCACAACTAGGACCTATTCTGGAGAAGGCAATGGCCCCACTCCAGTGCTCCTGCCTGGAAAATCCCACGGATGGAGGAGCCTGGTGGGCTGCAGTCCATGGGGTCGCCAAGAGTTGGACACGACTGAGCGACTTCACTTTCACTTTTCACCTTCATGCATTGGAGAAGGCAATGGCACCTCACTCCAGTCCTCTTGCCTGGAGAATCCCACGGACGGAGGAGCCTGATGGGCTACAGTCCATGGAGTCGCCAAGAGTCGGACACGACTGAGCAACTTCATTTTCACTTTTCACTTTCATACATTGGAGAAGGCAATGGCACCCCACTCCAGTGCTCCTGCCTGGAAAATCCCATGGACGGAGGAGCCCGGTGGGGTGCAGTCCATGGGGTTGCCAAGAGCCGGACATGACTGAGCGACTTCATTTTCACTTTTCCCTTTCATACATTGGAGAAGGAAATGGCAACCCACTCCAATATTCTTGCCTGGAGAATCCCAGGGATGGGGGAGCCTGGTGGGCTGCCATCTATGGGGTCACACAGAGTTGGACCTGACTGAAGTGACTTAGCAGCAGTAGCAGTAGCAGGACCTATTCACATGGAAGCTTCCTTATTAAATAGAAGATATAAGAACAAAAATAGAAGGAATTTAGAAAATAAAGTAAATGACTAATTGTCAAAGACCCACAGAGGCAGAAAGGAAACCTCTGAAAGTGAAGATAGGTAGGATTAAAAGAGGCTAGGCAGAGTATTCTATTATTGTGTGTCAGCTCAGTTCAATTCAGTTGCTCAGTCTGACTCTTTGCCACCCCATGAACTGCAACACACCAGGCTTCCCTGTCCATCACCAACTCCCGGAGTTTACCCAAACTCATGTCCATTGAGTCAGTGATGCCATCCAACCATCTCATCCTCTTTTGTCCTCTTCTCCTCCTGCCCTCAATCTTTCCCAGCAATTATTGTGTGTAGAGACTGTATTAATATAGTAACAAATCATATATCAAAGACTGCATCAATAGAAAACTTAGTTATTGTGAAATGAATAGTTCTATAGTTAGCAAAAAGAAGATACTGAAATGAAAATAATACGGTGATGGTTAACAACAGTTAATTCAGTTAATTAATATCAATCAAACATAATGAATTCATTAAATCCCTTCCATAAATCGAAACTTTTCTTTATGAGAAATTCTTGTAATGGGTTGGAGTGTTTTTGTTCAACTCTGATTGCAGCCTTCACTCTGCCACTCTGATCTTGTTGAGCTGTCGTGATAAGGCTAGCTGCATCTGAAGTGAGCATGTATCAGTATTCCAACACCTTTAGGTCTATCACCCCTACAAAACCCTTGTCACTTTAGTTTAATTGCAAATTCCCCGAAGAGCCTTCTCTAATGACCCATTTACATTAAAGCTTTTAAATTAGATTTCAATCTTAATTTCACTTGAAATGTTACCCTGGAGTAATCATTCCATTATAAATCATTTTATTTGATTTTATGGAATTGCTCAATTACAAGAGAAGTATTGAAATAAAGTGCAGCTATACCAAGAAAAGGCGAGAGACAAAAGCAGTCTGTTTGACTTTGGGAAAATGTTATCAATGAGGGCAAAACTTAAGTCATTTATAAGCCACACAATGTCTTACAGTACTGAACTGGGTATATTTTGAAGCAGAGTTTAATTGGAGGACTGTGACAGTTTGAATGGATATTGAGGCTTTAAAGACACTTACTCCTTGGAAGGACAGTTATGACCAACCTAGATAGCATATTGAAAAGCAGAGATGTTACTTTGCCAACAAAGGTCCATCTAATCAAGGCTATGGTTTTTCCAGTGGTCATGTATGGATGTGAGAGTGGGACTGTGAAGAAAGCTGAGCACCGGAGAATTGATGCTTTTGAACTGTGGTGTTGGAGAAGACTCTTGAGAGTCCCTTGGACTGCAAGGAAAGCCAATCAGGCCATCCTAAAGGAGATCAGTCCTGGGTATTCATTGGAGGGACTGATGCTGAAGCTGAAACTCCAATACTTTGGCCACCTTATGTGAAGAGTTGGCTCACTGGAAAAGACTCTGATGCTGGGAGGGATTGGGGGCAGGAGGAGAAGGGGATGACAGAGGATGAGATGGCTGGATGGCATCACCAACTCAATGCACATGAGTTTGAGTGAACTCCGGGAGTTGGTGATGGACAGGGAGGCCTGGCGTGCTGCGATTCACGGGGTCGCAAAGAGTTGGACACAACTGAGCAACCGAACTGAACTGAGGCTTTAAACTTGGGAAGCAAGGCGAGGATGCCAAGACCATTCCAGATCAAGGTAGGATGTTTCTTTACCTTCTGAAGAAATTGTAAATCCCGAGAGGCCAACTTTAAACACTGAGTGGCATTTCAGAAATTACCTTCTTTAAATTTGGATACCATTTATACATGTGTGTCTTTATCAGCTCTCCTTCAGTTGACAGTTCCTACCCTGCGGTGTATTTTATTTGAGCTTCACTCTATACCTGGTAATGTTGCCATATGCTCAAGGTGAAAACTTTCTGAGGATGTCTTTTTTTTCCCCCTAGTATTAAATTTACTTTTTAAATTGGAGTATAAGTGCTTTACAATGTTGTGTTAGTTTCTGCTGTTCAACAGGGTGAATCAGCTCTGTGTGTACATATAGCCCCCCTCTCGATCCTCCTTTCCAAGCGGAACTGTGTACTATACTGCAGTTTCCCACTGGCTGTCTATTTTACACATGATCAGGTCCACATGTCAGTGCTAATCTCTCAATTTATCCCAACCTCTGCTTTCTCGCTGTGTCTGCAAGACCATTCTCTTTGTCTTGTCTGTTTTCTTGCAAATATGTTCATCAGGACCATTTGTCTAGATTCCATATATGTGCATTAGTATACAGTATTTGTTTTTCTCTTTCTAACTTACTTCACTTTATGTGACAGACTCTGGGTTCATCCACATCACTACAAAGACCCAATTTTGTTCTTTTTTATGACTGAGTAATATTCCATGGTATATATGTACCGTATCTTCTTTACTGGAGATGTCTTTTTAGCTTACTATAGGGAGAATTGAGATGATTTTTATTATTAAAAATAAGCCACATTACATTCTTTGGTTGACAAATTTGAGGAGGGTAAAAAGGAAAGATGGACAGGACTTTTCTATTGATAAGCAGATAAGCCTTGTGGCTTCCTTGGTGGCTCTGTGGTAAAGAAGCCACCTGCTGTTACAGGTAGATATAGACTTGATCTTCTGGGTTGAAAAGATCCCTAGGAGAAGGAAATGGCAACCCACTCCAGTATTCATGCCTGGAAAATTACATAGACAGAGGAGCCTGGTGGGCTACAGTCCATGGGGTTGCAAAGAGTCAGACACGACTGAGCGACTAAACAACAGATAAGACTTAGAAGGGGCTGAAGATACAAACTGGCCAACTCAGAAAGATTATTAAGCAGAGCACTGAAGCTTCCTTAGAGTTAAGTGACGTGCTTCCTTTGGGCCCAGTTACAAATCTAGCTACTCTGGCAGAGCAGAAACTACTAAGATGTTCACACATTTCCTTTCTATAATTTCGATATTTTACTCTCTGGAAATACAAACTTCTTTTAAATGTTTAGAAAGGACTGATTTACATTCTTCTAAAAAGTCATTATGAACAGCAGCTTGTCATAGGATGCAAACTCCATCATTTGTAATTTTTTTTGGTTTTCTGTATAGCCTAGTGTCTGGTCAGTTTTTATACAATGTGGTAAAGAACCTGCCTGTCAATGCAGGAGGCATGAGATATGTGGGTTTGATCCCTGCGTTGGGAAGATTCCCTGGAGGAGGGCATAGCAACCCAACCCAATATTCTTGCCTGGAGAATTCCATGGACAGAGGAGCCGGGCAGGCTATGGTCCATAGCGTCGCAAAGAGTCAGACACAACTGAAGTGACTTAGCAGACATGCATGCAAGTACTTACAAATGTGTATTTTCTATTTGTTGGGTAAAGTTTTCTTTATGTTCATCCAATAATTCATTCAGGGAATACTTAGTATCTGTTATGGGCCAAGCACTCTTCTAGATAATGGGCATGTAACAGTCTGCAAGAAAATAAAACATCTATGACATCTACTAGCTTGCTAATTCTTATCAAAATTCTTATAGTCTTACTAATTTTTTGTCTGGTTGAGAACTCAGTTTCTGAGACTAGTGTTGCAATATCTACTATAATTGTGGCTATATCGTGGTCTTCTTACAATTCTGTCAGTTTTTACTTTAATATTTTAGGCTAAAGTTTGAAATGAAGAGAAATGTGATCATCAACTCATCGGCTGTTATTTTTTATTTCGGCTGTCATTTTTTATTTTTAATAGTGCCCTTCTCTTGGTGCTTTTTTCCACATGTATTTTATCTAATATCAATATTTTTAGAGCAGCTTCCTTTTGACTTTTGTTAAATATCCTGTATAAAATATCTTTTTGTGTTGTTTATTGCAAAAATATTTCTTTTAAACAACATGGCGATTGTTTGTTTTTGTACTTTAAAAAATTTTTATTGGGATATAGTTGGTTCACAATGTTGTGTTAGTTTCTGCTGTACAGCAAAAGCGAATCAGTTATACACAGACATGTACCCACTCTTTTTTAAAGTTTCTTTTCCCATATAGGCCATTACAGAGTATTGCGTAGAGTTCCCAGTGCTATACAGTAGGTCCTTGTTGGTTATGTATTTTGATATATAGTAGTGTGTATATGTCTTTCCACATCTCCCAATTAATTGCTCCCCCCACTTACTCCCTGGTTATCATGTTTGTTTTCTACAATTGTGATTCTATTTCTGTTATGTGAATAAGTTCATTTGTACCCCCCCACCTCTTTTTTTAAGATTCCACTGATAAGCAATATTTGTCTTTTTGTGTTTGACTTACTTCACTTATTATAGTACGACAATCGTAAGGTTCATCCATGTTGCTGCAAACGGCATTATTTTGTTCTTGTTTGTGGCCGAGTGACAGTCCATTGTATACATTTACCACATCTTCCTTATCAACTCATCTGTCGATGGACATCTAGACTGCTTCCATGCTACAGCTACAGTAATCAAGATGCTTATGTTTTTGTATTTAAGTTCAAACTTGTAAACACAGCAGTTTGTTGACCTCATTTTTCCCCTGACAGCTCCCCTACTTTCCATACCCATTTTCCTTCTCTAGAAAGAGAAATGATAGCCCCTCTCTCCCAGAAGTGCTGTGGGAGAAGTGAAGGAGGTATGGGGTAGATGTCTAACTATTCAGCTCAGTCAATGACTCACTTGCCTCTGCTGGGCCTGGGATTCCAAGTCTGCGGCCTTCCAGTTTAGTTATTTGTTATCATCCCCAGAGAAATGAATATACTCCTAATGTGACAATGGGGTCCTTGTCTGGCTGGGGGAGAAGGTGGGGAGGGTTGTTGGATTTGCAAGTTTTCAACCAGTTCCCCTATTTTTAGCACTTGCCTCTTTCTCCTTTTACCACGTTTCACCAAATCAGGTGATTCTATTTCTTGATGCCTTCTAGATTTTTACCTGACAAAGGAGCTGGCTTTGCATGATACCATACTCCTGCATTTATGCTATAATTTTCTTCTCTGTGCTGAGACAATTATCACTATCCTATCTTCTTCTTTTCTTTTTTTTTCTTGTCTCTACCTAATTATTTTTTAAAATTAATTAATTTATTTTACTTTACAATATTGTAAAGTATTAGTTTTGCCATATATTGACTTGAATTCACCAACAGTGTACATGTGTTCCCCATCCTGAACCCCGCTCCCACCTCCCTCCCCATCCCATCCCTCTGGGTCATCCCAGTGCACCAGCCCCGAGCACCCTGTATCATGCATCAAACCTGTACTGGTGATTCGTTTCACATATGATATTTTACATGTTTCAATGCCATTCTCCCATATCATCCCACCCTCACCCTCTCCCACAGAGTCCAAAAGACTGTTCAATACATCTGTGTCTCTTTTGCTGTCTCACATACAGTGTTATTGTTACCTTCTTTCTAAATTCCATATATATGTGTTAGTATACTGTATTGGCGTTTTTCTTTCTGGCTTACTTCACTCTGTATAATAGGCTCCAGTTTCATCCACCTCATTAGAACTGATTAAAAAGTATTATTTTTAATGGCTGGGTAATATTCCATTATGTATATGTACCACAGCTTTCTTATCCATTCTTCTGCTGATGGACATCTAGGTTGCTTCCATGTCCTGGCTATTATAAACTGTGCTGCGATGAACATTGATTGGGGTACGTGTTAAAAAAGAGAACATTGGTGTCTCTTTTGATTCTGGTTTCCTCAATGTGTATGCCCAGCAGTGAGATTGCTGGGTCATATAGTAGTTCTATTTCCAGTTTTTTAAGGATCTCCACACTGTCCTCCACAGTGGCTGTACTAGTTTGCATTCCCCCAACAGTGTAAGAGGGTTCCCTTTTCTCCACACTCTCTCCAGCATTTATTGCTTGTTGACTTTTGGATAGCAGCCATTCTGACTGGCGTGAAATGGTACCTCATTGTGGTTTTGATTTGCGTTTCTCTGATAATGAATGATGTTGAGCATCTTTTTATGTGTTTGNCGCCCAGTCCCCATCTTCAGATACTTTCCAGAAGTCATGTCATTAACATAAACCCAGTTGTGGTGGAAAGGAGCTTGCTTGGATAAAAACACAATGTTTCACTTTCATGTCTTTCTTACTTCAGGAACTGAAGACTAAATATCATAAAAGATGTCCCTATTGTTCTTATCTCTCAGGAAATTCCAAGGGTTTTAAAAACTCAGTGCTAGAAATGGGACAAAGACCAAAAATATATTTCTTATTATAAATAACAATATCAAAGCTTAGTATGAGAGATCCTGTTGAATATTGGCCTATAGGAATATAAACTTAGGATTGCCAGAACTGCTTTTTAAAAATAAACCGGAAATTCTGATATTTTTGTGAATTCTCTAGATTTTTTAAGGTTAGAAAATGTGTCATTTGGACTGTTCAGTTGCAAATAACAGACACCCCTCTAGCTAGTTTAAGAAACAAAGGGATTTATTAAATAATATATATGCACAAAGGCTCCAGGAGACCAGAGAATCACTGCTTTGGTCTGAGTGTCTGTGTCCCTCCAGAATTCATATGTTGAAATCTTAACCCGTAAGGTGATGTTGTTAGGAGGTGGGGCCTTCGGGAGGTGAGTAGGTCTTGAGTGCCAGTCCTCATGATGAGAATACTGCCTTTATAAAAGAGGCTATTGGAAAGCTCCCTTGCCCCTTCCAACATGTGAAGACACAGGTCTGCAGCCAGGAAGAGCATCTTCACCGGAACCTGACCGTGCTGGTGCCCCGATCATGAACTTCCAGCCTCCAGGACTGTGAGAAAGTAATTTCTGTTGTTCATAAGCCACCCAGCCTGTGATGCTTTGTTATAACAGCTAAACCACACTAAGACAACCAGTCTTAAGAGATTATGCAGCCAAGAATGGCGCCCAAAATATGCTGCAGGACTGGGCTAGTAAAGAGACTACTATAGCTACCAATAAGCGCTGATGCTGAAACTCACACCATCGAGGCTAACTACTATGCAAGAACGGCTGCCGCTGCTGTTGTCGCCTTCATCAGAGCGGACGGCTTGCAGTGCTTACTTTTGAACTGAAGCCTCACTCTAGTGTATCTGACCAAGTGAACCCATGCTATTGCTTCAAGGCAGCCTGGGGGAAGGATTATATGTCTTCTATCCTGGAGAAATGAGAACTTACAAGGCAAAAAACAAAACAAGACAAGTATTCAAAGGAATGGATGATAAAGAGCATGTCAAGTTTCTGTTAAAATAACCAATTCAATTTTGAAAAGATAAACACTGCACTGGCCATCAAAATATGACTTTGTGTGAGTCTGCCTGTCTGTCCGTCACTAGTTTGTAGCCTCTAGTCTAGAAGGATGTTTTACTCCGTATGTAAAAATAGAGCAATGCTATTAATACATGAAAAAGTAATTGAGACAGCCAGCCTGTCCTTCAGAACCATGACAGAAAATAGGATCCCACAGCTCTGTGTTTACTCAGCCAGTAGCTAGTCATTTCTAATCTACTCAGTTCCGCCAGTGGCATCACGTACAATGTCATGGCTTGTCACATATGTGTTGTAGACTCATATGACAAGACTGTCCTGGAAGATGAGCGAAATAATAAATTTCTGCCTAACTAAAATTTCTAAAAGATGTTGTTCATGTCTTAGAAAAGTTTTATTTGAGCAGAAAGCAAAGATGGAATTAATAAACTCTGAGAACAGATGCAAAACCACACTCTTAAGCTCAATGGCATACCCCATTCCTTTCTTCCATCTCCATGAGACTCCCAGCATTTGAGTTTTGAGCCATACCCTGACTCTCAAGGAATTCCGAATGTACTTCTAGAAACCCCAAGTCTTTGTTAGAGATCCTTTTTTAAAGTAATTGCCTGATAAATATAAGTCATCTCCATAATTAAAATTTCTGCATTATAAAATTAATACCAGGATTTTTGTGTGTGGCCATCCTGTCCTTATTTACCTTGTATTATTGAAATATCTTTGAGGCTATGATTTCACTATTTTGGTATGGTAAGTTGGACTTTCCTTCCATCTTGTGATCGAATTTTGTCTTATGTCTACCCAAGAGGAAATTTAGGGTTTTCTGTCTTTCAGAATTGAAGGTTTCCTCTGTGTTTCAGACATTATTCTGATGTTTAGAAAGTGAACGGATTTTGAAAGGAGAGCATCATGTTATCATCAAGATCAACTTGGCCTTAAAACAAAAAAAAAGCTCTTACAAGCTCTGAATAACTCTAATAATGGTGAATTGCTCTTAAGTGTAGCTCTGAATTTATTTTGATTTTTCTCTAGCTTTGGTCATTTATTCTATTCAAAATTCAAAATTTAATGGGGATTAAGGATAATCAATAAATAATTTTGAATTATTGTTGGCCAGAGCAGTTGAGATTAGCTCAGAGTAAGACATTTCTTCACTTTCATGGCCTGCCTCTGCTGGTCTGATTTTTTTTTAAACCCTTATTAAATTATTAGTTAAAAGTTTTTAAGTCTGACTCTTAATCTCGGTGTCTTCCTCTTGATGGGAATCCAAGACCATCCTGTTATATTTACTTCCTTCCTCAAATTGGATGGCTGGTTATGTATACAAAGGCTGTATATATGTGTATACAAACACAGGCTGTATACAAAGAATTGTAGCTTGAGATTTCCAGGCTCACTCTGTCACCGTTTTCTGGCTATGGGCTAAGAGAGAAACGAATTATAAGAGATGAGTACGTGAGCTATGGAGCTACCACTTGGGTTGGCCATTTTCATAGGGCCATTGAGTTGACAGCCACAAATCTCCCAATGTCATTCCACAGTAGAAGTCAGATCTGTTGTGTCAGGAACACATGACTAGAGAAAGTATGGTCAACTGACATTAACTGTCCTCCAATTTCTACCTCTTCTTCCTTTTAGGAGTATAATTCTTTCGACACCTAGCTAGAGAAGACATATCTTAGCCTCTTGGTGGCTAGGTGTATTCCTGAGATTGAAATCATTGGATGTTAGTATAAGACAGTTGTATAACTTCTGGATTAAATTAATAAAAAAAAAAGTAAAGTCACTCAGTTGTGTCCAACTCTTTGTGACCCCATGGGCTATAGCCTACCATGCTCCTCCATGGGATTTTCCAAGCAAGAGTACTGGAGTGAGTTGCCAGTTCCTTCTCCAGAGGATCTTCCTGACCCAGGGATCTAACCCAGGTCTCCCACATTGTAGGCAGACGCTTTACCATCTGAGCCACCAGGGAAGCCCAAGAACATTAAAGGTGTTTATGTAATCTGTTTATTCCTTGTCTGGTTACAGTAGCTCATCCTGAAAACAGTCTGCATGTTCTCCCAGAAGGGAGTGTTTGCTTCAATGATGGTACATCCATTTTGTGGAAACAATGCAGTTATTTGTAAATGAGATAGATATGTAATATGCTGCTGCTGCTAAGTTGTTTCAGTCGTCCTCGACTCTGTGAGACTCNTCTGTTTATTCCTTGTCTGGTTACAGTAGCTCATCCTGAAAACAGTCTGCATGTTCTCCCAGAAGGGAGTGTTTGCTTCAATGATGGTACATCCATTTTGTGGAAACAATGCAGTTATTTGTAAATGAGATAGATATGTAATATGCTGCTGCTGCTAAGTTGTTTCAGTCGTCCTCGACTCTGTGAGACTCCATAGACGGCAGCCCACCAGGCTCCCCCGTCCCTGGAATTCTCCAGGCAAGAACATTGGAGTGGGTTGCCATTTCCTTCTCCAATGCATGAAAGTGAAAAGCGAAAGAGAAGTCACTCAGTCGTGTCCGACTCTTAGCGACCCCATGGACTGCAGCCTGCCAGGCTCCTCTGCCCATGGGATTTTCCAGGCAAGAGTACTGGAGTGGGGTGCCGTTGCCTTCTCTCAGATATGTAATATAGACTTGAAGAAATATATTTAAAATGCCAGTAAAAGTAAATGGCTGAAATAAGTGTGTGCATGTGTGCGTATAAACATAGGAAAGGTTTTGGGAGGATAGTCAACAAACTGTTCCCAAAAAGGAAACAGCTTTTTCTCTCTTTTCTCTTGCTGTGAGCAGGAAGGGGTAATAATTAGCTAGCTTTGCTTATGTGGATCTGGAAATCAATGGAGAGACCAAAGCAACAAGACAGAAGTAGTTGAGGTGTCTGAATGACCTCAGGAGTAAAGCTGCCTTACTGGTCCTGGACCACTCATTTCTTTTCTGCTTAATGACAGAGAAATAATTGTCTGTCTTATTCATACTTTTGATGTTTTCTACCATGTTTGAATTAATTTCAGGAGGCTAGACTGTATTAATACAATCTGGAATTTTTAAAAATGTTTTTGCACCATTTTTTCAATTACTAAAAGTCTGCATACTACAGTTGAAAGATCATGATATTCAGGATGGACAGATTTGGGTCTGATCCAGAGTCCTGCAACTTCTTGAGGTGCACGATCTTGAACATGTCATTCAATGTCTTTAAGTCTCACTTCCTTTATCTTTGATGCAGACATTTTAATATCTATCTTATAAGGCAGCTATGAGTTCAGCAATGTCTTTAATAAAATTTCTTCCCCATGGTAGATATAGAATATATTGCAACCATTTTGCTTGGATTGTCAAATTGCATTGTTTCTACAATGTGATAATGGTATTTGTTATTGTTGTTCAGTCATTTATTCATGTTCAACTCTGCGACCCCATGGACTGCAGCACGCCAGACTTCCCTGTCCTTCCTCATCTCCTGCAGTTTGCTCAAACTCGTGTCCACTGAACTGGTGGTGCCATCCAACCATCTCATCGTCTGTCACCCCCTTCCCCTGCAGTGGTTATATTTATTAAAAGAGTTCTTTTTGTTTAAGGACATATATTGGAATGTTTACAAATGAAGTTAAAAAAAAAAACACCTAAAGATTCATTATAATTAATTTCTCAGCCTCCATTCTGTAGCTCAACCATGCTGACCTTCTTCTAGCTTCTAAATTTACCTTCCTAAAATGTTGGCTTTTAATGTGTTAATTGCTTTATTTTCTTATTACTGAAAATCAAGGGTTCTTTATTGCTTCTAGAAAACAGTCTGTTACTAGAAATGAGAGTTGCAAGTATTTTCTCTTGGTTTGGTAAGTGCTTTGTCTTTTCATTCTCTTAACAGTCTCATTCAAGGAGCAGAAGTTCTCAACTTTGATGAGATTCAATTGATTATTTTATCATTTTTTGCTTTTACTTTTGCATTTTGTGTTTGTCTAAGAAAGTTATACATAAGCCACAAGGATTTCTCCTAGATTTTCTTCTAGCAGTTTAATATTTTTAAGTTTCATATTTATTTCTATAGGCGAGTTCAGTTTAACATAGCATACACATACATAGTTCTTACAGCACCATTTGTTGACAGATGATTTTTCTCTATTGAAATGTCTGTGCACCTTTGAAAAATTAATTGACAACAAATGTATGGATTTAGTTTTGGACTCTTGTGTTCCATTGATCTACTTGTGTATAAGTATGCCAATTTCACCCTTTCTTGAAAACAATAGCTCTATAAATAAGCCTCGAGATGAGATAGTGTGAGTCCTTTGCTTTTCCTTTTTGGAGTTGTTTTGGCTATTCCAGGTCTTCTGCATTGCTGTTTGGATTATAGAAACAGTTTTTCAATTTCTACAAAAAAAATCCTGCTGTGAATTTGATTTGGATTGCACTAAATTTATATGTCAACTTGAGAAGAACTGAAATAATAACAATATTGAATTTTCAGATTCATAGCTTTGATATTTCTCTCAAATTATTTAAGTTTTCTTATACTTCTCTCAAATTGTTTAATAGTTTTAGCATGCAAGCCTTACTCATTATTCATCTATGTTAACTTCTAAGTATTTCAAGATTTTTGATGCTGTTTTAACTGCTATTTTTTTAATTTTCAATTTCTGTTTTTTTCATTGCTTATATATAGAAATTCAGTTGATTTTTTTACATGTATCTTGTAGTCTATAACTTGGCTCAATTCATGTGTTACTTCTAGCAGCTTTCTTCTAGATTCTATAGGAATTTCTAGAGGAGTGCTCATGTCATCTGTGAATAGAGTTTTACTTCTTCCTTTACAATTTGGCTTCCTCTTGTTTCTTTTTTTTTTTTTTTATTCTCATTTTGCTGATTAGGGCTCCACTATAATGTTGAATGGACAGAGGATCCTGGTGGGCTACAGTTGATGGGGTCACAAAGAGTCAGACACGACTTAGTGACTAAACAGCAACAACAAAGTAAATACTGGTAAATTCTTCCAATGGAATTCTAAGCAGCCCTTAAAAACAATGAGTCCATTCCATATGTGATGCTATAGCTAAGAAACCTTGTCAAGTGAAAAAAAACGTGCCATTGTGTATAGCTTGGTGCCATTTGGGAAAAACAAGAGAATATGTAGCATATATATTTATATGTTAAAGATTATCTCCAGAAGAGTCCAGAAGAAAACAGGGAATAGCTGTTAGCTCTGGTGAGGCGATCTGGGTGACTGAAGGATTTTAGCCAGAGATTAATTTTTCACAGAACATTTGTCTGCTTCTCTTGAATTTTGTGTCAAGTGAATGCATTATTGAAGTAAAACAAAAAAGAGAAGAATTTAATAGGCACACGGTAGTGCTCACATTAGGCTAAATCATAGTGTTCCTCCTCTGTTGCATATTCCAGTAGATTAGAAAATCACGTGTACAAGCTGCCTCGATATTTTATTGATTTGTTTTTAGTAGAAATGATCGTCTCATGCTCGATCCGGGATGTGTAATTTAACACTTACTCTGCAAAGGGCACTGAGGCCTCTTATTCCTTGCTGTGACTCCGTGAACTTCATCAAAGCTCCAGTGAGTGGGTTTTGGAAACCAGCACTTTGCATAGTTTTCCTTAGGACAGTCCTCCACCAGCCACACCCCTAAATGCAATTTAACCATAAGCAATGAAAGATTTTAACAAAAATACTAAACACGCATCCTGCAATGTAAGGCCAATTAAAATCTCAGAGTATGTCTATAGTCTTTCAGTCTTCATCTGCAGAGTATTCCTGTGAGACACTGTACTGTCCCCATTTGGGACTGGAATGAATGTGACTCTCAGAAGGTGTCCCCTGAGCCGAAACATAAACCCAGGAGGGGCCCTGTTTGTGGGGGGCATCATAAAGCCGCCTCCCTCAGAACAAGAGGGAGATTGATTTCTGCGGTGACAAAGCGCAAACAGAATTCTTTGGTCCCCTGAGAGGAGCCCCCCAAAGGAAGTAATTCATGGAAAAGGTAATTACCAATTAAATAGTAAACGTGCTACTTGGCCTGTAAGAAGAATTAAAACATATTTACACTTCAAAAAGAAGCAATTAGTGATAGTTGATTCACTAAGGAAAGTGCCAGACCAGGACAGAGGAAAGTGTGTAAATAGACAAAGACAGAGAGATTTATTATTAAATTAAAGCCCCTTAATTACTGCAAATGTTAAATATGCAGTTTTCTGACATTTAAATGATGCTTTTCACCCAAATGAAAATGAATTGTCCACCTCAGATTCCCACTTCCTAGGCAGGATGGAAATGCCAGTCCTAAATTAAAGTTAACTAGTTTCTGCTATACATTAAAAAAATTTAATTAGAATCAATAAATCATTTTTTCTTTTAAAATTTTGAAGTCGAAGTGTTTTACTCCAAACATTCAGCCAGCTCTCCAGAAGGAAGGAAATGGTCAGAGTCCCGGGGGTTTGGGTACAAGGAAGACCTTTGCCTCAAGGCCCTGTCTGTGACCCGCCGGGAGATGGGGTGACCAGTGCACATTTCCAGGGAAAGCCCGTGCCTTTCTAACCTGTGCCCTCTTCCTTCGCCCTTCAGTGCCCCCGAGTGATAGAAGGCATGCGTTCTGAATTAGAAGCACATTTCTATTGAGAAGGTATCCATGGGGTCACAAGAGTCAGACACAACTTAGTGACTAAACCACCGTCACTCCACTTAGGAATCACCTGCTGTGAACCACGAGTTTAACATATATTTCCTTATTTCAACCTCATAAACGCCCTCCAAAGTTTCCTCATTTTCTTCTGTCCAACTCACGCAAGATGATTGACTTTCCCAAGTCAAGAGGCTTAGAAACAACTGGGATTCAAGCCCCAGGTCTCTCTGCCACTCACCATACTGCCACCATTAAAACAAAGCAAAGCAAACAAAACAGAAAAAATAAGAGAGTGATGACGATAAACTTTAATTTTATTCATTTTTATTCATTTATTAGTTGCAGTACACAGGATTTTTATTAATAGTTGTGGCATGTGGGATCTAGTTCCCTGACCAGGGATCAAACCCAAGCCTCCTGCAGAGGGCACATGGAGTCCTAGCCAGTGGACCACCAGGAAAGCCACTATTTTTTTTTTTTTTTTTTTAACTCTGCCACAGCTTTAGAGAATATCCTTGTCATCCTAGGGTGTTCCTGGCTATGTCGTGTCTAAATTTTTATCCTGGAATTTTATCCTGGAAGCTAGTCACTATTCTTTAAAAAAAGCCTCTTTGCTTAAATGCGACAAGGTTGCTTTCTGTTTTTTGCCACTTAGCATCAGGAAAGCATAGTTCCACTCTTCCACTTCTTGCTTCAATTGTACCCTGTCATTACTGGACAGAAATACTTATTTCTCTCTAGGTGTTTATTAAGTACAAGGTACTGCCCAGTATGTTAGGGGGTCATAAGCTTACTAACATGAGTCTTTTCAACTGTTCTTCTGAAAGGAGGCAGGGATCAAATCCTTTGAAAGCACTAGACTAATCCTTGCTCCTATTTGGAACCAGTCTGTTGTTCCATGTCCAGTTCTAACTGTTGCTTCCTGATCTGCATATAGGTTTCTCAAGAGGCAGGTCAGGTGGTCTGGTATTCCCATCTCTTGAAGAATTTTCCACAGTTTGTTGTGATCCACACAGTCAAATGCTTTGGGATAGTCAATAAAGCAGAAATAGATGTTTTTCTGGAACTCTCTTGCTTTTTTGATGATCCAGCAAATGTTGGCAATTTGATCTCTGGTTCCTCTGCCTTTTCTAAAACCAGCTTGAACATTTGGAAGTTCACAGCTCACGTACTGCTGAAGCCTGGCTTGGAGAATTTTGAGCGTTACTTTACTAGCATGTGAGATGAGTGCAATTGTGTGGTAGTTTGAGCATCCTTTGGCATTGCCTTTCTTTGGGATTGGAATGAAAACTGGCCCTTTCCAGTCCTGTGGCCACTGCTGAGTTTTCCAAATTTGCTGGCATATTGAGTGCAGCACCTTCACAGCATCATCTTTCAGAATTTGAAATAGCTCAACTGGAATTCCATCACCTCTACTAGCTTTGTTCATACCAATGCTTTCTAAGGCCCACTTGACTTTACATTCCAGGATGTCTGGCTCTAGGTGAGTGAGCATACCATTGTGATTATCTTGGTCATGAAGCTCTTTTTTGTACAGTTCTTCTGTGTATTCTTGCTACCCCTTCTTAATATCTTCTGCTTCTGTTAGATCCATACCATTTCTGGTTCCAAATAGGAAAAGGAGTACATCAAGGCTGTATATTGTCACCCTGCTTATTTAACTTATATGCAGAGTATATTATGGAAACACTGGACTGGAAGAAACATAAGCTGGAATCAAGATTGCCAGGAGAAATATCAATAACCTCAGATATGCAGATGATACCACCCTTATGGCAGAAAGTGAAGAGGAACTAAAAATCCTCTTGATGAAAGTGAAAGAGGAGAGTGAAAAAGTTGGCTTAAAGCTCAACATTCAGAAAGTAAAGATCATGGCATCTGGTCCCATCACTTCATAGGAAATAGATGGGGAAACAGACTTTATTTTTTTGGGCTCCAAAATCACTGCAGATGGTGATTGCAGCCATGAAATTAAAAGACGCTTACTCCTTGGAAGGAAAATTATGACTAATCTAGATAGTATATTGAAAAACAGAGAGACAAAGGTCCGTCTAGTCAAGGCTATGGTTTTTCCAGTAGTCATGTATGGATGTGAGAGTTGGACTGTGAAGAAACTGAGCGCTGAAGAATTGATGCTTTTGAACTGTGGTACTGGAGAAGACTCTTGAGAGTCCCTTGGACTGCAAGGAGATCCAACTAGTCCATTCTGAAGATCAGTCTTGGGTGTTCATTGGAAGGACTGATGCTGAAGCTGAAACTCCAATACTTTGGCCACCTCACGCGAAGAGTTGACTCACTGGAAAAGACCTTGATGCTGGG
This sequence comes from Neotragus moschatus, assembly GCA_006410615.1. NCBI lineage: Eukaryota > Metazoa > Chordata > Mammalia > Artiodactyla > Bovidae > Neotragus > Neotragus moschatus. The sequence continues at coordinate 230,628 of SJYA01002857.1, forward strand.
AGGGATTGCGGGCAGGAGGAGAAGAGGATGACAGAGGATGAGATGGCTGGATGGCATCAGTGACTCGATGGACGTGAGTCTGAGTGAACTCCGGGAATTGGTGATGGATGGGGTCGCAAAGAGTCAGACACGACTGAGCGACTGAACTGAACTGTATCCTTGTTCATCAGGTTTTCTTTTTTTACAGGACTTCACAGAGCCTTTATGTGCCAATGTGCCCTGGCAATCTTAAGAAAGATATAATATGTATCAATTCAGAACGTATATAATATGGAAACTTTTTTTTCTTTTCTTGAGGATTCTCTTTTGTGAATAATGTCTGATGAAACGTGATAGGGACTGCTAGGATAAGAATAGAAACTATGAAGGAAGAAATAATTTGAAAAAGTTTGAGAAAGGCAGTAGAATTTTAAGCAGGCAAACTTTAAAGTTTGAGAAAGGGCAAAAGGCGGAAGGGAGGGGGGAGGGAGCTGGCTTCTGAGAAGGCAGATCAGTAAAATAGAAGTTTTTAAAAAAGTGTTTCCTTCAAATTTCTGTCACAGGCAACATGTAGCAAAAATTGCCCTGAAATTTGGGGTGTTCTTAAATCACAGCCTATTGGTGTCTCAGTATGCCTCCTTTTTAATACAGTATTTCAATAAAACAGAAACATGAGGTGGCTGTGAGCACAGACTAGAGTCCAATGTGAAAATCATCTTATCTTCTGGGTTTACACTCAGAAGGTCTACAAGGTGGTGGTCATCATCAGAAGCAAAATCACAAATCCTACACGTGGACCATCCACCAACTGAGATGTCTCAGGAACTCTTCTGAACTGTCTACATCAAGAGGTAAACAGCTGAAAAAGACTGAAAAGAAGGTATTAGAATTGTCTAGAGCACAGAACAACTTTATAAGAGGCATGAATGAAAAAAAAAGTATTTAGAAGAGAAAGTTAAAAGAAGACTGATGTTTATATCAATATTTATACAGTACACGTTATATGTTGGCCTTATCCTAAAATAAAATCTTAAAGATATAGATTGTGGAACAACAGTTTTCACATTAAATCCTGGAATAGGATCATTTCTTGAAGCTTGGAGAAATTGTTTTAAGGAAAATAAAAAGAAACTCTTACATACCAAACCCAATCTACACATTAAAAATTTTTTTTCCTAAAGGATTTGTAAAAATATTTCCATGGTATATTTGTTGTTCAGTCGCTAAGTCATGTCTGACTCTTTCTGACCCCATGAACAGCAGCACGCCAGGCTTCCCTGTTCTTCACTATCTTCTGGAGTTTGCTTAAACTCATGTCCATTGAATCTGTGATGCTATCTAACCATCTCATCCTCTGCCACCCCCTTCTCTTGCCCTCACTCTTTCCCAGCATCAGGGTCTCTTCCAGTGAGTTGGCTCTTTGCATCAGGTGGCCAAAATATTGGAGCTTCAGTTCAGTATCAGTCCTTCCAATGAATATAGAGCATTGATTTCCTTTAGGATTGACTGGTTTGATCTCCTTGTTGTCCAAGGGATTCTCAAAAGTCTTCTCCAACACCATGGTTCAAAAAACTCTTCATAGGTCTCAAAAAAAAAAAAAAAAAAAGATTTCATGATTCTCCCTTTTAGCATTCTGTTTTCAGTGACTTAGATATGCTAGAGCAATCTGACTTTTATAAGAATATACAGTATTTTGCAAACTTTCTGGCCATACAGTGTCGTTCTGAGACCATATCATCTTGTATAAATGTTGATTCAAGGAATATATTTTGGAAAATGTTCTTAGGGATGAAAAATGCAGAATAGCTCAAAGGATGATTTAGTGACGTTTTTATAGATCATTAGCTTGCGAGTCTGATGACCTAAAGGAAAACTATCTTTGACTTTCAGTTAGTTTTGAAATATTACCAATGTATTATTAGAAATTAGGTAGCTATTTAGACCCTAAATATCTAGATATTTAGAAGCCCTATTACTGAAGGGCTTCCCAGGTGGTGCTAGTGGTAAAGAACCCGCCTGCCAATGCTGGAGATATAGGAGACGTGGGTTTGATCCCTGGGTCAGGAAGATGCCCTGGAGGAGGGCATGGCAACCCACTCCCATATTCTTGCCTGGAGAATTCTATGGACAGAGGTGCCTGATGGGCTACATTCCATAGGGTTGTAAAGAGTTGGACACAACTAAAGCAACTTAGCACAGCATAGCACAAGTGAAATCTATGGAATCCATGAAATCCATGGAAAAAATACCTTTGAAAAATGTTAACACCTCGCCTCGTGTCTTTATAGACCCTCTGTCATGGAATTATCTTCACAACAGTGTTTTCAAGTAGATATTAGTAAACTGTGATTCCCAGATGGTCAGTTATTTTCTCAAGATCACACAAGTTTGTTCATGGAAAAGCCAGAACCGAGTTCCGAGACTTCTGATCACACATTTTTTTTCCTTCCCATTACAGTCCTTCTTCATAAGACTAAAGAAGATAACGTATAACGTATAGGCTAGTTCAAAACTTGTCCTGAACTTGCTTTTATTGCAGTCCTTTGATGGATATAAGGAAGCCCAAACCTTCCTGTGCTCTGTTTGGTTACCTCTTAAGTCTTGCCTTATGTGTAATACAGAATTTCACTCTCCTCTCTTTCTCAAGGAAAATCATAGAATGTGAACAATAATTGATCATCAGTAGAGTGTTTAGTGTATCAATAGGTTCATGGGAGGAAACAAAGATCTTTCTCCTTTGACTGGATTTAAAAAAAAAAAACCCAAATGACTTTTATAAAGCAATTTTTTCCTGTTAACTTTTAAAAACTCATGTGTACTTTCAAGAAAATTTAATCCATATGTTTTCAAATCATTTGCACTTAATTCATCACATGTTTGGTAAGAGCTATTTGATTTCCTAGAAGTGTAGGGACACTTGTTTATAGGATTTTAAAGCCCTTCTTTCCTTAAAGTCTGATCTTACAAGGTTTTCCAGTGAACTAAGCCACAAATGACTCAAACTCAGGATCCCTGATCTTAGGTTTCCTAGTAGCATCTCCCAGATGGTCCTTGATTTTATTTATTTATTTAGGCTCCACTCTGCAGCATGTGACTCTTAGTTCCCCAACCAAGGATCAAACTCATGCTCCCTGCCGTGGAAGCATGGAGTCTTAACTGCTGGACCATCAGTAAGTCCCCCAGATGGTCCTTTAAATGTCACTCTTTCTTTGGCTTCCATGCCATCATGCACTGTCAAAACGTTGGATTCTGTCTCTACTCTTACACTTGTATTCTTTGCTGTGGACCCAGATAATCTCTGTTGAGGCTAGACTTCCTTAACTTCGCAGAGTTAACCACAAACATCATGCTCTTGCAATCAGTTCCCAAATTCTTTGACATTCTCTCCAGTTTTGCTTCCAAAGTATACTGAAAAAAGCCACCCATGTTCTTAGCCAACTTGATTAGCCCCTGAAGCATCAGTTGCTTCTATGACTCTCATCTTGCTTTTTACTTATTTATTTTTAAAGGAAGGATAATTACTTTACTGCATTGATTTCTACCAAACATCAACATGATCATTCTTGCTTTTGAGCCTACAATTAAATAACCAAAAAGGAGGAAAGAAAAAGGAAATCATGAGATTTTGCTGCTTAACAAAAAAAAGGCAATTGGATTTCTTGTCAGAGAATTTAAGTTTGAATCTTTCATAATAAGGGTGTTCAGAAGGTCTTGGTCAAGATGCCTCAGGATATAGGAGTATTAATGATTGTATTAAAACTGCTCTGATTTTAAGTTGAGTTGCTGGCATAGTAAGCTAATGGTTAGTAAGGCCATTTTTATAAGCCCTTTTGCCAAACTTCTTTAGACAACTCTTTAAGATTACAATAACCATTAGTCAATATTAGCATGAATTAATGTTATTATTAGTAAAAGCTAATATTTATTTGCTCTATGCTAGAAAGTGTCAAATCTCATTTTGTTCTCCTAGTTACCTAATGATGTAGATATTATTATCATGTGCCCAGAGAGTCTACCAAAATGCCCAGAGCTGCCTAAAAATACCATCTTGCCTAAAAATTCCATCTTCATTAAGGAACAAAGGACTTTTGGTAAGAGACTGATTCCCAAGCTTTCTTCAAGGCAATAACTTTAAATAATCCTAAAGAAGTTACTATAAAGTTTTGGGGGAGGGTCTACCTTGAAGCAATATTGATAGATTTCTCAAGATATTTCTAGGGGATCAAGAAAATATGCAATAAGAAGGCAAATAGGCTGGAATTAGAACTTTTGTTCTAAGAAAAAAAAAAAAAAAGGATGGAGTAGCTTGAATAGAAAAACAATGTGTTCTCCAGGCAGCTTTGGCCTAGTATTGTTCATTCATCCACTATTTGTGATCAATTCAACCCCTCTGAATTCCTCCTCCTTTTCCCCAACACATTCTATACACTGACGAAGGTGAGATCTGGGAGGAGCTGAGCTGCAGAAACAATAGAAGGGCTCTTTTTAGAGGCTGTGGGGAAAGCAAGGCGGTAAGAGATGAGAAACTGGTTGAGAAAACCAAACTTGGTGAGATGACCAAAACTGTCTAATCAGAAATAAGAATTTGACGTTCAGGTAGTGTTTGGTGTGAATCTTCTTCCCACTTCGACATGAAAAGTTTACTAAAAACTTTTTGTCCAATGTATCATGGAATTAGAGCTTCAAAGTGCACTCATGAGCTAAATTCCGATTCAAATTAGGTGCCAGGTAAAATAGAGATTGCTCAAACTGGGCCCAACGCACAGGAATTACAAGTGTTTTCAACATATTTATCAAATGCTTACTCTACACAATGGTCTGTGTAGAGTAGATATTAGGGATACTGTGTAAATAAGATGTTTCTGTCCCCAAGAAATTTAGTGATAAATAGACAAAAACTGCATGTGAAGAGTTAGAAAGTAGGTTAGAATTAGAGTTAGAATTAGTTAGAAAGTAGGTTGGAATTAGAAAAAGACTTAGAATTGTAGGGTGCTTGAAGAACATCAAGGCTGTATATTGTCACCCTGCTTATTTAACTTCTATGCAGAGTATATTATGAGAAACACTGGACTGAAAGAAACACAAGCTGGAATCAAGACTGCCGAGAGAAATATCAATAAGCTCAGATATGCAGATGACACCACCCTTATGGCAAAAAGTGAAGAGGAACTTAAGAGCCTCTTGATGAAAGTGAAAGAGGAGAGTGAAAAAG